>CM050171.1:113490489-113595489 GCA_027410445.1 Discoglossus pictus
TTAAAAATGAATATTTGAAGATTCAATAGCAATATACAATAAGTAAACATAATAATACATAAATTGTAGATCCTTGTTATCCAAACTTGTCCATCCTTAATTAATGGGCGGAGAGCGTCATATCTGTGAAGACTAAAACACTAAACTTCACATCTAAGTTTTCAAATCTACATTGATTATTGTGTTTATAAAAACATATTTTACTGCTAATCAGTAACTAAATAAACACATTAAACCCTATTGTGTGAACCCTACAGTGGCATCAAAGCCGTTGTGCAGAATTTATTAGCGTACAAACAATAATTCCAAATAAATATTTTTTCCTATGTGTAACAATAAAGCAATTCTAATTATCCACCATGGTAAAGATCAGGGGCCACTGAGCCACCCTTATGGCTGACAGGGTTATACTCTATATTAAAAATAACATCCGCCAGAAGGAAGTTTGAAAGTCCTGAGAGCTGGCTTGACCACAGGGACACTCCTAGATGAAGGAGCCTGGAGCAATAATGTACCACACTTCTTAAAGGCAGCCTGTCACTGTGCCTACACCAGACAAAAGAATAGAAACAGCTGATACATATTAAAGGAAAGTGGGGAAGGAATCTAAAGATTTATTTATTTTATTATTAGAAAAAGACAAGATGCGTTTCATATATTCAGCACAATGCCTGGAAGGAAGGATGCTCATATGACCTGGCCAACACTGCACAGCTTTGCCGAGTGAAGGGCATGTGTTTCTTTGCTCGGAAGGACAAGATCTAGTTGCCAAATCTCTTTCCATTGATGGACCTTCAACCTTCTTCATGGATGGGGCTAGGAGAGCAGCAGCTCATTAAAACAGCAGTTCAATCTATTCAACAAAAAGCACTCCATGAAGCCAAAGTACCAAGAGCAGGGAGATTGTGTCGGAAATCTCCTGTGGATAGATGAGCTTGGTGGGGGAGTCCCTTCAAACCCAAGGCCCGACATGTACACACTCACCCACAGAGATGTCTACAACAGATGCCGGGCGGCTTGCAGGCTGATGTACAACAACATTAAATGTTTTTTCTCCACTTAGTTTCACTATTTATGCCTTAAAAGCTGCATGAACCAGAATGCTCTATATTTGGTGGAGGGCCACATTGGCAGTTTCTGAGCAATACATTCTGGCTTTTATGTGTGAAAACAATGCACATCAGCATAATTAACGCGTTTGCAAAGTGCAAAAATATAAACATGGCTGCAATGAGGAATAGTCAGTTTTATACAAAGTTGTTAAATAGCTAACGTTAACGGATATGAAAATTACAGATTTTTGTAACATTTTATATATGCACACACACACATATATACATATATCACATATAATAGTTGTGGACATACGGGCCGTTGGTCACGCTTTGCGAGCCTCGCAAACCGAGGTGAGCTGTTGACGGCTGCAGCACCTGGGACTTAGGCTGCAATGAGTGCCGAAGGCGCTTATTGAACTGCGAGCCTCGCAAAGCGAGTAGTTGAGGCACGAGGGACTTAGGCTGCAAATGAGCGACGCAGGCACTCATCGCAAGGCCAGTAGGACTTTGCGCCCGGGCAGTTGAAACAAGCGGGACTTGGGATTGGCCCGTGGAGCTTAGCGAGGGATTACAGCCCATATGACTTAGGACCCGAAGCACGTAGATGGACGACTTTAACAGCTGAATCACTAAGCAGTAGAAAGCTGGAAGAAAAAAAAAATATGCCTCAAATTAACTTACACACACAGCACAAGGAGAGAGCCTGTGACTGAGGTTGCAACTTAATTTAACGCATATTTCCCGTTTTTTCATGATCGAAAATCGCCTAAGCGAGAAAAAAAACGTCGGATAAAAAACGCAAAAGGATAAAAACAAGGCCGAAACTCACAAAAAAGAGCCCCAAACACGTAACTGTTGTTCCTTCACAACAGTAAGATTTACACCAATGCAGTAACACTTCACCAAAAGTAGTAACACTTAACCCAAGGCAGTACACGGTGGTGAGGCCCCTAAACTACATGCGGGGAGGGAGGCTCAAAATGAGCGCCAAAGGCTCAGAAGGCCCTTGCATTGTGTGGCAAACAGCATTTTTGACGGGCACGTTGCTAATATATATATATATATATATATATATATATACACACACACACATAGTGCTAAGGGATATGTTAAACAAATGTAAAATCTCTAAAAAAGGGTTGGCCAACGGGCAAAATAAGACGCCATAAATCTAGCGTCACTTATTAGAAGCTATTTCCCAAGCGCTTTTTGCCTCTACAGTTGGGACCCAAGACATCCCAACATTCACTGTAACATCCTGGAATGTTCTTTTCCTCCCTGATGTCTGTGATTGGCTGAGACAGTAAAGGAGAACTGTTTGGAGGTGAAGGAGGTATTTTATAACCTGGTTTCTTTGTGGGCAGCTTTTGTTTTCGATTATGATTTTTTCCCTACAGATGAGGCCCAAATAAGACAGCAACATATGTCTGTGGTTTGCGATTTCTCCTGTTCAGGGTAGAATTGCCTGGTATTTCAGGGCTGGATCACTCTATTGGGTGGGACCAGACTGATATAATACAGGATATTTCTTCCTGTGAAGGGCACAAGTGGCTAAGAGAAGTTGCTCTCTAAGTGGGCTATCATGTCCATAGATCTAACCTACTGTATTAAGGTTAGTTCATTTTCTGACTGAGCACCTCTATTTTTTTGTTATTGCTGTTTTTTTCCTGCTTTAGTACACCGGTACGGCTATTTTGTTTTAATGCCGTTGAGTTCCATTAAGTTTCACCGGTGCTTGCGTTGACAGTATTGTCAACAATTTTGTACAAAATACTTACTGCCAAATTGGAGTGGAAATTAGAGAGTATCTAATAATACCAACAGCAGGCAGCGAGTATCTGAAACGATGGGGAGAGTGGGTGAGGGTCTGTATATAGAAATCATACATACCAAAGCTGCACTCACAAAGCGCCTGCAGTGGTAGGCTTTTCTGAAGCAGTGTGATTATGAAGCCCCCTTTGTTCCCCAAGTTCCATAACTCTTTTTTGTTTGCAGAGATAAGACCAGCCTTGTTCTTTAGAATGTCATTTTAAAGACAGACTCAGAGTTGTGTGACTTCAGATCTTTGTGTCAAGTGTGAAGCCCGACCACCTGCAGCCTAGACTGCTCCGTACCATCTTATAGCACACAGAGCGCCTTCAAACACCAACAACGCGTGCTATGTGACTGCTCGGGAAATGTGGGCTTTTGACTCATAGAAATATACACTGGAGTTTTTGTAGGGGTTTCAGGTGAAGTGAGCTTCTTAACGGAATATAAAAAACAAAACAATAGGGGGATTAGTTTTCTTAGTGGTGGAAGGGCAACAACAGTCGGGGACGTCAGTCGAGATCTGCCAGGCCATGAACTAGCCGATGATCTGATGCACAGTATGACTGCGGACACTAGAATCCCTGTATCTAAATGACGCCAATTACTACAAATAAACTTCAGTTTAAGAAGCACGTGCTGATGTTAATGGAAAACACAAGATACATTTGAAAAACAAAATTAGGTTGCAACTAGGTTACAACTAAGATTAATATTCTTCTAGAAACCATTATATAAACTATAAAATTAATTAATTCATCTTCTACACTTCCCCAAACACACATTCCGAGAAATAAGGAGCGATTTTTTTAATAAAATACGTAAAAAAAAACTATTCAGAATTCCGAGAAATACAGTTCTTGCACTGTAGCATCATAATCAAGGGGAGGAAGGAATACCAAGACATAAGTTATTACTACCAGTCACGGGCAAATTGGTCCTGCGAGGGTCACCTAAATTCCAGGATCTCTCTATGTGAGCCCAAGTGGAACAACTAGAATGAAACGGAGTAACTCAGATGTGTTACATAGTAAATGAGGTTGAAACCAAAAAAATACTTTTAGTCCATCAAGTTCAACCTTTTTAGATCTCCTCTAATCCTTATAATATGTAGATTAATTGTTAATTAATCCACATATTGAAATTAATTAATCCATGTGTTGAAGTATAGAGAAATAGAATACAGAAAGAGATTGACATGCTGGACTGTTGTCGGCCATTGTAGGACGAAGATGTCAACCACTCGCCAAGGTAGTACACAGTATGACTTCCAGTGTCTGAAGTGCATTTCTTTTTCATATATGGATATGTTCTAATAAATGATGTTTATTGATAGAACTATACAAACAAATGCCATGTGAGATGACGACAAGTCAATACCACTCCCATAAAAGTTGAATTAAAAAAGAATCTGGGCTTTAGTTACAAATTAATGGGTTTATACCATTACAACCTGTAAAATCTATCTAAAAAATAATAAATTAAGAAATGTGTAAAATAATTGAGATCTAATAGAAGTCAACGTATATTTAAAATACTATGATATGTCAAAACAGAGAGACCAATAAATGTGAAAAGAAAAAAGGACCATAAGAGACAACACACTATTGCAACATTTTAGATCTAAAAGGAGATGCCTCATACTTAAAGGGCTATGAAATCTCACTCCAGCTCTGGCCCAAAATACGCACCCGGTTTCCCATCCAGTTTCCAACAAGCAAACAGCGGATAATTCACTTTATATTATTATGTTGTAATGCATAATAAAAATGTCATTATAATTACTAAACAAACAATGAAAAATTAGTAATGCTATTCAGTGAAGAGACAATTAGTCAGCAGCACTTAAATAGAGTCAAGATTACAAAAATCCCCAAACATTTTGCTTCTCATGGAAGACAGACCAATAACAATCATGTCAGGCCCAGATTTGCTAAATGTCAGTCAGCTGCTTTATCATAATAAACATACTGGAGTCATTAGTATATGTACATCACAAGACGACTACTGCTTAAAAGGTAGAGTACCACTTTGAGTTAGAATTGAAAGAGTATTTAAAAACAATTCTATGAGAGAACGATAGAGAGATGACAAGTCATCTGCTGATGGCCGGAGTTCGATCATCGTCAATGTGGAAACGGTGGGAGGCAGACACACAGGGCCAGCAGATAAATGATATAAAATTAAGGGTGTTTTTCAACTTATCATAGGTCAATAACTACTGTATATCTTTTAAAGCAACAGAATGTAGCGATAATCAAAAAGTAAGTAAAAGAATATGTATATTATACATACAGTATATATATATATATATATATATATATATATATATATATATATACACACATACATACACACAATGCCTTGCAAAAGTATTCACCCCCCCTTGACTTTTTACCTACTTTGTTACATTACAGCCTTAAGTTCAATGTTTTGTTAATCTGAATTTTATGTGATGGATCAGAACACAATAGTCTACGTTGGTGAAGTGAAATGAGAAAAATATATACATAAAACTAGTTATTAGAGAACAGAAAATTGGCATGTGAGTATGTATTCACCCCCTTTGTTATGAAGCCCATAAAAAGCTCTGGTGCAACCAATTACCTTCAGAAGTCACATAATTAGTGAAATGATGTCCACCTGTGTGCAATCTAAGTGTCACATTATCTGTCATTACATATACACACCTTTTTTGAAAGGACCCAGAGGCTGCAACACCTAAGCAAGAGGCACCACTAACCAAACATTGCCATGTAGACCAAGGAACTATCCAAACAAGTAAGGGACAATGTTGTTGAGAAGTACAAGTCAGGGTTAGGTTATAAAAAAAATATCTTAATCTTTGATGATCCCCAGGAGCACCATCAAATCTATCATAACCAAATGGAAAGAACATGGCACAACAGCAAACCTGCCAAGAGATGGCCGCCCACCAAGACTGACGGACCGGGCAAGGAGGGCATTAATCAGAGAGGCAGCACAGAGACCTAAGGTAACCCTGGAGGAGCTGCAGAGTTCCACAGCAGAGACTGGAGTATCTGTACATAGGACGACAATAAGCCGTACGCTCCATAGAGTTGGGCTTTATGGCAGAGTGGCCAGAAGAAAGCCATTACTTTCAGCAATAAACAAAATGGCACGTTTTACGTTGGCGAAAAGGCATGTGGGAGACTCCCAAAATATATGGAGGAAGGTGCTCTAGTCTGATGAGACTAACATTGAACTTATCGGCCATCAAAGAAAACGCAATGTCTGGCGCAAACCCAACACATCACATCACATCACCCGAAGAACACCATCCCCACAGTGAAACATGGCGGTGGCAGCATCATGCGGTGGGGATGTCATTCAGCAGCCGTGACTGGGAAACTGGTCAGAGTTGAGGGAAATATGGATGGTTCTAAATACAGGGATATTCTTGAGCAAAACCTGTACCACTCTGTGCGTGATTTCAGGCTAGGACGGAGGTTCAACTTCCAGCAGGACAATGACCCCAAACACACTGCTAAAGCAACACTTGGGTGGTTTAAGGGGAAACATGTAAATGTGTTGGAATGGCCTAGTCAAAGCCCAGACCTCAATCCAATAGAAAATCTGTGGTCAGACTTAAAGATTGCTGTTCACAAGCGCAAACCTTCCAACTTGAAGGAGCTTGAGCAGTTTTGCAAGGAGGAATGGGTAAAAGTCCCAGTGGTAAGATGTGGCAAGCTTTCACGTTGGGCTGGAGGGTGCGATGCTGAACCCGGGGAATGTAAAGCCAACACTGCCCTGGCTCAGTCACTCATGCCTGTCTGCTTCCAGGTAACACTGAAGTAAAGTATTCAATTTTTTTTCTGTTTGCTTGAGAGTTCTGGTTAACCAAGAGTCTACTGTAGGACATTTAAACATATAAGATAAATTAAAACGCGTATTTCCTGCTCAGAAATCTGAGAAATACAGTTATTTCTCTGCACTTTGGGCAGATACATGCAAATAAATGCAATAAATTGTCTCGCCAATATGACTTTAATCATGGCTTCTTTTAGGCACCTGCCTGCTGTATTGCACAGCATTAAAGCATAGCATATGATGTATTTTATTTAGCATACAAAAGATTAATATTTAAAAACCGGCTAACTTGACACTTTTACTTTTTAAAGACTTTCTTTTTAAGTATCTAGTGGTTAAAGGGACACTTTCTCCTTTAGTTCTGGTAGTTTTTTTACATTACTTATTAAACAGCATGAAAAACTGCCTTTACATTGAGCAAGCCATTTGTTTCTAAAGTAAATAATTACAGAACTATTCAGCATAATTTATTATGTATTATCATGCAAATATGCTGCTTGTGGATACTATTTAGCTGCTCTGAAGTGCTATTTGGTGACACACTGTTTCTAGCAAACACATAAACAAACACAAACCTGCCTCAAAAGTAATTTTATTTAAATCCCTTCTCCATCTGTTATCAAGCAGCATAAGTTGCTAATTAGCATAGTGATCCACACTTTAGAATATGACACTGGCACCTCAACAACAATTTGGTTTAATTTTAAAGAGTATGAAAAGCTATACATTGTAAAAGATTTTTTTTTTTACAATACATTATTGCTAAAATATTCTGAATTATTTGTGTGGCTCCTGTATGCTAATAAGTAGGTCAGAATGCTAGTTTGCTTCTAAAAAAGCTTGATGAGGGTGGGGAGAGGAACTACTTCAATGGGGGCATTGCTTTGGCCACTACAGGCACAGACAATCAGGCAGCGATAGGAATTAGAACATGAAAACTTCCAACTAATATTCAGGAGCTTCTCATTTACATATTAATGAAAATCAAATAACCCTTAATATTTAAGAAATGGCTCATAAAATGTATAGTCAGTTTTTAATGCTCTTGAAGAAAAAAAATGTTAATATGACTGTAATGACAGCTTTGATGAGGGAGAATCTTGAAGTGAAGTGCTGTGGTTTGCCAGGATCATGAGCTCAGAGAAATTGGAGCAGAACATTATGGATATCTAATATTTCTTGTCTACTTATTGCTGTGTGCTTGAGACATAGTGAGGAAACATGATGCATTAAAACAATTTCCTATTCTGCGTTTGGGACAGAGTCGTTTACTAACTGCCATCTTGCCCAGATCCTGAAGCAGCCTCCTTCCAGGGAATCCCTAGCACCAATATATGGGAGAGGAGAGGTCCTAACAGATGGGATCAATTCTTAGGCTGGACCAGCTGGTCCCTCCTCTTGACAGTGGCCCTATTATATTTAACAGGCTCTTGAAATAACTGCTGATGTCATTTATCAGACTGTACTGGCTTATTCTTTTCTTTGTGTTTCTGCATTAGAATATCTAGAATATGGCTGCCAGAATAGACACACTTAGCCGTTCTTTGTTAAGCTCTGAGGTTCTCCGGTCCTTGAGGACCACATGAGATCAGAGTATGAGAAAGCGTATCTCTCTGAGCATTTATATACCTTGTAAGTAGTGAACTCATGGCTCATATATATATATATATATATATATATATATATATATATATATATATATATATATATATATATATAAATGTATCTCTTATTGACCCCATGTTTGAGCCAATTGGAAATTCAAGCCACACAAATGGCCTCCAGTTATAAACCCCTATTGCTTGTTGTGGTCTTGGTTGAGACAACATTAGACAAATTTGGATTGCGAAACGCACATTTTTTTTATCTCGGGCCTCACCAAATCCCTTTATTTTGTAACCTTTCGCAGATTTACAAGATAGAATTCTTGTGTGATAAGTAGCCTTTGCTCCTGGGATCAGCGCTGACAGTATATAGAAGTTTTCCAGATGTTTTACACAGAAATAAAATATATTCAATAGAGATGTGAACATGGGGCCGGATGAAGAGCTGCAAGTCATTAAATCTTGGTTTGATTTTGCAAACGGGCTCAGCTATAATACCCTGATTGTACGAGGGATATCTAATGGCTGATTGTGGGCTGGGGTAATTATCTTGTTTGCTTGAAATCCTAAACCGCTGAGATTTTGGTTGTGTGGCAAAGTATCTATTACTGAAAAGAAAACACGAATCAGTTGAATTAGTGAAATCTTGCTTGATTAACCTCTTCAGAGTTCATTGGGCAAACAATGCACTGATTAACCCTTTTGTTGCTACACAGGCCTATAAGGCTGCAAAGTAATGTGATGCTGACCTGTCTGGCACTTATTATATATATATATATATATATATATATATATATATATATATATATATATATATATATATATATATATATATTTATATATATATATATATATATATATATATATATTTATATATATATATATATATATATATATATATATATTTTTTTTTATATATATATATTTAAATACTTTTATATAAGTGTTTATAAGCTCTATTATTACTGTCTAAAATCAAACAAAGAGTCCCTGTATGGGTCTACTTTCTGCAGCTCACAAAGACACAGACTCTGTAATACGGACTGTGATACTAACCAATCAGTGCATATTTATCAAAAGCATGCAAAAATATGGTGCTGGGACGTGGTCCTTGATAGGCTAGGACACCACACTGCACATCCAGCCATACAGAGTCTGCGTTTTCATAAATTGCAGTGCGCAGACCCGTACAGGGACTATTTGTTTCATTTTAGGTGGTAAAACAAAAGTTTTGTAAATGCTTGTTAATAAAATAAAGTATATAAAAGTAATCGTTATAGACGTGTCCCTTTAATATTTTTTTTCCCATCTAATAAAAACATTATCAAGTCTAGTTCTTCAAAACAGCCTCCTGTATGGGTCTACAGTGGCCGTCCGTATTGAAATATTTTAAAAATATGTATATATATATATATATATATATATATATATATATATATATATATATATATAAAAAAAATACTATTAATTCTTATTTTTAATATATAAAGCAATATATATTTTTTACACTAAAAAAGTAACATTTGATAGATGTAATTTAATTTTTAATGCATTACATTTTTTATTCTTCAATATTTAAAACCGTAAAAAATAACTACAAATTTTAAATTAAACTGGTTATATGTAATTTTAATCTTTAATATATGAAAAAATTTAATATATAAAACAATAAAAAAAAGAGACAGAAAAAGACCAAATTTAGATACGAAAGAGTGCAGCCTCACAAGCTACCACTTTATTTTCTGCACCGCGCTCCTTTAATGCTCCTCTCTCGTCTCGCAGGCCTCACGCAACTTAAAATTTTGTGAAGAACATAATAAAACTGGCACGCCAAAACCCGTCTCGCTAACGCTGGGGAAGTCAGAGGTTACAGTAATTGTATCAAAATGACTTGCAAATATATTCAAGCCCATTTTGAAGAAAGATTTCCTTTTACTCCAAGTAAGTAGTAACTACTGGCCGTGTCTTGCAATACATCAAGCAGAAAGAGAAGGAGAATATAAACATGTTCCCAAAGCCATAAATCCTTATTTCAGCCGCTAACCTGAAAGCCAAGTGCAGCGCGGAGAGACTATTTCCCCTAAATGCTATGTCTGATTAAACCGTAGCGCTAAGTGACAGTTGAACTTTAGCATTAATATGATATTATTTAAATAACTGTAGAGGTTTTTTTTCGGTTTCCGCTAAAAATGATGAATGATTTTCAGACAGCTCAATCGACATAAAGCGAGAGGTTCCTTTAATGAGATTTGACAAAACGCGAGACGTATGCAGAGTATTTGTTACAGCTCATGTCGCAGGGGCCTTCCTGGGGAGGCTGCGGTCCCTCCTTGTTTGATTGTCTACAGCCACTGGAGCATCTATTTCAATTGCCAGCTTCTCCCCTCTGGGTTTTACATTTAGATGGTGTCATTTTCATATTACTCTTAATCAGAACATTTCATAGGCCCCAGCTTGGATTGTGCGGAGCAGTTAACCCATTTGTCCTGCTCTGCAGGAATATAGAACTGGAAAAATTGGTTAACTACTCATTTTTTGATGAAAGGACCACCATTTTTTGGTTGTTTTTAAATAAACAAATTTGATAATGGGTAAAATGCTTTTAGAAACAAAGATTTGATGGCAGATCAGAATCAAAAATGCCCAGCTAGTCCTCCATGATATCTATGTAAACGTTTGGGTTAAGGATGCTTAACCCAAACATGTTTAAATTCCTTAATTGTGTTTGACCCTACCAAAGCCAAATTATGTTGTGGTTAATAACCTTCGGAAAAAAAAATCTATAGCATGGCTTTGGTACCAGCCCCACACTGATGAGATCAATGTGAGATTGAAATAGGGACTAAAAATGAGATCCTTCTAAGATCGAAACAGGGACTAATGATGAGATCCATTTGAAGCTGAAACAGTGACTACTGATTGAATCCATTTGAGATTGAGATCGAAACAATGACTACTCATGAGATCCATTTGAGGTTGAAACAGTGACTACTCATGAGATCCATTTGAGGTTGAAACAGTTACTACTCATGAGATCCATTTGAGATTGAAACAGTGACTACTCATGAGATCCATTTGAGATTGAAACATTGACTACTCATGAGATCCATTTGAGGTTGAAACAGTGACTACTCATGAGATCCATTTGAGATTGAAACATTGACTACTCATGAGATCCATTTGAGGTTGAAACAGTTACTACTCATGAGATCCATTTGAGGTTGAAACAGTGACTACTCATGAGATCCATTTGAGGTTGAAACAGTGACTACTCATGAGATCCATTTGAGGTTGAAGCAGTTACTACTGACGAGATCCATTTAAGACCGAATAACGTGAATAATCAATGCTATCCTATGCTTTAAAGCTGTGTAATATAGCAGGCATATGCTAAAAGAGCCATGTATAAAGTGCTATTGGATTAAAGACTGAAAATGCATTGTGACAGCATTTGCATGTCCCTGCCAAGTTTCCCAGAATGCAATGCAATAACTGTATTTCTTGCAATCCTGAGCAGGAAACACATATTATAACTAGATTTTATGTTTTAACCCTGAAAAAGATTTAATTAAAACATTGAATCTAGTGTGTCATCGATTCTAATGCGCACTCCAAAGTTGGGACCCAATTTTTCATGAAAATGGTGCGCATTAGATTCGCTTAAATACAGTAGTTGCAGGGCTAAACCCAAGGAGTCTTTACACCCTTTGTGACCTACATTTTCCCTCCCATTTAGTATGCAGTAAAATAGTATCATACACAGTATCTGAGGTTGAAAGAGCCTTACATTCATCAGATTAATCAAAATAAGCCAAAAATTGAGTCTTACCTACTTGCACTTTCAACTGAATTACACAATGTAAAAACAGAAATGGTTACATTTTCAGGTGATTATGTACGGTTATATTGTTCATTATTTCAGGTAAAATATGCACTGTGGACTCATTTGCATGTCGCCACCCAGTGCAATAACTGTATTTCTTGGAATTCTGTGCAGAGAATACATTTTTTTTAAACTTATTTTTAGACATTCAAAAGTGAACACAAATGTACTATGTATTTACTGTACTCTGTATTTTGGAGGCTTCTATCACACTTCTACCCACCAAAAGTTAAATGAAGTTGCGGTAAATTATCCAAAATAAGATAATAAATTATAGTAAAGAAGAATATTATCTATGAGACACTCAAAGATAAATTATTCAAAATTGAAAGCAAAAAATAATTGATACTGGATAAACAATGCGATAAAAAATAACAAACTTGTTATAATGCTGGATAAAAGTACAAGTCACTCGCCACCTTTCAGCCTGAAAACTACTTTGGCGTCCGTTACAAATTGGTTTCTTTCGATGGACATAGGCTTAGCCACTGAAGTAGGTCCTTGGTTCTTGGGCTGATCATTACATGGACTTGCCCCATTACAAATATCATGGGATGGGCCACTGGATCATGGCTAGCTGCATGTTGTTGTCCACATCTCAAAACTAAATTAATTTGAAAGCCAACAAGATGTTGAATTTGAACCATCAAATCTATAACTGAAGGGAATTTTGATTTTGTGGGAACCAAAATTCACTGAAAGTTGTTAGTATAGTTGAGAGTCCATCCCTGTGTATTACCGTGGGTAGGCCGCATTAGGTGGATTTTGTGTCCAAAATGGAGCACCCCAGGGGAGCTGCTCCAAAATAAATTCAGGTAGTTTTGAAGTGTCCGGCTATAACACTATAAAATAAGGTTCCTGCGCCATCAGTTATATATTGATATGTAAAACCCGAACAGCAAAACTCTATTTTTAATCAAATTAAAATTATTCTTAGCCCATAAAGGCAGCCGTAACTTGTGAATGAGATAAGAAGTATTTGCCCCTACCTTTCTCTTACCTTCTTAACATTCCGGTCAGAATCCTGGAACTTTTCCCCAAATTAGTGTCTGTTTCTCGAAGCTGTGAAACAAGAAAAATAAGTTTATTGTACAAAGGAGATTTTGCCCGGGCGGTGCCTCATAATGTAAAAAAGTGGAAAATGAGTGATCTACAGTTTAGAAAATGGACAATCAAGTAACTTCAGTGTGGTCTTCCCCATGTCCAGACCTTATTAGTAACACCGTAGTAGGAAGCCTTGTGGATTTGTAATAGTCAGCTGGCTAAGGAAATACTCTTGATGGGTTAATACTGAATAAGGCTTCAATAACCCTTTCACTGACAAAAGGGCCAGCAATCTACAGTGCCTCGCAAAAGTATTCACCCCCCTTGGCATTTTTCGTGTTTTGTTGCCTCACAACCTGGAATTAACATGGATTGTTTGAGGATTTGCATCATTTAATTTACCAAACATGCCCACAACTTTGTAGATGTTTTTTTTTTTTTTTTATTCTGAAGCGAACAACAAATGGAAAAAAATAACAGAAAAAGTCAATGTGCATAACTATTCACCCCCCTAAAGTCATTACTTTGTAGAGCCACCTTTTGCGGCAATCACAGCTCCAAGTCGCTTTGGATAAGTCTCTATGAACTTGCCACCTCTTACCACTGGGATTTTTGCCCATTCCTCCTTGCAAAGCTGCTCCAGCTCCTTCAAGTTGGATGGTTTGTGATCAGCAATCTTTAAGTCTGACCACAGATTTTCTATTGGATTGAGGTCTGGGCTGTGACTAGGCCATTCCAACACATTTACATGTTTCCCCCTAAACCACTCAAGTGTTGCTTTAGCAGTGTGTTTGGGGTCATTGTCCTGCTGGAAGGTGAACCTCCGTCCTAGCCTCAAATCACGCACCAAGTGGTGAAGGTTTTGCTCAAGAATATCCCTGCACTTAGCACCATCCATCTTTCCCTCAACTCTGACCAGTTTCGCAGTCCTGGCTGCTGAAAGACATCCCCACAGCATGATGCTACCACCACCATGTTTCACTGATGGTGTTCTTTGGGTGATGTGATGTGTTGGGTTTGCGCCAGACATAGCGTTTTCTTTGATGACTGAAAAGTAGAAATTTAGTCTCATCAGACCAGAGCACCTTCCTACATACATTTTGGGACTCTCCCACATGCCTTTTCGCAAACTCAAAACGTGCCATTTTGTTTTTTGCTGAAAGTAATGGCTTTCTTCTGGCCACTCTGCCATAGAGCCCAACTCTATGGAGCGTACAGCTTATTGACGTCCTATGTACAGATACTCCAGTCTCTGTTGTGGAACTCTGCAGCTCCTCCAGGGTTACCTTAGGTCTCTGTGCTGCCTCTCTGATTAATGCCCTCCTTGCCCGGCCGTGAGTTTTGGTTGGCGGCCGTCTCTTGGCAGGTTTGCTGTTGTGCCATGTTCTTTCCTTTTGGTTATGATAGATTTGATGGTGCTCCTGGGGATCATCAAAGATTTGGATATTTTTTTATACCCTAACCCTGACTTGTACTTCTCAACAACATTGTCCCTTACTTGTCCCTTCCTTGGTCTTCATGGCAGTGTTTGGTTAGTGGTGCCTCTTGTTTAGGTGTCGCAGCCTCTGGGGCCTTTCAAAAAAGGTGTGTATATGTAATGACATATCATGTGACACTTAGATTGCACACAGGTGGACATCATTTCACTAATTATGTGACTTCTGAAGGTAATTGGTTGCACCAGAGTTTTTTATGGTCTTCATAACAAAGGGGGTGAATACATACGCACATGCCAATTTTCTGTTTTCTATTTCTAAAAAAAATTGTATGTATATATTTTTCTCATTTCACTTCACCAACTTAGACTATTGTGTTCTGATCCATCACAGAAAATTCAGATTAACAAAACATTGAACTTAAGGCTGTAATGTAACAAAATAGGTAAAAAGTCAAGGGGGGGTGAATACTTTTGCAAGGCACTAATTTCACATTTCAGAATAAAAGTGCAGCACACGTATGTCTATGAGGCTATTTTTATTACTTTAATTTTAATGTTTTATTTTTTTAATTCTTAAGTTCTACTGCAAACAAATAAAAAATACTACTTTTTTTACAAGAGATCTTTTTTTTAAATGAAGAGTAGCAAATTCTGATTCCCGACTCCTTAACATTGATGACTATAAGACCATGGACAAATAATGTATGATTAATAAAACGTAGTTTTTAATTTTGTGTTGAATTTACTCCCTCTCAAATTTACAATTCTGACTTATTTCATGTATATTTAGCAATTATTTAAGGTATTCCTATTAATGATTTAAAGAACCACCGTAAAGCCCTAGAAAGAGAAGTTAGTTATTTTAATTATGCATTGATCATTAATATTCATATTGAAAAATTTACAACAGCAATATTCAATATTGTATTTATCGTCAATTAATAAGCGTATTAGGCTCCAGCTGAGTGTTTGTCTCCTCCTTGATATGGTTATTAAGGGGAGAGTTGGGGTTTTGGCTGAGTGTCAGGTCTGTAGGTTTTTAAGAACAATCAGATAGGATAAGAGAAAAAACAATCATCAATAGACTGCTCTAAAAGCAAAAGATTGTTGCCAAAGGAACACAGGTATACTTAAGTTCAGTCCTGGAGGGCCACACACAGGCCTGGATTTGAGGATAACCCTGCTGCAGACAGGTGAGTCAATCACTTCTTCAGTCATCCTGATCTGTGCACAGAAAGGATATCTTCAAATCCAGGCTTGTGTATGGCCCTCCAGGACCTAATTTTACACAATAATACTCTAGTCAATAGAGATCATTGTATTGGTGGTAAACATTACTTCTGAAAATTTAGCAGCATCCTACACAAAGCAACCTCTTCCAATTGACCTTACAGTGGGTGGTCATCAGCAGTAGCGGAGTCTGAACTTTGACAGGGTATTATTATGTGTATTATTAGGTTTATTACTTTTATTAAGTAAATTATTGAAAATGGATTGTATTAATAACCAGAGCCTACTTAATAACTTTGTGAGCTTTTAGGGCGTACAATCCGAGCTTATAAGCACTTCTTAATAAAATAAAGTACATATATATTATACAGAAATATTAAAGACTAGTAAAAAATCAGAAAACTTCCATATCTCTTTAATAATATTATATCTTAAAAATGATTGCATTGCTTAAAAGGAAAAAAAAGATGGAAAAGTAAATTCCGGTCATGGTGCAAATCAGAAGTTTTGTGTTTGGCGCCCAATTTTATGCAGTTTCTGATCATGCATCAGACAAGATATTAATCACAGGTACCACATACTATATGTATATAATTGTCACCCTGGCCCAATTAAAGGTGTCGCCCGTCTGCAGTCAGACACAGATGGCGACTAGATCTTTTTTTTCTTTGTAGCTATTTGTTCCCCAGTCTTGTTCCCACTCCAAGCACGATCCATGCTGTTTTTAGCATATACTTTATATCATCAAAGGCAAGTTTGAAGCAATTCTGTGACAAATGAAGCTACTTGGAGATAAACATGCTCTAATTAAAATGTACAATTAGGAAGTATTGATGAAAAAAGCCATAGTTGCAACCACCAAACAGAATGGGAAAGAAACTCTCAGCCTAGTTAAAATTGACTTTGGGATCCCCAGATAACTCCGGATAGATTCCAACTGACCCAGATCTGCTTACACAGAATATTCAGAAATGATTCCCAACGTTTTTGTGTCTTAAGAAGAAGATGTCTGTTAGTAAATGGTAGTTAGTACAGAGAAGCTAGAAATGTAATAGTGTTTAAAGACATATCCAAGTTTCCTGGGTTATTACATTTTTGTACTTTTTATGCAAAAACACAAATGTATGTATGCAGCACATTTCATAAAACATTTTACTTTTATTAATATCTAGAAATCCCTCTAATTACTATGTTGACAGCCCCAGGGGTGTCTACACAGGCCCCTGATCCCCACCCAATGAGCATGCAGCATTAGGGAACCAAATTAACTCATTATTTACCTGCTGTGCCTTCCTCAATAGTCAATAGGAGAGCAGTGATGGTAGCCCCCAAGCCCACTGCTAGGATATGACTCTTTCTGCTACTTCCTGTCTGTGATGTGTGCTAACGTGGACCACACTACATATCCCAGGCTGTTTTGCAGCACAAACAGGAACCCCAGAGGTTTTTGAAATGTATCTGTAGTCCGTGCTTTCTCCTGATTGGGCAAAACTATTTTTTTAAATTTTGAAGTTAATTAAGCCTGGGTTTGGAGGGGGTGTTAACCCTAATTTTGTCAGAAATTACAAGACATTTTGCTAACTTCAAATTTTTTTTTCATACACTTTTCATTTTCCTCTGTCCAGGACACTTGATATGCCTTTAAATACCAAACAGGACAAATGTGTTATTAAGATAATAATCATCATGAATGTTGTAATAAAATAAAGTACATAAAAGTAAATACATAGGTATATTATATTACTAGTAAAATCCAGGAGCCTTCCATATTAAGTGATCTCTGATGTGTCATATTTATAGTTTGCTAATTTGAGAACTTGACTTGATGATGTGCAAAATGTTTTGAGTTGTTTAGAAAAAAATAAATACAGCCTTTCATTTTTAACTGTTGTATTTAGTTTTGCACATTTTGTATTTATTCCTAAAAATATTAGGATTCAATTAAGATCTGCATTCGCTTCTGTTGAAAACATTCCCTCTAAATATCACAACAATATTGCTAAAATTCTGCTTATACACTGTCTGTGATTAGTACTAGATGTACTAGCCAAAGAAACATTGCATGCCTGAGATACAGTGGAGGGATATTTGCAGAGACTGTTTGGAAGGTATCAGAGTAAAAAGAGAGCTTTTATTTACATGTTAATAAAATAATGTTTAAATATATAAATAATTAGATAGATTACATTAATATTAAAAACGGGGAACCCTCATTATCCCTTTAAGATTAGGTAATGGGGAATCCAGCTATTTTTACTGTAAATACTCTCTGCAAAATTAACTTTTTTAATCACAATAGACGGAAAATGTTTTTTATGCTCTACTATTTAAATGTCATAGAAGCTGTCCAATCACAGTGGCCCGTTAACCCTTTCCACCTGATGTATATTTAGTATGTTATGGCTGCTGTTACACTCAGCAAGTGGATGCAAGTCACACAGCATTATGGGAAATGTCTTCAGCCAATCAAACTTGACAATGCTGATTACAGACAAGTTGAAATATGAATGCATTCCTGAACCCAATGAAAAGCTATAAATCTATGTGTGAAGCATTTTCTACCCCTCGCCCCGGCATATGTTGTTAATCCCGGGCAGTCAGGAGTCTGTTTGAAAACAGACGGAAGATCTTACATTTTCAGACTGTTATTAGTGTAATTTAAAAAAAGCAATAGATCATTTTAACATAGAATTTTGTGCTCTTTCACACCAGGAAGAGCACTTATGGTGAGGTACCTATCCCTTTAGATGCAGTGGAACCTTTACATGTATCCGCCCCCATATTTGGCAACTCCAATAATAATCACATTATTTAGGCAAAAATTGCTCCTATATTCATCCAAAAATCCAATATTAATCACAAAATTAAAAAAAACGACAGAAACATTGGACAAGTTCTTTGCTAAATCAAGTGTTGGTATGTTTAATGGAAGGTGACTCCCCATCTAACAATAATTCCTTTGCTCCTCTTCTGCCATCATCGCTTTTCAGTAAAAGGGAGAGTTCTCGTTACATTTTTATTTATTTGTGTGTCAGATTTGGGGCTGGGAACAGATTTCAATTTTAATTAATTTCTATGGAAAAAATATATTCTATATTCACCTGACTTAGTATCCATCCCTCAGGAACAGATTAATGACCATTATAGGAGGTTCCACTGTACCACTATAATATTGGTTCAGTATATATATATATATATATATATATATATAAATATATATATATATATATATATATATATATATATATATATATATATCACCCTTTAATAATATATTTGGGATACAAAATCCATATCCGTAAGAAGGCTCAGAACAAGAAGGCAAATAAATCAGAAGGTTGCACTCACTCTTTCTCTGGCCCTCTGGATCTTCTCTCTATCTTGGTTCAGGTTTTCCAAGACATTCTGGCCAATTTGTTCTGTGAAGGACAAACAAGTATGATAATGAAAAAATAAATTCACTTCAATGATAAAGTCTTTAAACATTATGTACAACAAAGTTAATATGTGGTGCAGATATCCGTATCATCCATGTCAAATAAACAAGACAACAAAACATATTAGTTTCCTAGCTTACAAGCATTTTTACCAAAAAATGGTATCATGCATGTGTGAGAGATTAAATATAGTTGAATGATTTATATACAGTGGTTCTTAAAGAGATGCAGAAGCTTTCTGAGTTTTACTAAATACTAGCGACTTGCCCGTCAAAAAATTACGGCAATAGAATTGTAAGGCAGGTAATGCTGTTTGGTAGAGAAAGTAATTTTATTTTTGGTTGGTATAGGTTTGGTTTTGAGAGCTCCTTTGGTGCTCATTGCAAGTTTTGCGCTGATGAACTTTTGGCTCTCATTGTTAACCCTCTCCACTGGTGTAGTTGCGGTCCTGTAAAAAACGTTGGTGCTCCTTGTAAAGTGCTCGCTGAGTGCCTTTAGCGTTTATTGTTCGTTATTTTATTTTTTTATGTGTATATATT
Source organism: Discoglossus pictus (assembly GCA_027410445.1). Lineage (NCBI taxonomy): Eukaryota > Metazoa > Chordata > Amphibia > Anura > Alytidae > Discoglossus > Discoglossus pictus. The sequence continues at coordinate 113,510,360 of CM050171.1, forward strand.
TTGTAATGTTAAATAATGAATTAGTTAAGTTATAAATTAATATACTTTACCTATTTGTAATTAATATATGAAATTAAGCATTGTGCTGAAGAGCTAACAATCTGTTTTGATGTTCCTGCAGCATTCAATGTAGATTTGCACTGTTGGCAAGCTGAGGTGTGTCAGCAATGTGTGCAGTGTGTAGTGTAAATAGGCTGCGTGCGAGAGGGGAAACCATTTTTTTAGCTGGGTACTTCCGCATTTTGTAATGGTAATGTTATTAGGTTTGAGTGATTGTGTCAAAATGGCTGCGATTGTGAATGTGTTAGTCGGGTATTGAGCATTTAGCGTCCCTCCTAATAGTGTATTAATTAGGTTGTACAGGTCTGTGGAAAAGGCGTATGTGCTTCGCGTGTTTTGCGTGCTTAGGGGTCCTGTAGCCTCGTTTTAATTTTTTTCAGCGGCCATTTTTTCTCCCGCTCAGGGGATTTTCGAGTGCCGAAAATCTTTAAATTGTATTTAAATTGGCGTGTGTGTATTTTTTGTTTTATTTTACTTTCTATTTTGTGTGTTTTTCGCTGTGCGTGTTGCGGCCGTTAAGTTCATATTTTTTGCGGCTCGTATATTTTTTTTGTCAGTGGCGGTTTTTACGGCCCGTACTTTTTATAGGCGACACAGGGATATTATATACATAGTAAGGTCCAGAAATTTTTCATATCTTTTTAACTCCAAACTTCAATGTCCATGCACAGGCCAGGAATTAGGGATATCCCTGTTTGATAGATATGTAGAAACATAATGAGCAGCGTGAATATTACACAGAACCTAAAAAGGGGACCATTTCTGTAATTCTGGCATCAGACCATTATTATACCCCCTTCAAAAATATAAATTACAAGAGCAGCAAAATAGCTGTTCTTTGTACTATCCATTTTGTTCTCAACAGATACACAAGTTTCACTGCATCCCTTTATTTAAATGGGTAGTTCGATGGTTTTGATTAATGCATTAACGAGGAGGGGCTGGGGGGTTGGTTATTTTACTATATAATAACACAGCGGTGGATCACAATACGCACATTAGCATACTAAGTCATCAATATTCACTTCTGTTGAAAACATCTGCTTCAAATATCACAGCAGAGACTGCTGAGACACAGTCTGCTATTGACTAGTACATCTAGTACTATATACATTTTGTATGTTTGAGCTATAGGGGCAGAGCTTTGAGGGGACTATTTGGAAGGCTTCAGTTAGTAGAAACAGAGCTTTTATGGGCCACTGAACTCACTATAAGTGCTCTTCATTGTGTGAAAGAACAGAAGAAGGCTGCAAGTGATAGCACAGCATCCTGTGGACTCAGGTTACACTGTACTGACCAGTTAACCCAATGGTTTTCCTGTTTTAGGTGAGTACCAGCATTTCATGCCTGCACAGATAGATCTGGTAAGGGTTACATTTTTTTTTGTTGGGATCAATGCAAGAGCACTTACCCCGCCCCTCTACACCCAAGCTGGTCTGCATAGCTCAAATTCCATAGAGGGAAGAAGGGAGAAGTCTGACTTTTCTCGTAAAGATAAACTCATTACAGACCCGTGTCCTTCAAACTGGAAATATAAGCAGCCTGACATAAGCTTTATAATTGACTTGAATGGGAGACACACCCCTGAAACGCGATTGGTTGCAGCAATGAAGCAGACATGAAGCAAGTAGTGAGCACTCTTTCACACATATAAACATATTTGATCTCTCAGTGAAAAATGCACATATTTCAAAAATTCAAACAGTATTTCAACATGCATTTAAGAGATCTTTACAGTGATGTTGTCCAAATTCTGCTGAATTAAGTTTAAATAGGCAAAATACTAGGCAATTATTTCTTGAACAGGTAAACAGAAAGCCCCAGATGTAGGTTTCAGACTTTTTGAGCCTCGTCAGTGAAGTCTAGCTGTACTAGGCACAAAGGAGCAAGGAGTCCAAGTATGGAGCCCCCTATCACCCTTAGGGAGACCAAATGCATAACTTTGTTGATACAGATTTTAATATTCTTTAAAAAATAAATTGTTCTGGAATGTTCTTTTTAAGTATATTAGTTAGCAACGCTGTATTGTCCTTGATATATAAAATTCCCTTTGCCATGTTAATAGTTAAAGTTATCCAGCAAAAAATATCCATACAGCAGGGTGTACTACAGGCGATAAATGCTGTGAGAGCTATAGATCATATAGTATATTCTTGTACATGTATTAGTGTATATAGATCATACAATATTAGTGTATATAGATCATACAGTGTATTAGTGTATATATATCATATAGTGTATATAGATCATATAGTGTATTAGTGTATATAGATCATATAGTGTATTAGTGTATATATATCATATAGTGTATTAGTGTATATATATCATATAGTGTATATATATCATATAGTGTATTAGTGTATATATATCATATAGTGTATATAGATCATATCGTGTATTAGTGTATATATATCATATAGTGTATATAGATCATATAGTGTATTAGTGTATATATATCATATAGTGTATATAGATCATATAGTGTATTAGTGTATATATATCATATAGTATATATAGATCATATAGTGTATTAGTGTATATATATCATATAGTGTATATAGATCATATAGTGTATTAGTGTATATATATCATATAGTGTATATAGATCATATAGTGTATATAGATCATATAGTGTATTAGTGTATATAGATCATATAGTGTATTAGTGTATATATATCATATAGTGTATTAGTGTGTATATATCATATAGTGTATTAGTGTATATATATCATATAGTGTATTAGTGTATATATATCATATAGTGTATCAGTGTATATATATCATATAGTGTATTAGTGTATATATATCATATAGTGTATTAGTGTATATATATCATATAGTGTATTAGTGTATATATATCATATAGTGTATTAGTGTATATATATCATATAGTGTATTAGTGTATATATATCATATAGTGTATTAGTGTATATATATCATATAGTGTATATATATCATATAGTGTATTAGTGTATATATATCATATAGTGTATTAGTGTATATATATCATATAGTGTATTAGTGTATATAGATCATATAGTGTATTAGTGTATATATATCATATAGTGTATTAGTGTATATATATCATATAGTGTATTAGTGTATATATATCATATAGTGTATTAGTGTATATATATCATATAGTGTATATATATCATATAGTGTATTAGTGTATATATATCATATAGTGTATATAGATCATATAGTGTATTAGTGTATTTATATCATATAGTGTATATAGATCATATAGTGTATTAGTGTATATATATCATATAGTGTATATAGATCATATAGTGTATTAGTGTATATATATCATATAGTATATATAGATCATATAGTGTATTAGTGTATATATTTCATATAGTGTATATAGATCATATAGTGTATTAGTGTATATATATCATATAGTGTATATATATCATATAGTGTATTAGTGTATATATATCATATAGTGTATATAGATCATATAGTGTATTAGTGTATATATATCATATAGTGTATATAGATCATATAGTGTATTAGTGTATATATATCATATAGTATATATAGATCATATAGTGTATTAGTGTATATATTTCATATAGTGTATATAGATCATATAGTGTATTAGTGTATATATATCATATAGTGTATTAGTGTATATATATCATATAGTGTATATAGATCATATAGTGTATTAGTGTATATATATCATATAGTATATATAGATCATATAGTGTATTAGTGTATATATATCATATAGTGTATTAGTGTATATATATCATATAGTGTATATAGATCATATAGTGTATTAGTGTATATATATCATATAGTGTATATAGATCATATAGTGTATTAGTGTATATTTTTCATATAGTGTATATAGATCATATAGTGTATTAGTGTATATAGATCATATAGTGTATTAGTGTATATATATCATATAGTGTATTAGTGTATATATATCATATGGTGTATTAGTGTATATATATCATATAGTGTATTAGTGTATATATATCATATAGTGTATATAGATCATATAGTGTATTAGTGTATATATATCATATAGTGTATATAGATCATATAGTGTATTAGTGTATATATATCATATAGTATATATAGATCATATAGTGTATTAGTGTATATATTTCATATAGTGTATATAGATCATATAGTGTATTAGTGTATATATATCATATAGTGTATTAGTGTATATATATCATATAGTGTATATAGATCATATAGTGTATTAGTGTATATATATCATATAGTATATATAGATCATATAGTGTATTAGTGTATATATATCATATAGTGTATTAGTGTATATATATCATATAGTGTATATAGATCATATAGTGTATTAGTGTATATATATCATATAGTGTATATAGATCATATAGTGTATTAGTGTATATTTTTCATATAGTGTATATAGATCATATAGTGTATTAGTGTATATAGATCATATAGTGTATTAGTGTATATATATCATATAGTGTATTAGTGTATATATATCATATAGTGTATTAGTGTATATATATCATATAGTATATATAGATCATATAGTGTATTAGTGTATATATATCATATAGTGTATATAGATCATATAGTGTATTAGTGTATATATATCATATAGTGTATTAGTGTATATAGATCATATAGTGTATTAGTGTATATATATCATATAGTGTATTAGTGTATATAGATTATATAGTGTATTAGTGTATATATATCATATAGTGTATATAGATCATATAGTGTATTAGTGTATATATATATCATATAGTGTATATAGATCATATAGTGTATTAGTGTATATATATCATATAGTGTATATAGATCATATAGTGTATTAGTGTATTTATATCATATAGTGTATATAGATCATATAGTGTATTAGTGTATTTATATCATATAGTGTATATAGATCATATAGTGTATTAGTGTATATATATCATATAGTGTATATAGATCATATAGTGTATTAGTGTATATAGATCATATAGTGTATTAGTGTATATAGATCATATAGTGTATTAGTGTATTTATATCATATAGTGTATATAGATCATATAGTGTATTAGTGTATATATATCATATAGTGTATATAGATCATATAGTGTATTAGTGTATATATATCATATAGTGTATTAGTGTATATATATCATATAGTGTATATAGATCATATAGTGTATTAGTGTATATATATCATATAGTATATATAGATCATATAGTGTATTAGTGTATATATATCATATAGTGTATTAGTGTATATATATCATATAGTATATATAGATCATATAGTGTATTAGTGTATATATATCATATAGTGTATATAGATCATATAGTGTATTAGTGTATATATATCATATAGTGTATTAGTGTATATAGATCATCTAGTGTATTAGTGTATATATATCATATAGTGTATTAGTGTATATATATCATATAGTATATATAGATCATATAGTGTATTAGTGTATATATATCATATAGTGTATTAGTGTATATAGATCATATAGTGTATTAGTGTATATATATCATATAGTGTATTAGTGTATATAGATCATATAGTGTATTAGTGTATATATATCATAAAGTGTATATAGATCATATAGTTTATTAGTGTATATATATCATATAGTGTATTAGTGTATATAGATCATATAGTGTATTAGTGTATATATATCATATAGTGTATTAGTGTATATAGATCATATAGTGTATTAGTGTATATATATCATATAGTGTATTAGTGTATATATATCATATAGTGTATATAGATCATATAGTGTATTAGTGTATATATATCATATAGTGTATATAGATCATATAGTGTATTAGTGTATATATATCATATAGTATATATAGATCATATAGTGTATTAGTGTATATATATCATATAGTGTATATAGATCATATAGTGTATTAGTGTATATATATCATATAGTGTATATAGATCATATAGTGTATATAGATCATATAGTGTATTAGTGTATATAGATCATATAGTGTATTAGTGTATATATATCATATAGTGTATTAGTGTGTATATATCATATAGTGTATTAGTGTATATATATCATATAGTGTATTAGTGTATATATATCATATAGTGTATATATATCATATAGTGTATTAGTGTATATATATCATATAGTGTATTAGTGTATATATATCATATAGTGTATTAGTGTATATATATCATATAGTGTATTAGTGTATATATATCATATAGTGTATATATATCATATAGTGTATTAGTGTATATATATCATATAGTGTATTAGTGTATATATATCATATAGTGTATTAGTGTATATAGATCATATAGTGTATTAGTGTATATATATCATATAGTGTATTAGTGTATATATATCATATAGTGTATTAGTGTATATATATCATATAGTGTATATAGATCATATAGTGTATTAGTGTATATATATCATATAGTGTATTAGTGTATATAGATCATATAGTGTATTAGTGTATATATATCATATAGTGTATTAGTGTATATAGATCATATAGTGTATTAGTGTATATATATCATATAGTGTATATAGATCATATAGTGTATTAGTGTATTTATATCATATAGTGTATATAGATCATATAGTGTATTAGTGTATATATATCATATAGTGTATATAGATCATATAGTGTATTAGTGTATATATATCATATAGTGTATTAGTGTATATATATCATATAGTGTATATAGATCATATAGTGTATTAGTGTATATATATCATATAGTATATATAGATCATATAGTGTATTAGTGTATATATATCATATAGTGTATTAGTGTATATATATCATATAGTATATATAGATCATATAGTGTATTAGTGTATATATATCATATAGTGTATATAGATCATATAGTGTATTAGTGTATATATATCATATAGTGTATTAGTGTATATAGATCATCTAGTGTATTAGTGTATATATATCATATAGTGTATTAGTGTATATATATCATATAGTATATATAGATCATATAGTGTATTAGTGTATATATATCATATAGTGTATTAGTGTATATAGATCATATAGTGTATTAGTGTATATATATCATATAGTGTATTAGTGTATATAGATCATATAGTGTATTAGTGTATATATATCATAAAGTGTATATAGATCATATAGTTTATTAGTGTATATATATCATATAGTGTATTAGTGTATATAGATCATATAGTGTATTAGTGTATATATATCATATAGTGTATTAGTGTATATAGATCATATAGTGTATTAGTGTATATATATCATATAGTGTATTAGTGTATATATATCATATAGTGTATATAGATCATATAGTGTATTAGTGTATATATATCATATAGTGTATATAGATCATATAGTGTATTAGTGTATATATATCATATAGTATATATAGATCATATAGTGTATTAGTGTATATATATCATATAGTGTATATAGATCATATAGTGTATTAGTGTATATATATCATATAGTGTATATAGATCATATAGTGTATATAGATCATATAGTGTATTAGTGTATATAGATCATATAGTGTATTAGTGTATATATATCATATAGTGTATTAGTGTGTATATATCATATAGTGTATTAGTGTATATATATCATATAGTGTATTAGTGTATATATATCATATAGTGTATATATATCATATAGTGTATTAGTGTATATATATCATATAGTGTATTAGTGTATATATATCATATAGTGTATTAGTGTATATATATCATATAGTGTATTAGTGTATATATATCATATAGTGTATTAGTGTATATATATCATATAGTGTATATATATCATATAGTGTATTAGTGTATATATATCATATAGTGTATTAGTGTATATATATCATATAGTGTATTAGTGTATATAGATCATATAGTGTATTAGTGTATATATATCATATAGTGTATTAGTGTATATATATCATATAGTGTATTAGTGTATATATATCATATAGTGTATATAGATCATATAGTGTATTAGTGTATATATATCATATAGTGTATTAGTGTATATAGATCATATAGTGTATTAGTGTATATATATCATATAGTGTATTAGTGTATATAGATCATATAGTGTATTAGTGTATATATATCATATAGTGTATATAGATCATATAGTGTATTAGTGTATATATATCATAAAGTGTATATAGATCATATAGTGTATTAGTGTATATATATCATATAGTGTATATAGATCATATAGTGTATTAGTGTATATATATCATATAGTGTATATAGATCATATAGTGTATTAGTGTATTTATATCATATAGTGTATATAGATCATATAGTGTATTAGTGTATATATATCATATAGTGTATATAGATCATATAGTGTATTAGTGTATTTATATCATATAGTGTATATAGATCATACAGTGTATTAGTGTATATAGATCATATAGTGTATTAGTGTATATAGATCATACAGTGTATTAGTGTATATATATCATATAGTGTATATAGATCATATAGTGTATTAGTGTATTTATATCATATAGTGTATATAGATCATACAGTGTATTAGTGTATATAGATCATATAGTGTATTAGTGTATATAGATCATATAGTGTATTAGTGTATATATATCATATAGTGTATTAGTGTATATATATCATATAGTGTATATAGATCATATAGTGTATTAGTGTATATATATCATATAGTGTATATAGATCATATAGTGTATTAGTGTATATATATCATATAGTGTATTAGTGTATATATATCATATAGTATATATAGATCATATAGTGTATTAGTGTATATATATCATATAGTGTATTAGTGTATATATATCATATAGTATATATAGATCATATAGTGTATTAGTGTATATATATCATATAGTGTATATAGATCATATAGTGTATTAGTGTATATATATCATATAGTGTATTAGTGTATATAGATCATATAGTGTATTAGTGTATATATATCATATAGTGTATTAGTGTATATAGATCATATAGTGTATTAGTGTATATATATCATAAAGTGTATATAGATCATATAGTGTATTAGTGTATATATATCATATAGTGTATATAGATCATATAGTGTATTAGTGTATATATATCATATAGTGTATATAGATCATATAGTGTATTAGTGTATATAGATCATATAGTGTATTAGTGTATATATATCATATAGTGTATTAGTGTATATATATCATATAGTGTATTAGTGTATATATATCATATAGTGTATATAGATCATATAGTGTATTAGTGTATATATATCATATAGTGTATATAGATGATATAGTGTATTAGTGTATATATATCATATAGTGTATTAGTGTATATATATCATATAGTATATATAGATCATATAGTGTATTAGTGTATATATATCATATAGTGTATTAGTGTATATATATCATATAGTATATATAGATCATATAGTGTATTAGTGTATATATATCATATAGTGTATATAGATCATATAGTGTATTAGTGTATATATATCATATAGTGTATATTTCAGCACCCAGTGCAATCATTTCCTGGGGTACCTGACCACAGACCTGACGTTCCCATTATACGATCTTGTCCCGGCTGTATTTTTAGCTGTTTGTACAATGCCTCCCAAAGGTGAAACGTGGTAACAAGTGCTCGGGAATATCATGCAATGCTGAAGTCAAACATTATAGGTTTTAATGACTGCCTAATACCATTATGGTGTCCGCTGGTGGTCCAGTGCCATGAATACCAAGTGGATCATCATGGTGTACTGCGATCCATGAGGTCATGGAGATTTGCACACGACTGAACGACACAAATACCAATATTCTATATCAATGATAGATATATTTTTGCCCTCTCCTCCCCCACATCCCCAGCGCTATATATTTGCATAAAATATTAACAATTTAATGCAATAAAAATTAAACAAACTAGTTATTTTGCTACATATTTCACAAACAACTGCGTTTTTTCTTGAATTAGTGTCCCTTTAAAACTATCAATATTTAGATCCCTCATTTCAACAGTAATTATGACTTATTATGAGCCCTGATGTGTCATGTACAACATAATTATATCCCAGAAATGCTGCACATTTATTTCTACATTAAACTTAAAAAGTGAAACCTAATACAATGAAGTTGAGAGCGACACCGAGGACATGAGAATAAAACCCAGAATACTCCTCTTTTATTCATTCTGATGATCCATTTTCTCAAAACCTGGCGTTTACAGAAATAATTGCGCGCTTTCATACGGCAGGACAAAGGCGCACCTCTGATTAATTACACCGCTACAGATGAGAAATTAGCTTTGAAATCACTGAGTCGTATATGAAGCATTTCACACTTTGACTGGTATTTTATGTACTGTGAGTGAGTCAAAGCATCGAATAATTATATGTTATAGCATTTATATTCCTTTATCACAAGTACAAATAATGCGGATTAGGCGGTACCTGCAACATCATAAGCGTATATCAAACATACATTTTAAAGGGTATATGGAAGTTTCCTGGATTATGAATGCATTGGATAGAGGAGAATCAGTAGTGTATGCAAACATTTTTTGATGAAAAGGTATAGAACGCAAATGTCTGTTATTTTTTACTTTCTTTTGCGTCGTTCAGTCATTTCCGACTTTCCGTGACCTCATGGACCATAACACACCATGACATCTATATGTCCATGGTCATGCTGATCCGTATGGCAGAGATACTGGTGTGCATTGCCAGTTTCTTCTCCAATGGTATTCCTAGGTGGTTTCTCATCCAAGTACTGTCCGGGCCAAACCCTGTCTGGCTTCTGAGTGATGTGACCTCTTGATTCCCTGAGTGGAATCAAACCAAGGTCACAGCGGTGAAAGCACCAACCACTGGACCACCAGAAACCCACATAACCAAATTTAAGCTAACATCGGAATCCCTTTTGCTGAAATAGGGGAAATGAATCATTATCCTTGCACAGAAGATAATTATCATGGCTTCTTACTTTTTTGACATGACAATAGGTAAATATGGTAGTCAGTGTCTGGTCTGAGTATTCTCTCCAGCCTCGTTTAAGAGCTAGCCCCTCTCTGATGAGCCCCACATAAGGGTGACACAGCTGTCTGGGAGTGGGTTTCTGGTATTGGACCCTAATTCAAGGCTATGTTCTGAAGGCTGTTTAAGGCAGTGCACATATGCATGAATTGATCGCATGTTAAAGGGATACCGTCATCCCAACAACAAGTTGGTTTCATGTTAAAGAACATTTCTCTTTGTTACATCATTGCTGACACATTCAGGATTGTTTTTGCTGCTTTATTGTGCTATTTTTATGCTTGTTTTTGATAAGGTTATTTGAGGGGGTCTAACTGAATAATACTATTGGGAGATATTATTTTTGCTGCCACAGAAACAATTGTGCAGATTGCGACCCTCATAACCATGTCAAAGCAGCGAATTAGTATTCGGGAACCAATCATTTGCATATTCTGGAAGCAATCATTTGCATATTCTGGAACCAATCATTTGCATATTCTGGAAGCAATCATTTGCATAACAATGCTGTACAATGTTCAATATCAAAGGAATAATTCACTTTAGAAAAAGATGGATAATGTCACATAGAGCTGGTGTTCAACGCTCTTTTATAACAACTAAAAAAACAACTTGATTTGGTGACAGAGAGTGGGCTAACGACAACAGTGGGAAAATGTATCCACGTCACCGCATAGAATACATAGAGGATGTGGGGACAATGCTCACGGAGACATTATGTGGGAAACCAAGTCTTCCGGCCTGCTTGGGACATGTAGGTGCACACCAAATTTTTACTTTCCATTAAGTGATAACTTTAAATTGTCCCTAACGTATAAAGCCCTCAACAATAGTACACCCCCTTATATCTGCTCTTACCTCAAAATACTCCCCCAACCGCCCTCTTCGTTCTGCTAATGACCTTCTTCTTTCCTCCTTTCTTATCATCTACTCTCTGGAACTCCTTGCCTCGCTCCACAAAACTATCCTCTTGTCTCAAAACTGCACTAAAATCTCATTTGTTTAAAAAAGTTAATCACGTTCATCCTTAATATACACAACGGCGCACTCTACAGCATAATATCACTCACACGCACAATCTACAGTTTAACACAACTCCACTTGCTTGAGCCTATTGCATTAAACACCGCCATCTTGTATCTATCACCCTCCTGTGTCACACCCCTAACCCTTTAGATTGTAAGTTTGTAAGTTTTCAATCCTGTGTAAGGGCTTTAGACGTTTGATTTTACGCTCATATACAGGACCCCCATTCTTTTCCATGTGTTTATTTTCTTTTTTGCCTTAACCCCTGTATAGCTCTACGGAATAAGTCGGTGTGCTTCACATAAAGGATAATAATAATAATAATATTAAAAGAGCTTACAATATAGGACATGTGAGATACAACTAAGCAATGTACTGTATTTGTTTTTAGTATTTTATGTACACTCAGGGCTACAGAAGCTGCCACAAACTCTGTCCGTTTTATCCTAACACAGAATCACACATCCGGCGCTCCAAATGTACAATCCCAGAAAGTGTTTAACCATCGTTTAATTCGTCCTTCCTCTTTCCGCATGCCAGTGATTCCATTTAGTTCCCATCCATTAGCGTGGCACTGTCATTGCACTGTATGTGATTTCGAATAAACCACTGTCACTTTGATGAATAGCGGTTTCCTCCGCTGATTTTTGAGGACAAATAGGCATCAATACACAGAGGCAAGGAGCATGTCCGACAGAGGAGCGCAAATTGAATGGACGACATGACACTTTTGTATTGTATCTTCATCTCCGATTTCCAACAGTGCTATAAGCATTGTATATATCTGGATATTGAGAGCCCATATAGGTAAACAATGGCCACGTCAGCAACATCTGAGTTTAATTAGGCGTGTGTGTATATAAGTTTCAAGACTTCCATATTATCAATGTAGCCTATAATATATTAATTAAAGGGACACTGTCACCCCTAAAGTTGGTTTCATCTTAAAATCATTCCTTATACGCGCCATTTTTCTCTACAGTAAACCATTCATGAAATATTCAGCATTGTTTATGTGGCTTCTTAATCATAATGTGGGAGAGGAGATTTAATTGTATGATAACATCATGGCGCTGCTTTTGCCATCACGGACACAAACAAGCAGAATGTGTTGCTAATTAGCACAAAAATGCAGGGAATTAGTATTTTGGGAACTGCTCGTTTGTATAATGATACTGCACAAACAATATTTAATGCCTCAGGGATAATTAAATGGCTAGTACAATTTGTTGCCAATTTTCCATGCTTTTGAAGAGTCCATTTAAAGGCACCTAAACTTTCTAGTATACAATTTAAATAAATTGTCATGGAGAGGTGTTATGCAGGATAATACGTACATAGCTGCCAAACTTCAGATTACTCTTCATTTGTAACATTAAAGGCCCTCAGTATTCCAAACCTTACTACGATGCATTTAACAGAACATGTCTCATACATTACCAAAACTCTGTTTCTTTAATTTGAGGAAGTTATCAATAAAACATCACAGAAATAGATAAAAATGTGTTTACGTTAGCAGTGAATTTGGAAGAAGTGTAAACTAATTCTTATGGACAGCATTTTCTTATCTGCTCACATTCATTTAATCATGGTTGCTACCTTCCCAAGATTGTTTTTATCTAGTGACAATTTTTCTCTTATCTCTGCTTGCCCATCAGCAACCGTAGATTTTATACAATCACTTCTCAACCTTTTAGGTACGAAGTGTAGCACCTTGGTAGTACCTGCCTGGTGGGGTCTGTAGTGGGAACAGGGAACCACTTGGTCCTAAGGGTTGAGGTGCATTAATGCCCGGGTCCTATGAGGGACTCACCAACCCTCTTTTTTTATGCACTATTGGCCCCCTCAGCCAGGACCTTTTGGTTCGTGGTGAGTCCCCTATTTTTTGCCCAGCTTGGGTTCACATGCACACAAAGCTTTTATGCTGAAGAAGAGCCTGTGAGAAAGGTCTTGCTAAGGCACAAAGGGCCTGGGAGGTTATACCATCTTTAGTAGGGTCTAAATGAAATGTGCCCTTCTTGATCGGTACCTAGTCATGGTGAATGGGCTAGTGTACCTCAATGAAACTGTGAGCTATCCCATGTAGGGTCAACCAAGATGGGCAGGTCATTGCAGAGAGGACAGAAAATCGTGGTCCACTGGAAAAGGAACGGTTAACCCACTCCAGTATATTTAACATGAAAACAGCATGGATAAGCACAACCAGAAACAGACAGATGTACCTATCGTGCGGTCCATATGGTCACTGAAAGTCAGACACAACTGAAGGACAGAAGAACAACAAAATTAAATGTATCTGTGCATACTTTACTTACTATATTATCATTTTATTCTTTGCAGTGCTATGTTTGGTGCTAAATAAATAAAATAATGACGGTTACTGGCACATGCATATCATGGATTGTGGATGACGTTATGTATGTTGGGTCAATAACACTAGATTAAACTAATTTATGAAAAATCTATAAAATAAATCTACATTGCAATACATCTTTGATATTTTTGTTGTTTACCAATTAAGGCATTTTTACCCGTGAAAAAAGAAGTTATTGAAAATAAGTAAGTAGATGTATAAGATATTCAGATCAGAGCTCGGCCCGGCTCAAACTACTTCTACTTTCAACCCATTAAATCTTTGAAGCAGAGAAAAAGAATCTCATTAAAAAGTTTAGTGTGTTAGGGCTTCTTGAGATCATCTTTGGGTGCGCTGTGAAATGATTTGCCTAATCCAGAAAGTAACCTACTAGAATAATACAGAAAGTATTCTGCAAGTCAATTTTAACAAGTGAGTTAAAGGGGAAGTTCCACCTTGACACAATGTCTTGCTATATAAATTAGAACATTTAGACAGGTTTAAATCTGTATCAGAAAATCTTAGTATTTTGCATTTTACAGACCCATGTCTGAGGAGACAAAAATAATCAATTTTGCTTTGTATAGTCACTAATACTGATACATTATTATTTGGAATCTGTAATCTGATTGGCTCAGCAAGTCAAAACTGCCAATCAGATGCAGGCACAACATTTGTATGTTTATAGCCCCAATTGGGGGTGATTTGCAAGAAAAACACAACAAGCTGATTGAATAATGGTAAGGGTTGTGTGACAGAGTTATACATGAGGTTTACGTAAGCCACATACTCTGCAAAGCTCTCTTTCCTCAGAACTGAAATAGTTAACTCTTGCAGCAGTTGATTAATCCAGCTGAGTTTAGCCAATAAAAGGGTGCTAACTAAAAAAAAATGAAAAGTGAGTCTGTGCTGGAGAGAGAAATATAGAAAGGTATTTACTGTGGCCCCTTCTGGATCACTACATTGTCATAATTGGCTTGTGTACCTCAATGAAACTGTGAGTTATCCCATGTAGGGTCACCCAAGATGGAACTGTCATGGCAGAGAGTTCAGACAAATTGTGGTCCACTGGAAAAGGAACCCGTAGCCCACTCCAGTAACTTTGCCATGAAAATCATACGAATAAGCATAACCAGAAACACAGACAGATGTGCCTGGCGTGCTGCGTCCATATGGTCACCGAGAGTCAAACATGACTGAAAGACAGAACATCAACAACAATTTACTGTGGACTTCAGGACCATCTTGCAGCAGAATGAAAGTCTGGATTTCTCTTAATGATATAGGCCAATCATTACGAACTCTCATTTGGGATGTTTATGTTTTGATTTTGCTCCATCCAGGTTTAGCTGGTTGGAAGATCTATTAGTAAAGGATATATCGAACAGTGAAGTTAGTTCTCTGATGGGAGCTAGGTTTGCTACTCTCTCTGTTTTGTTTTGGTGTAAATAATGTAACACTGGCAAATATATTCTATATCTAACAGGTTAATCTATGTTCAGGGGATCTCTTATTGAAGTCTATTGAGCCTAATCTACAGCTTAATGTGGGTTTGAATTCGGTAAGAGAACCCTAGCATAGTTTAAAGGGACTCTGTCACCCCGAAATCAAATTGTTTTTTAGGTTATAATAATAATAATTGTACTTATTGGCTACAAACGGAATGCAATAGAATCACAACTTGGTACTTCAGTATTCCCTATATTCCACATATTACTCCAACTACTCATACCCTCTTATCTCTTCTTAAGCCATTTCCCAATTTAAAAGTTAGAAAATGACCCTGGATACCTCTATATACACTCTCTAAAATAATTACATTTTATAATTAAGGGTGTTATAAAGTCTTATAGGCTGATATATACCAGCTAGACTTGGAGGTTACTTGCTAGAGAGGGATTACCCTCTGAATAAGTGAACCAAAACACCCATTGGAAAAGAAAAAGATCCCTGCACATTTATATTGTAAAAGCGTTTTTAATGATTTTATTCGTCGTCGTCCTTGTATTTATTAAAATTAATGTATGTAAATATTCCCATTCCTACATTTTCTTTGTATAAACTAATACTGTTAATCACTAAGGGACTTAGTTTCCTAGTTCATTTTTTTCATTATCCTTAAAGAGCATGAAAAGCTGGCTATATGTTGTTATCCATTTTTTCTAAAGTGAATCAATCCTGAGAAATTCTATGTTGTTGTTGCTGTATTTATATGCAAATAAACAGCCAAGTATATTAATTAGCTTATTTGATATGCTAATTAGGATTAAAGTCTCTTTGTGTTTCTCTGTAGTGGCCAAAATAAAATCAGCAATGTTATCTTGCAATGTTAGACCACTTTCTCAGCCTTATTAAGCACTTTGAGTATCTAATTAGCATACAGAAGGCACACATTAGCATACCGGAGCAGCAAAATCAATTCTAAAAATATCAGAATTGATTTGCTATAGACAAAAACTGCTAGTACAATGTATCGAATGGCAAGTTTTTAATGCTCTTTAAAATGAAATCAACAGAGTCCCTTTAAGCATTAATAACACTTACCTTTATAATTAATACATGTCGTATGAAGCAACCATATGCTTTTAGAAAAAAATAACACGAAAAGCTTTTCTTGATAGATAGGTTACCAATATAAATCACAACTACTATAACATTTTATGCAAATATTTTTAATTGAAAGCAGCTTAAAAGATATATGTTTTAGGTATAAATTACTGACACGTGTGCAATTCATCATTTCATTTTTTTTCACAGGGAATAAAAATAAAAAAATTAAAAAAAAATGATCAGGGTCAGAATTTACAATTCCTGGACTATCTAATATATTTTGTCCGGTCTACTGGAAAATTATTGAAATGTCAGATTAGAAGATATTACAATTAGATTCCACTTAAATTAGTTCATGTAACAATGGTTAATAGGTAGGATGGCTGATGGCTTGGATTTAACCAAGAAGGAGACAAATCGCTCCCTACTGGCCCTTGATCCACGTGCACAGATTGCTATTTTAGCCAAGGATATCCTCAGACCCACCAATGAGCAGTCCACGTGGCAATTGCTGCTGAACTAATGGACAGGCTCTTTAAATGGAGCAAAGCTGTTCTTATGCCCCATTATATGTTGAGATCTTACACATTCCTTACAGTTAAAGCTATTTCATAATCTGAAATATCACCACATTTATTGAACCATTTAAGTACGGAATATGTCTTAAAGTATTCTTAAAGAAACTAAAATGACTTACCAACAGCTAATACTATGAGAACACAGAAGGATCTGAAGCCATCCTTAAACTCCCCACTGCTGTACAAAGCTTTAATAGCATCTTTAATCTAACCACTGTTATAATGGCTGTGACGTAGACTTGGGCTGGCAAGCTGAGATACCTCAGTATTGAAGAATCTTAAGAGGAACGATAAAAACCCTTGGAATTCCAGACTAGTGCTTTCCATCTTTTATACAAAACATGTAAGTTAATTTGTTTGCTCTTGGATTGTGAATAAAGAGTTTAAAGTAGCAATGTGATGTATGTATATATATATATATATGACCAGGTAATTAAAGTTATCTTAGATTATGGGAGGATCCCCCTCCCACATCCTTTATAAACCTCCTCCTCTCACCTAGCCTTTGCACACATTTCTTGCCTGTCACCCCCCCCCCCCCCCCCCATCACCTAATTTCTTGCTTCTTCTCGGCCCTTTGTCCTCTTAGCAGGCCTCTACGTGCGTAGCTACTCCAGAAACACATCAAGCTACTCGGGGAGGGGGATCCAAACACAAATATATACATACATATACAGGTAAACCCCACATAACTCTATCCCGATGAGCACGAATTCCCTATAGCACTCCTTTGCCTTCAAATTCCCTGCGATAGAGCGGTTTTTGCATGACAAACTGTGTTTGTCCCTTAAATCCCTGTTTATCGCTTTAATATTCGAACAGTGCTATCTGAGCACTATGGAGTTAACATGCCCTGTTTAGCGCAGTTTACATACATACATACATACATACATACATAGAGCGGATCCTTGGTACCCGTTGTTAATTAGTTACAGAAGGCACGACGAGTGGCGAAAAGGACAAGTGTCAAAGTTTTCATAAGGCATAATATAAATTGACTCATACAACTATGGCAGAGAGATGAGTAATTCTGTGTTAAATATAGTTTTAAGAAATAATAAATTATATCCTCATCTGATGTTCGACATAAGAATGGCAACATTTTTTTTTTTTTATCTTCGTACATTAATAGTTTTACCTAGTGGGCCAATTGAATTATTGCTTTTCCTCATAAGACAGTTTTCCACAGAACACTCTTAATTATATAAAAATAATCAAAACTGATATGTTATGTAATTATATCATTATTATTAAGTATATTTTATTTATTCTATATTATTCATTTATATTTTATTTATATTTTATTATATTATTTTTTTAATTATAATACATTTTTTGTATTTATATAATTATTATGTATATTATTTTATTTATACTTTATTTGTATTTATTTACATTTTATTTATATAACATTAACTAATTA
Source organism: Discoglossus pictus (assembly GCA_027410445.1). Taxonomy (NCBI): domain Eukaryota; kingdom Metazoa; phylum Chordata; class Amphibia; order Anura; family Alytidae; genus Discoglossus; species Discoglossus pictus. Next base: position 113,529,378 of record CM050171.1, read on the forward strand.
TATAATTATTGTTATGTATATTATTTTATTTATATTTTATTCATATTATGTATTTATATAATTCTATACTTTTGTCTCAGCACCTAAGAAATATATACGTTCAACAAAACACAACTTTTTTTTTTAAGTTTGAGATTTCTATTATCGTAATATATTTTAAATTAATTTAAAAGATATCACAAAAATACTGCACTTAAAAACACAATTTAATTATACTTATTTATTCATATTTTATCTATAATATATTATTATTTATTCATATTTTATTTATGCCATGCATTTATATAATTATTATTTTGTATATTATTGTATTTATATTACATAATATTTATTTATATTTTATTTATATTATATTATTATGTATTTATATAATTCTATGCTTTTGTCTCAGCACCTAAGAAATATACATTTAACACAGGAATGATGAAATGACTTTCTTTTTTAAAGTTTGAGATTTTTATTAAATTAATGTAAAATATATCACTAGGATACGGCACGTAAAAACAAAGTTTAATTATACTTATTTATTCATATTTTATCTATAATATATTATTATTTGTTCATATTTTATTTTTATTATATTATTATACATTTATATACAGTAATTATTATTATTATGTATATTATTTTATTTATATTACATATTATTTACTTCTATTTTATTTATATTATATTATTATGTATTTAAATAATTTGATGCTTTTGTCTTAGCTCCTAAAAAATTAATCTGAAATTAAATTACTTTTTGTTTTTGTTTTAAAGTTTGCGATTTTTCTTATCTCGTAATATATTTTCAATTAAAGTAAAATATATAATTTGGGACACTGCATTTAAAAACAAAGAATCCCATAAAAGAAATACATGGTTTGCAAATATGAATGTGACAGAATAGTGAACGGTTGATGTCACCATAGCTAGAGTTGGGTCGGATTCGTTGACCCCAAAGCTGTAAACTTCGGCCATGAAGGGTCTCCAGAAAACTGAACTTTTCCTCACAGTACAAAAGCCACAGAGGGGTGAGCAGCACCGCAGCCTAGAAGCCAGCTTGATGCAATTCCTTCTTTGAATACAAATTAGTGATGGGTAATCACAGCATATTTATGAGCCCTTTTGCCTCTCTTTTCCTCCAGTGAATGCTGTATTATTCATTGCATATGCCCCGACCCCGGCTCGCTCCTGTTCTGACAAATCATAGTTGATTAAGACAAATCTTTATTAGTTAGCTAGTCAACTTTCCCATTTATCATTTGCAAATCTCATTCTCCTTTTTTTTGGGTGTAATAGAACTGGAGCAGACAGGGCCTCCTTTCTCTAGACATAAAAAAATTGCTTGTTACACATAATAAGTGCAAAGCGAAGCACAAGAGTCCATAATAGATGATAAAACACAGCTTTAATAGGTATAAATTACATGCAGGGCAAAGCAAACAGAGCAATTATTTTAACCAGGCTTAGAAAATGCTAATAAACTATTGCTTTTTTCACTCTACAATTTAACATTTAAACCACAAATCCCTCTTTAAAATCAGCAAATAATTGTAAAGAAGTCAACTCACACTGTTGGTTCCAATGAATATTTTGCAATAAATATAACATAAACTTTTATAAATCTTTTAATTTTATTTTAATTAGCGTGCAGAGGAGGTTTCATTAAGTAAAAACAAACTCATAACAGTGTAATATAAATGGAGGCTGACACTAAAAAGAATACCTGGCTTCATTGGAACTGAACCTTACAGGCGTCTTGATAAGGGCTGATTTGGACAAAATTTACTCTGAATTGAGAGAGAAACATATGATGGTTGATAAATCCTATCAGAGCAAGAACTGTTGTTGTCTAGTCAGTCATGTCCGACTCTCCGTGACCCTATGCACTGCAGCACGCAAGGCACATTCATCAGCCGATGCCCCTCTGAGTCCCCTCAAACTTACGTTCAATGCTTCAATCACCTCGTCTATTCATCTCCACCTTTAACGTCCCCTTCTTTGTGTGTCTTCAATCTTTCCCATCATCAGAATCTTCACTAGGGAATCCTGTCTTCTAATGATATACCCAGAATATTTGCACTTTAGCCACATGATCAAACCTTCCAGTGAACAGTTTTTCTTCATTTCCTGTAGTATTGATTGATTGGATCTTCTTGCAGTCCAAGGAACTCTAAGCAGTTTTCTCCAACACCACAATTCAAAGGTGTCACTTCTACTGCGCTGAGACGTTGTTATGGTCCAGCTCTCACATCTGTATGTTACTACTGGGAATACCATACCTTTAACTATGCAGACCATTGTAATATCTTTACTATTTAATAGCTTGTCCAGACTTGCCATAGGAGGAAGTAGAGAGTGATATGTGGGTGGTCACTCTCTGCTAATAACACCCAGTAAGTAAGATGCACATGCTTAGAGCCTCAGTATCATACTAATTACAGGTTGCATGCTAGAATCTAGTCGGTCCTATCAGCAAGAAAGTTTGTATGCTAGCGAGGATCTGAGCATGTGCGACCCAAAACCTACTGGGAGTAATTAGTGATGTTTTTTATCTCACTATGGAAGAAGCAAAAGTAGATTACCAATGCAAAAATAATTACTTTTAATATGTTGATAGGTTAGGACACCACACTGCTACTGTGCCTACATACACTGTAGCGGGCAGACCCATACAGGGACTAGTTGTTTATTTAGGTAGTAAAAACAGAGATTATAAGTATGTATTAAAAAAAAGAAAGTATATAAAAATAAATAGACACACACAGGATATTATATATCTAGTCAAATCCAGGAATCTTCCATATCCTTCAAAGAAAGTATGTACCAATATGGCACTGCTGTGGTTCAGATATCATTGCTAGTTTATACTGACGTTGGGCACCCTTGTACATTAAGATATTGCACCGTATGCAAAGTACTTTTGATAATTGGAATTCATGTCACACATTAATACCCAAATGTCAAACAAGATTTTAATTGATTCTTAATAAAACAAAGACCATAAAAGTAAATAGATACACAGATATATTACATATCCAGAATCCAGCACTCCATGTTCCTTTAAGGAATATAAGCAAGCCCGGGATTAGTATAAGGCTATCCTGAGCTTTATTTAAGCTACACTTTTAGGTAGATATAATAGGCAATCAGATGATCTTCTATCAAATCTATCTTTTTGTTTCTATCACAAATGCAAACAAACCAAAAAATGATAAAAGTTTCATATAAAAACATAAAAGAGGTTAGGACGCGGAATACTGGAAAATAAATACTGGAAAGCTGAACAAGAATCTTTAAGTTATTATGGGAATGTATTATTTAGTTATATGTATTTATTTGCACATTTCCAACTAAAGCACCACCAATATCACTGTGCAAGTCTTTATTTAATGTGTTAAAACAACACTGGAGCTTCAGTAATTTCCCAGTTTAGAGCAGTTAAGAAACATAATGACTGCAACGCACTTGATTAAAGCATTTACAGCTCTAATCAGAATCTGACAGTCAGATCAAAGATGTTAACTTAAATCTCTCTTCTAATTGCGTTTAAAATGCCACACCTCAGGCCTGTCTTTCTATTCCTTTTTCAAACCGAATTCTGCTTAAGAAAGATCTAACGCATCTTAACAGTTCATTATCCAATAAAACTATTCAAAGCTTGAAAGCAATCTACACAATTAGTCGAGACCTCAGGGAGTCCACCGGTAGTCTTTATTACAGGGCCTCATATTAAAACACCTTAATTATATTTGTCAAATGGATTTCATTAAAACATATCGCAATTGTAATTTTCAGATTTTGACACTGCTTGAATGAAAAAAAAACATATTTTTGCTACCACCTGCTAAGAAAAGTATCAAATTCATGAAAACCGCATCTAGCTCTGTTATTACTTTGTTTTATTTAGTTAATTGTATATTAATATCTGTGATAATTAAACATGACCTACAAGAGTAGGAGACATGTGTACTTATCTAAGATAAAAGGATTTATCAGTAAGAAGCAGGGATGGCCAATCAGTGCAATAAAGTATTACTGCATTCTATAGAAAAGTTGGCATTTTTTTAAATGAAAAACTGTTTTTTTTTTCTGGCCAAATGTTGGTCTATAAGCTAAATTATAGCAAATGTTACATGGTATTAGCAACTCTATCTTACATCCCTTAATAAAAAAAAGCTTGCAATGGGATCATTGCAAAGCAGGACAGGTGCGGCTTGGCAGGGGAGAGGCTCGCAATGAGCGCCAAAGGCGTTCATTGTGTGCCACCTGGTGAGCGCCAAACAGGCTTCAAATTTTATTGCCATCATTTTTGACAATCAATTTCCTAGTATATGTACATATATATATATATATATATATATATATATATACACACACATATATATATATATATATATATATATATATATATATATATATATATATATATATATATATAAAGCTTGAGGCAAGTCTAAGCAGATAGAACCGTAAAAAAACACTTTAGGACAGGTCATCAATTTGGTTCACTCTAGTTGGGGGAGACAGTCCACTTCCAATGCAGTACTTCCATCTTGTGATATGGTCACCCTGGTCATGTATTGGTAAATAATACCATTTAAATAATGACTTTTTGGTATTTATTCTCTTTTGCCTCCTCCCCTTATCGCTTTTTCATTTTCCTTCCCAATTTCATAATTTTCCCCTAATTTTTACACATTTGCTCCACATTTTTTCTCCTCTCCCCACAACGCTGTAACCTTTTTCTTGCTCTTCTTTCCTTTATCTTTCTTTATACATCCCCATACATCTCTAATTCTTCCTTTACCCCCATTTCTTTTTTTATATCTCTTCTCCCAATTATCTTATCACCCGGGGTGCTTCTGAATACCTAGGGAGGACACAGGTAAAACCTAACCATGACCTAATATAATGTCAGTTCTTAATCTGGGTACTTAAAATGTTTAACCCATTCTCCTCAAATTCTAATGCAATTAAAATACATTGCTGCATATGTTATAACGCAATTAAAGAGAGTGTGTGTGTGCATTTCCTGATGCGAGCTCTCTGCTTCTTTGAGAGGGAAGGGGTTTGGTGTCAATCTGAATCCGATCCAATTATCTAACAAAGTTTTCTCCCCGCTCACTGTTTCATCCTCTCTCGCTCTCCACTGACAGCTGAACACACACTCATGATTCAGCTCTCAGAAATGGATTAAAAAAATATAAAATGAATTCTTCCACTCATAGAAAGTTATAAAAAATGTGATTTTCTCCCCACAAATTTTTGTCAAATAAGTGCCTTTTTTACTTGAATTAAAGTCCTTTCATATAAAAATAAAGCATATACAAAATATAGTTGTTAAAACAATATAAGTTATTTGGTGGCATTTTTCTGTAACCTCATATAAAACACTTTATTACAGTGGAAACCAGTGAGGGGAAAAAATCCAATTAGTTCAAATGAATTGACTGTAATGTTTTTATATGAAATAATAAAGAATATCACCTGGACCTGGGAGGTGATTATAGAAAGCAAAGGAATATTACACCTATTTTTTCTTTATCATTAAGATGTAAGCTGGGATTTTGTCACAAATACCGCCCTGAATTTATTATTATAATATAATTATTTATTAGCACCTAAATGAGATGGAAAATACACAAAGAAGTGGAGCCGCCAATGCTTGGTGACTCAGGCTCTGCCATGTGTTTAACACAAAGAGATCCCGGGGGCAACAAGCGGGTTGTGCAAGGACCATATTGTACTAAAAGTTATTGCAAAATTAAATGTAGGTCTACCTTTAACCCTGTCGCTGACTGAAATGCTGAGCAGGTTGGCGAGGGGCAAATTTGGCCCGTAAATGAACGTCACATCCCAAAACTATTTGTATTCCTGGTTAAGGACATTAAAATGAAGCACACATTAAACCAGCGATTCATCCCCAAATAAAGAACTTAGGGCCCAATTCAATTCCCTATTTCGTAGAGTTACTCAACTAAAAAGTGGTCAGTAACATTACTAGCTATTCAAGTGACCCAGTTTTTCACGATTATGAGTGATCTACCTGTAACGCACGAGCCAGACACGCAAATTACAGAAAGCTTCCCATTAATCTTCTGACATACTTTATATTACGGGTTACTTTTGCAAAGATTTACTCTTTTTCAATTTGAAGTTTACGGAGCACTTGAAAAATATATATGACATGTAACCCGTAATATAAGGGAAAATAATTATGTGCATTGAAGGGAAGCCACCAATGGTTTTAAAAGCCTTTCTGAGACCTGCAACAGCAGTTTTTACAGTAAACCCATAAAAAGAATGTAAGTGCATGGGGAAAGAGAGACAAGGGGGGGGAAGAGGGGGGGAAAAGAGAGATCGGGGGAAAGAGAGATCGGGGGGGGAAAGAGAGATCGGGGGGGGAAAGAGAGATCGGGGGGGAAAGAGACATCGGGGGGGAAAGAGAGATCGGGGGGAGGGGAGACACAGGGGGGGGGAGAGACGGGGGGGGAGACACAGGGGGGGGAGAGACGGGGGGGAGACACAGGGGGGGGGAGAGACGGGGGGGGGAGACACAGGGGGGGGGAGAGACGGGGGGGGGAGACACAGGGGGGGGGAGACACAGGGGGGGGGAGAGACGGGGGGGAAAGAGACAGGGGGAAAAAGAGACAGGGGGGGAAGAGAGACAGGGGGGGAAGAGAGGCAGGGGGGGAAAGAGAGGCAGGGGGAAAGAGAGGCAGAGGGGAAAGAGAGGCAGAGGGGAAAGAGAGGCAGAGGGGAAAGAGAGGCAGAGGGGAAAGAGAGGCAGAGGGGAAAGAGAGGCAGAGGGGAAAGAGAGGCAGAGGGGAAAGAGAGGCAGAGGGGAAAGAGAGGCAGAGGGGAAAGAGAGGCAGAGGGGAAAGAGAGGCAGGGGGAAAGAGAGGCAGGGAGAGAGAGAGGCAGGGGGGGAGAGAGGCAGGGGGAGAGAGAGGCAGGGGGAGAGAGAGGCAGGGGGAGAGAGAGGCAGGGGGAGAGAGAGGCAGGGGGAGAGAGAGGCAGGGGGAGAGAGAGGCAGGGGGAGAGAGAGGCAGGGGGAGAGAGAGGCAGGGGGAGAGAGAGGCAGGGAAAGAGAGAGGCAGGGGGAGAGAGAGGCAGGGGGAGAGAGACAGGGGGAGAGAGACAGGGGGAGACAGACAGGGAGGAAGAGAGGCAAGGGGAAGAGAGGCAAGGGGAAGAGAGGCAAGGGGAAGAGAGGCAAGGGGAAGAGAGGCAAGGGGAAGAGAGGCAAGGGGAAGAGAGACAGGGGGAAGAGAGACAGGGGGAAGGTGGGAGAGAGACAGGGGGAAGGTGGGAGAGAGACAGGGGGAAGGTGGGAGAGAGACAGGGGGAAGGTGGGAGAGAGACAGGGGGAAGGTGGGAGAGAGACAGGGGGAAGGTGGGAGAGAGACAGGGGGAAGGTGGGAGAGAGACAGGGGGAAGGTGGGAGAGAGACAGGGGGAAGGTGGGAGAGAGATAGGGGGAAGGTGGGAGAGAGACAGGGGGAAGGTGGGAGAGAGACAGGGGGAAGGTGGGAAAGAGACAGGGGGAAGGTGGGAAAGAGACAGGGGAGAGCAAGAAAGGGGAGAGCAAGAAAGGGGAGAGGGTAGGAGAGAGACATGGGGGAAGAGAGAAAGGGGGTATAATATGATGAGTAGAAACGTAATTTTACCCCTTGTATTTTACGGACAAAAACCTAACTTTGTGAGTTATAAGTCTCAAATTGAATGAGACTCTTAATCCCTAGTTTAACCAGAGTGCGTTCGCTGTGAGTGTCCAGTAATCTAGATGAACAATCAGACTATTGCAGTATATGGTGATACCCTTTTCTACTGAACAAACACATTAATTAGAGTGACAAGCTATGGAGAGTTGCGCCTCTCTTTATCAAGAGGAAAGACACTGTCTTTCCACTTATGTCTTGTCTAGGACCTTGTGTATAGATCCACACAACTCCCTCAGTGCAGTTGAACACCACTGATGAAGCCCAACTAAGGCCACGCTTCTGGAGTTTGCGGTTTCTCCTGTTCACGGTAGAATTGCCTGGTATTTCGGGGATGGATCACTCTACTGGGTGAGATCAGACTGGTATACGATAGAATATTTCTCCATGTGAAGGGCACATTGAGCTAAAATAGGCTGCTCTCAGAGAGTGTTATCATGTCCATATAACTAATTTATTAAAGTTAGTTTGTTCTCTGATTGAGCTCCACTAATTTGTTTTTTTTTTTGTTTTTTCAACTCACACACTTTATTCTTCTGTCCCATATGGGTTTCTTATTACTTAGAATCTCTGTTCCGTATTCCAGTGCTAAACCTTAATCGGTATTGATTCTGACATGATAAAGAGAGGTGCAACACTCGAAAGCTTGTCACTCTAACTATAATATATGTCCTATAAAAAATATATCTCTATATACTTTAATACTTGGATTATTCATCTAGTTTAACCAGTAAATATTATGGGGGAAAATTACTGTAATTTAGAGCAATCTCAATGAGCTTAAAGAGCAATATAGGAATCAAGCACAAACAAATAACGAGGATATTCTAAACTTTAGCACTGGTAGAATATAAATGAGTGCTAATGACTACATTTATTTAAAAAAAAAACATTGTGTGTTCTTTACTGTACAGAATTCAAGTGCCAGAGCATATTTGGCCATATGAATATATTTTAGGGTACATAAGCAGTAGAATAATACACACACACAAATAACCTATATCTCATATTGAAAAGATACATCTTCTTATTTCCTTATGTTTGTGTCTTATATTTCAATGCATCTTATATTCTGGAAAATACAGTTCACATCAAGAACTTGTTGTCCCAAATATGATAATTTTGTCAACAGGAAGTAAACTAAATATATCAGTTTCTGTTTAAACGTGTGAAACCTTTTGTTCCTCCTGCTCACGATTACTAACCATCTGTGACTTATCAATACATAGAAACCCGGTCATTTGAACCAGAATGTGTCACATTTATGCCATGTGAAACTTTACTGTACTGCAAACAAACTTTATTCATTAAGAAGTGCTTTACTGCCTAAAATGAAACAAATAGTCCCTTATGGGTCAGCACACTGCAGCATATGTAGACACAGACTCTGTAGTACTTATTCTGATGTCTGATACTGACCATTTCTCAGTAACAGGCTGCTGAGATGTGATCCCTGATAGGCTATGACACTAAACTGCACATCCAGCCCTACAGAGTCTGTTTTTGCATACACTGAGGGCAGACCCATACAAGGATTATTTGTTTAATTTTTGGCAGCAAAAACAGAACTTATAATCGCTTCTTAATAAAATAAAGTACATACAAGTAAATAGATATACAGGTATCTAATTAATTTGATGTCTTGGTTCATGGAAAATGAGTCTGCTTTGGCTCTGACTTATGAATACAAATAGCAAAAAACTATAATAATACCTTTAAGCGCTTTATAAAATGAATATAACAACATTTATAACAGTTAAATGTATCTGGCAGTTTGTGTGAGCTCCTGTGTGTCTCTGATTGGGCGTCGCATATCAAATCCTGTTATTGAGGAATTCTGTATATTTGTAAAGCAAAGTTCATTTGATATTCCTTGTGCGAGTTTCACCCCCGAGGCTCCTATGTAGGCAGAGTGTCCCAGCCAATGAGCTGTGCAGAGTTGTGTCCTAGCCGATCAGCTGACTCCTGAGCAGCTTTGCCTTAGCCAGTGAAACGGATACATTGTAGTACCTGCCTCTGATTGGCCACGACTAATAATGTATTTTATGCTAATTTAGCTTGGTTTTTCCGGAGCGTTCATTCTCAAAATCAACTGAAACATTTTATTAATGTTTATTTTGGGATCTCTTTCGTTTTCTTACGCTACTGATTCTCCTCTATCAGATGCTTTATAATCCATGAGACTTATATATACTTTTAATGTTTTACATTGACCATTTTGGATGCAGTCTCCATCTTTGATGTTACTAACAAAATTCCAGTAAAAAAAAAAATCACATCTTTCTAAATAAAATTTTAGCAACTCGGCTGATCATTAATATTTAATTGTCCAGTCGTTCTGGATTCTGCTTGTATTATGCTGATGTGAGCTACAAAAAAAAGGACCTTGGCTTGTTCTCTAATTAGTTAATTCATTGGCAAAGTACAACAAAGTAATGCAGATAATGCCAGTGCTGTGACAGTCCCCCTTTATGTACCCCAATCAATATGCAGGATTGTCCCAGGGTATTTCTGTGTAACAGATGTCAGAGGTTCAGACACACTGCAAACTAGCTAATTGTAACACCATTATGTAAATTAATTTAGTATTTATCTATAGAGAAGTCCGATCCAGAATAGATTTGTGTGCTCATAAATCTTCAAGACTTTTTTTTTTTGCCTGTAGTATTCTTGGGGCTTTCTCGCAGAATAATCCTGGAATGGTTACAGCTGCTGTCGGAGGAACCACCAGCCAGTTTTTAACCCATCATCATATTTGTTCTGCATTATTTTTTCATTGGCTGTAATCCCAGGAGCACTCAATGTTTAAACAGCTCCCTCCCATGTTAAGCTTTGCACTAATATCGATCGTCTCAGACTGACACATACCAAGAGGCATTTTCAATAATCAGCCCAGCTGTTCAGAGAGTGTCTTGGATCTTGAGTCTAACCCTTAGGTAAACAGCTGAATAGAGTGCAACTTTTCCCTTGGCAAACACGGGCTTGTAATCTTGTGTTTAAGTACTACTGATTATTCCTCTACAAATAAAGAACTTAATTCCTAATTTAAACAGTGAGTGTTATGGGGGTAAATTATGTCAACTAGCACTTGGCTAAAGCAATCTCAACAAGTTTACAGAGCAACACAGGAATCAACAGCACAAGAAAGGTCAATAACTTGGACACTGGTAGAAGAGTATACATTGCTAAAGAACATGTATAATGTTTAAAATATAGAAGGTTAATTTGGCTGTAAAAAAATTCTAAATTTGATAGGATCACATATATAGTTTTGGGCAAACGGGTCGTTGCTAATGCTGCGTGCTCCTGTAGCGAGGGCAGCATTTGGCGCTCCTTGCCAGCAACTGCGGACTTTAGGCCCGCAAACGCAGACCCAGGCCACATTTGCGGAGGTGGTGGCTGCCACGTCGACTGCAAAATGTACAGAGTTAGCATCCACAAACAGGAGCCGTGGGACTTTACGACCTTAGCCCCCAAACCCTGCGCACATGAAAACATTAAAAACACAAAAAAGCTTACCCACAGCAAGGGGAAGGCACTCTGGACCTCTGCAAGTGAAGTTACACCTCAATTAAAGTCCAAATTCAAGAGTTTAGACACACGAAAATCCACTAAGCGAGAGAAAAAATGGCTGCCGAAAAAAACAAAAATGAGGCTACAGGACCCTAAACATGCAAAACACCACCAAGCACATACGGATTTTCCGAAAAAGCCGTACGAGGTCCAAAATACACTATTAACAAGGACGCAAAAATACGAACTTAATGCCCGACCCGCGCGCACATGAAAATAATAGAAACACAATAAATACACACAGCAAATACATAAAAACCTTTCCCACGCCAAGGGGGGTCACAAAGGACCTCTGCAACTGAAGTTACGCCTCAATTTAAGTCCAAATTCAAGTGTTTAGACACACGAAAATCCCCTAAGCGAGAGAAAAAATGGCTGCCGAAAAAAACGAAAATGAGGCTACAGGACCCTAAGCACGCAAAACACCACCAAGCACATACAGATTTTCCAAAAAAGCCCTACGAGGTCCAAGATACGCTATTACCAAGGACGCTACGTCATCCACAGACGCTTACCACATACACATTAGCCGCCATTTTACAACACTAACTTAGACAATGCGGAAGTACACAGCTACCCTAACGGATTTTCCTCAAGCACGCACACTATTTACACTGCACACATTGCTGACACTTACACATCAGCTCAACAACAGTGAAAACCAACATTGTATGCTGCAGCAACATCAAAACAGATTGTCAGCTCTTCAACACAATGCTTCCTGCATATACAACTTCAAAATAGGTAAAGTATATTCATTTATTAATTATTTCATTAGCATACAAAAAACGTCCGCCAACGCTGCTCATGGCACACAAACAACCAACAGCCACGCAATGAGCGCCGAAGGATCTCGGAACAAATTAATGTCTCAACCAAACACCATTACCTGCCTTACAAACTTATTGATGTCATTTTTTGACGGGCAAGTCGCTAGATTATTATATTTACTTAAAGTGAAATGGTAAAGTAACTATGTAATCTGCGCTCAGCAACAACAACTAAAGCAATAGAGGAGAACCGTTTTAAGCTAATTTCAGGTGCAGTGCCTTAGGTCTCTGTGCTGCCTCTCTGATTAATGCCCTCCTTGCCCGGTCCGTGAGTTTTGGTGGGCGGCCGTCTCTTGGCAGGTTTGCTGTTGTGCCATGTTCTTTCCATTTGGTTATGATAGATTTGATGGTGCTCCTGGGGATCATCAAAGATTTGGATATTTTTTTATAACCTAACCCTGACTTGTACTTCTCAACAACATTGTCCCTTACTTGTTTGGAGAGTTCCTTGGTCTTCATGGCAGTGTTTGGTTAGTAGTGCCTCTTGCTTAGGTGTTGCAGCCTCTGGGGCCTTTCAAAAAAAGTGTGTAAATGTAATGACAGATCATGGCACACACAGGTGAACATCATTTCGCTAATGTGACTTCTGAAGGTAATTGTTTGCACCAGAGCTTTTTATGGGCTTCATAACAAAGCGGGTGAATATATATGCACATGCTAATTTTCTGTTTTCTATTTCTAAAAAATAGTTTTATGTATATATTTTTCTTATTTCACTTCACCAACGTAGACTATTGTGTTCTGATCCATCACATAAAATTCAGATTAACAAAACATTGAACTTAAGGCTGTAATGTAACAAAATAGGTAAAAAGTCAAGGGGGGGGTGAATACCTTTGGAAGGCACTGAATGTGTGTGGAAAAAAATGAGGGAGGAGGGATGAGGTGGGAGGAGTGGGAGGGTTGGGGGTGGGAGGAGTGGGAGGGTTGGGGTGGGAGGAGTGGAAGGGTTGGGATGGGAGGGAGGAGGAGTGGAAGGGTTGGGATGGGAGGGAGGAGGAGTGGAAGGGTTGGGATGGGAGGGAGGAGGAGTGGAAGGGTTGGGATGGGAGGGAGGAGGAGTGGAAGGGTTGGGATGGGAGGGAGGAGGAGTGGAAGGGTTGGGATGGGAGGGAGGAGGAGTGGAAGGGTTGGGATGATAGGGAGGAGGAGTGGAAGGGTTGGGGTGGGAGGGAGGAGGGGTGGTGTGGAAAGGTTGGCGTGGGAGGGAGGAGGCGGGGAGTGGAAAGGTTGGGGTGTGAGGGAGAAAGGGACGAGTAAAAGGGTTGGGGTGGTAGGGAGGAGGGGACAAGTGTAAGGTTTGGGGTAGGAGGGAGGAAGGAACGAGTGGAAGGGTTGGGGTAGGAGGGAGGAAGGAACGAGTGGAAGGGTTGGGGTGGGAGGGAGGAAGGAACGAGTGGAAGGGTTGGGGTGGGAGGGAGGAAGGAACGAGTGGAAGGGTTGGGGTGGGAGGGAGGAAGGAACAAGTGGAAGGGTTGGGGTGGGAGGGAGGAAGGAACCAGTGGAAGGGTTGGGGTGGGAGGGAGGAAGGAACAAGTGGAAGGGTTGGGGTGGGAGGGAGGAAGGAACAAGTGGAAGGGTTGGGGTGGGAGGGAGGAAGGAACGAGTGGAAGGGTTGGGGTGGGAGGGAGGAAGGAACGAGTGGAAGGGTTGGGGTGGGAGGGAGGAAGGAACGAGTGGAAGGGTTGGGGTGGGAGGGAGGAAGGAAAGAGTGGAAGGGTTGGGGTGGGAGGGAGGAAGGAAAGCGTGGAAGGGTTGGGGTGGGAGGGAGGAAGGAACGAGTGGAAGGGTTGGGGTGGGAGGGAGGAAGGAACGAGTGGAAGGGTTGGGGTGGGAGGGAGGAAGGAACGAGTGGAAGGGTTGGGGTGGGAGGAAGGAACGAGTGGAAGGGTTGGGGTGGGAGGGAGGAAGGAACGAGTGGAAGGGTTGGGGTGGGAGGGATGAGGAAGGAACGAGTGGAAGGGTTGGGGTGGGAGGGATGAGGAAGGAACGAGTGGAAGGGTTGGGGTGGGAGGGATGAAGGAGGCGAGTGGAAAGGTTGGAAGGGACAGAAAAAAAGCAGGAACCCTTTGCTATCAGCAGCATTTGGAATAAAGTAGGAATACTAACTTATTAGGAGAGAAGGACATAATTATCTTTATAGAAATGTGATCTGACCACCTAAATATATAAAACTGTAAGGGGGCCCCCAAATCATTTTGAACTGGGTCCTTCCATTCACTAGCTCTGCTGTTGGAGAGAGAAGAGGAGACAAAGTGTAGGAATAGGAGAAACAGTAGGAGGATAGTGGAAGAGAAAGAGAGGAAAAACAGGGAAAAAAGTTGTTTTATCAAAAAAAATATATCTCTTTCTCAATTTCCATAATACTTTTCAGTTTACAGTAGGTAATTATTTTTAACGATTAACATTCTTATCTTGGCTTGTAAATGGTTTACTAAACGCAACAATTTTACTAGCTTTAAAAAAAATTGTGTGTCACACAAAACAAGTAAAAATGTATGGCAGAAAATCCATGATCCCCATGCCCTTTAAACTGTACTAACCAAACGTTATTTGTAAAAGAATTTGTATATTAAAATCCGGCCTGGCAATTTGCCATTAAAGAAGATGTTTAAGATGTTTAAAATGCACAAATATCAAGCTCCCCGAGTATGCAAGTCATGTACAGCCTGCTAGGGTACAATGAAATAATAGGACAAGAATGTGCTACTGTCATTTGTCTCCATCATAACTGACAGTATTAGTCCGTCAGAGGAATAAGAAAACATTCACTGTGGCTGCTTCATATACATATGGATCATATTTAGCAGCAAGGGGTATGGCAGGCGAGGAGGAACTCAGTGATATAACAAAATATTCCTCTTGGATAACAGAGGAGATGAGAGAATAAAATACTTATGTTAGGAAAATAAAAGGGATTTAAAAAGGACACAGAATTCATCAGTATTGCTCTATATCAAACAGAACACTGAAAACCGAATGGGGGAAAAGGGGTTTCAAATATTTTAAATCAATTAAACATTTTAACAGTTTTCACACATCACATATTTAGTTCTGAAACTATTTTAACACTTGGCAGGTTCCGCAAGGATCAGAAATCGCAAGTACCCTGCCTTAGGTTATGTCACTCTTATATCAGTGGGAAAAAAAATATTGTGTATTATTGCAGTGAATCACATATAATAGTTGTCAAACTGCGAGACGTCGTCACGCTGTGCGAGCGGCGTACGACTTAGTCGATGAGCGCCAAAGGCGACCATTGCTGTGAGCCTCGTGAAAAGAGGCAAGCAGTTAAAATACGAGACAAGCGACTTAGAAAAAAAAATACGAGACACGGGACTTAGAAAAAAAAAAGAGACGAGACGCAAAAAATTACGAGATTAGCGGCCGAACGACGAAAAGCAAAAAAAAACAAACAAAAAAACACACTAAATACACCCCAAAAAATTACAAAAACATCACAGACAGCACGGGGCAACAGTCAGGACAACTGTGAGTGAGGTGGAACGCGAATTTAACTTGATTTAGACGATTTTCGACAATCAAAAATCGCTTAAGCGAGGAAAAAAATGGGCGGAGAAAAAAATTAAAACGAGGCTACACGTCCCCGGACCGTGCAAAACGCGTAGCACTTTACACATCACACTACAACCTACAAAATACACTCTTACAAAAGCCGGAAAATGCTCACGAGACGCGTACCACATTAATAACATTACGACTATACAATGCTGCTTTACACAATAAACCAACGGCTTTACCTCGCGCACGCAGCCTATTTAGAATGCACACTTCAAAGGCGTTCAGCGCAAGCCTCGCAATGAGCGCCGAAGGTTCTCACAGTACAAAACGGTTTCAATTATGTGTTAACAGCATTCCCATGGCTTGAAATTGCATTGCCCCGTCATTTTTGACGGGCAAGTCGCTAGTATAATATAAAGATTTAGAGGGAGCTTCAAATTTTTGATCCCTCCAGAAGCTAAGAGCTTGTCGAGCTAAGCTCAATAAATCCTGCATTGCTGAAGCTCCTGCTGAAACTCAAGGTACAAACACAGCTTAAGGGCTGCAGCAATTTTAAAACAATAAATACATTTTCTACTTGCTTTTGATTGTTCTACATGAGTTACCTTTCCCAGGATGTGTAAGCCCTGAGCATAAGCATTTTTAGAGAAAATCTTAATATTAGGAGGCTCTACTTGCATCATGAGCTGTTAGACGGCCTGTAGTCTTAGAGGCGGGTTTCCTACTAGAAGTTGCATCTCAACAGTATACAGTATTATCTTTTGACTATAAATGATCATGTTAGTTATTTAAACATATTTTCCAACGGTTGGTCCATTGATTGGTGATATCAAGATGTCTATACTGATTGGTTCATGTTGTAGAAGCCATAAAACAGTATGTGCTGAGGTAAGTGGTTTAGAGAATCTTTTTTGCCTGAACAACACTGTTAAGCCTATTTTGAAAGGCTGACTCCAGGTGTCCCAAATTATGAGGACATTGTTAATGTAATGGAACTAGGCCAGGGGTTTACTGCTGCAGGTGGATAAGAAACCAATTTCAAGTTCAAGTTATGCCATTATTGTAACATAATTGTATCTTGAGTCCATAACTTGAACTGCATTACAATGTTTGGGCTATATTCCAGGACTCCCGTAAAAAAAAAAAGAACCAAGGCCTCTTTGCCATATTTCCAATAAAAGGAAGGTTGACCTGCATCTACGAGTTTTGAAAAGCTAAGTAGCGGAGGTATTTATTCTATGGCACCCGGAAAAGCCATACTACTTACCGCATCCAGAGCCCAGAGCTCAATTCTTACAAAAGCCATGGCATGGAAGACTTTGTGTCTACATCTTCAGGAACCAAAGCAGTGGGCCTGTTCATGTAGCTTCTTAACGACCCTCAATATATGAACTCATGTTCTAGAGTTCTTTCATGACGTGATTTATTTATTTTAGGATACAGAACAGTGCAATCTACATATAGTTGGCTAAATGTTTCGGAAGTGGGAGCTGTGTGCCAACATAAGCGTCCACTCTGAGAAATGCTTTGTCCTCTAATTTGATTGTCTCTTGTCTGCAGTCTCTTTGGGACTTTCCTTTACTGGACATAGGACATTGCTTCATTTTATTTATCCAGAATGGAAGTCCTGACTACATTTGTTTGCATTTAACAAGTCTGGCACTGAGTCATGTTGAGGGAGCCCAGTTATATTTGTTTTTCTTCCATTATCTTGGTGAAGAGATTCCTTAAGTAGAATTCCCCAAAGAAGTCTTCCAGATTGGTTTTGTTTAGATGAAATGTTTAGGGGAAAATGTCACTCCTTTAAATAGTTTGGGATGTGTTTTTTGGGTACGGGAAGTTATTACAATGGTTCTTGAAACATTTGTTCGGGTATAATAGTAGTTCAGTTGCGGAGGATTTCGTTACAAATCTATTAACACTATGGGTCAGGACTTATATTATTATTATATTGTTATTTTTAATTTGTTCTAACACTGGTGATAATGTCTCAGGTCAGTGTTATCAGTGGTAACATCTGGACTGGACTGGAGCCGGATCAGTCTGCTAAGTATGCTTATAGGGGGCCACTGTAGGGAACAGAGCCATTTTGGGCATTGCTTAAAGCTTTGTAATACAGCAGGCACAGGCTCAAAAGGAGCCATGTTTGAAATAGTATTGGATTAAAGAGTGAATCCTTTGTGGGCACATTTGCATGTCCCTGCCCAGGTTCCCAGAATGCAATGCGACAACTGTATTTCCAATTTTGATGGTTACAAAATCCATAGGTGGTTGTTGGGTCGTGTCTGAATCTCCGTGACCTTATGGACAGCCACATACATGCCAGGCACATCCGTCAGCAACTGGCCCTCTGAGATCCATCAAGCTCATTGCTTCAATTACCTCATCTGGCCATCTCCACCTTTTCCATATAGGAGCAAATATTACAGTCCAGTCACGAGGATTCAGATTCTTCATCTGGGCTAATCTACTCCAACCCCAAAATTATGCACAGAATTTAAAAAAAAGTGTCACCATCCCCACAAAGGAGTGGGGATAATCTGCGGAGTAAAAAACTTTTGCTACAAAAATAAAAAAAATTACCAAATTTTTATAAAAACATTTTCTTCATGTGACTAAATGAATATAATAATAATAATAATAATAATAATAATAATAATAATAATAATAATAATACCAACATGAAATGTGACAACAAATTGGGATTATGGTTCATTTTATATTTCACTTCTCTTTCATTAATATGATAAAAAATAAACCTGATGTTTTTTACATCATTGATTTCATGAGATTCTTTGAGGTCTAGATATGATCAAAAAAAATATGTCAGGAACAGTAATTAAGCATTGAGCGGCCCTGTGTTACATTTACGGAGCAAAACTCTTACTACACAATAAGGGATTTTTTGGGGATTTAAATCTACAGTAATCTCATGTAAATTGTGAGCAGCAGATTTATGAATCAGGTCCCACAGTATACTTAAAACATCTGAAACAGGATGCATCTGATGAGATGGAGACGCTTCTAGAGGAAGCAGCATGCATGATTAAGGAAGATGAAAGCAAAACTAAGCCACTCTATGATACTACATCCAAGAGAAATGTCTCCATTTCAGCAGAGACAGCCTATTACAGGTAATATTAACATATTATCAATTATTTAAAATCCCAGGATTGGTACAGAAGATATTTTATTTTAATTAGCAGCAGCATCTGTCCTTAATTTTCCAGGTGAAAGTATCAGGGCAAGAGAATTTCCTTGGGGTAAAAAGTATTTCCATAACCTAATACTAAATGTGACGCAGCGCTAGCCGGGATACTGCGGCTGCAAAGCAAAATATGGATACGAAAAAGAGATCATTTAAATGCTTTATTTGTATATCCTTTCATCACAATTAATGTACATGCATGTGAATATGTGCATGCAATGTGTACATGTGTGTGAATATGTGCATATAATGAGAGTGTGAGTGCGTGTGCGTATGTTTTTGGGAGTTGCCTCCTACCCCTATTAAGTCCTAACCAAGACTTGATGAGGGGTTGCTCCTTTTAAAAAGCTTGGTTAACCGACACAGCATTTTGCAATACTCAGTTATATACAAGGTGAGCCTCGACAAAGTTTCTCATTTGCGGATATCCCTTTTGCATTTTTTTCCTCAAGGTTTCAAGCAAGATCGGCATGATGGCCAGGGAGCATCTGCTGAGGGGCAGGGAAAGCTACGCCCCACCCGATTGTCGGAAAAAGACGCTTGGGCCTTGGCAAATGGACCAAATGCAGCCATTCCCTTTGGTGGGAGTTCCACCCGACCACCCGACCCCTTCCCGACCACCCGACCCCTTCCCGACCACCCGACCCCTTCCCGACCACCCGACCCCTTCCCGACCACCCGACCCCTTCCCGACCACCCGACCCCTTCCCGACCACCGGACCCCTTCCCGTCACGCATGTGAACTCACTATTTACCCATACTTGTTGGTATTCACGGTTTTTAGATATCTAAATCACTGGATTAACACTGCTACCTAAAACTAGAAATATATCAATACAACAGAAAGGTAATAAGCAGGAACATTCACAGTCAAAATACAGCTTGGACAGGTATATATAAGATGAAGACATATAGGTAGTAAATAAATAGTACATTTGTGTTCACATTTGCGCATCTAAAATAATTTAAAAAATGTATTATCTTCCCAGAATTACGGGAAATACAATTGTCGCATTGCATTCTGGGAACCTGGGCAGGGACATGCAAATGTGCTTACAAAGGATTCACTTTTTAATCCAATACTATTTCAAACATGGCTCCTTTTGAGCCTGTGCCTGCTGTATTACAAAGCTTTAAGCAAAGCCCAAAATGGATTATGCACAAGTCAGGAAACAAACATTATAGGAAGCCATGTTTAAAATGGTTTATGGATTGAAGAGCGAGGCATGTCCCAGAATGCAGTGTAATTACTGTATTTCTTGGAATCCTGAGCCGGAAACAGTTTTTTTTACTTGTGTTAAGACAATTAAATGTGAACACAGATGTACTATATATATATATATATATATATATATATATATATATATATATATATATATATATATATATATATACACAGAGAGAGAGAGAGAGACAGCAAATAAATAGTACATTTGTGTTATAAAATATAAAAATAAATAAAAGTACTATTTCTCCTCTGTACTACTGTAAACTAATATTACTCTTTTAAGCTAAATGATGTATAATATAAGCACACACACACATATACTTGTGTGTATATATTCCATTAACCTGGATTCATAGTTCAACAACATAATGTGTTCAGTTAAAAAAAACATGAAAAATGCATGTGCTGAAAACACAAAGAGAAAGAGAAGGCTGAGACGAGCCACAGGTCAAGTTGTATTTGCATTATTACAGATGGAGGGCACATGCAGGCCCAGGAGTACTATTATTAGGTACCCTCTTACCAAGGTACGCGCTCGCTCTTTTTGCAGTCACCCCATCTGTTCTATGTCAAGTGCCGGATTACAGGATGGATTACGGATTTTTAGGAAGATAATTTTCAGTGTAATTACATAAATAATTCTATAAATCTTTGGATCACGGTCATCAGCTTCTATAAGACTGTACTGGTAACACAATACAACTATATGCAATGACCTCCCCCGGGTAGTTTTATCCGTGAGCTTTATTTACAGAGAGGATTCTTCATTTCAAGTCCTTAAAGGGATTTAGAAGGTTCCTGGATTTAAAATACCTGTGTATCTATTTACTTTTACGGACATTATTTTATTAGTAAGTGCTTATTTTACTGTCTAAAATAAAATAAATAGTCCCTTATATGGGTCTGGCCAATGCAGCGTATGCAGGCACAGACTCTGGATGTGCAGTGTAGTGTCCTAGCCTATGAGGGACCACATCTTAGCTGCACATTGAAGAATGTTGCTGAGATGGTCAGTGATTGGTTAATATTAGACACTCGACTGCAAGTACAGCAGAGTCTGTGTCTTTGTGAGCTGCAGTGGGCAGACCATACAGGTCCTATTTGTTTGATTGTAGGCAGCAAAAATAGAGCTTATAAGCACTTTTTAATAAAAAAAAGGTCCATAGAAGTAAACGGATACACAGATACATTACGTATCTAGTACCTTTAAATGTTCATATATTTAAAATACCCTCTTTTGAAGAACTACACTTGAAAAGGCAACATGATTATAATGTAAAAAAATAACACAGGCCTAATTGATTATTATTTTATATGTAAATATGCGGCTACCATTTTAGTTCCCAGTAATCTACTTCCTAAAGATGGATCAAACATCTAATGCAGAAAGGAAAATACTAATTGCACAGTAGGAATGTGGCAGGTACAACTGCTAGTGCACATATATGTTTATGAGGATATAAGCTGTTAAGACAGAAGCCATCTTGTAAACAACATGGAAGCCTGCAGCAAATCATAATTAAGATCTAAATAAAAAAAAATTAAAGGCTTGTTTTTTTTTTACTTTCTAAATATATTTTGTCAGTAATAAAGATTATTTATTCAATAGACCATATAAGAAAAACATTGACCACATTGGTATTTTAACTTATTTTAGACTTTCAAATATTTTTTAAGAAAATCCCTAAAATGTTCAGGGTAACAAAGGTGGTACTGACCATTGGACTGAAAACACCAAAAGATAATACAAGAATAAACTGGAAATAACTCTCATGTGAGATAAATAACGTATCTATGTTCGTATTGGTCAAGCGTGTGTTCCTGTCATTACCATGTGGTGTAAGTGTGATAGCTGCACAAAAGTGTATGGTCATCTCAGGGAAACTGACCAGGACGTTATAAACTGCAGCAAAGCACCAAAATGAATCTGAACAACTTAAATTTATATTTATACAACGTATATTTTTCATATTATAGAGAAATACAACTATATATGGAAGTTTCTCTGCTTTTTCTAATCTAACATATGCTACCTATACAGAAACACACATTACATCGATTCATTCTATACCCATACAGATTTATTTTATTCAGTGTTTTTATGTTCCCCAGTGTTTGGGTATATACAGTGATATCTGATGGTTTGGCTGTGAATTATCGCTTGCTTAGAGTGGGAGGGATGGAAACTGGAGCTATGAAGGTAGCTGCACCTGTTGTGTTTTCCTATACACAGATGAATGAAGAGTGCCAAATGTAATGGATATTATAGAGTCCAGAACATTTACCTGATCTGCAGAGTAATGCAGACAGATGCGGGTATCTTCTTAGCTCCAGTTCCATCCCTCTCACACAAAACAAGTGATAATTCACAGCCAAGCCATCAGATATTACTGCATATGTTCAAACACTGGAAACTAACATTTAAAAACACTGTCTGAATCTATCAAGCAGAAGTGTTACAAGTCCTGTGTTATTACACTGAAAATAACCCCTGCCATTAAACACCCCATGAACACCTTTTACAAAACCGGCACCCGGTATATGCTAATGCTGTGGCGCGCGCCGGGTCAAGGAGCGGATCGGAGGCCAGGGCAGAATCAGGTAAGTAAAGGGGAAGGTATTTGGGGGGGTTTAGCATATACCGGGGGCCGGCACCCGGTATATGCTAATGATGTGGCGCGCGCCGGGTCAAGGAGCGGATCGGAGGCCAGGGCAGAATCAGGTAAGTAAAGGGGAAGGTATTTGGGGGGGTTTAGCATATACCGGGGGCCGGCACCCGGTATATGCTAATGATGTGGCGCGCGCCGGGTCAAGGAGCGGATCGGAGGCCGGAGCAGAAGCAGGTAAGTGAGGGGGAGGTATTTAGGGGGGTTTAGGTTGAGGAGGGGGGTTTAGGTTGAGGAGGAGGGGTTGAGAATGAGGGGGGGGGGGGTTAGAATGCGGAGGGGAATAAGGAGGGAGGTTGAGGATAAGGAGGGGGGAGGGAATATCGGCGTATAACACGCACCTATCATTTGCTCCCTATTTTCAGGGAGAAAAAGTGCGTGTTATACGCCGATAAATACGGTAAGTAGTAAATTAAAGAATTAATTTTTTTTTTTACTTTACTTATTTGTAAGTAAGAAAAGGAAGCATTGTGCTGAAGAGCTGACAATCTGTTTTCATGTTCCTGCAGCATACAATGTAGGTTTGCAGTGTTGTGGAGCTGAGGTGTAAGTGTCAGCAATGTGTGCAAGTTAGTGTTGTAAAATGGAGGCGAATGTGTATGTGGTAGGCGGGTTTGTATGATGAAGCGTCCTTGCTAATGGTGTATGTTGTAGGTCGTACGGGTTTTTGTAAAAGCCGTATTTGCTTTGTGTAATTTAGCAGCTTTAGGGGTCGTGTAGTCTCGTTTTCGTTTTTTTCGGTGGCCATTTTTTCGAGTGGCTAAACTTTGCAAATTTGACAGAATTCAAGGTTTAAGGTGTGTTGCAGAGGTCCTGGGTGTTTCCCCTTGGTGTGGGTAAGGATTTTATTTTATTTTTGTGTGTATTGTTGTGTTTTGTAATGTTTGCTGCTGTGTGCGGTTTGTCCGTTAAGGTTGTATTTTTGCGAGTCTGTAATGGATTTTTTGTAAGTCCCGCGGCACGTATATTTTTGTGTAAGTCCGTAGTTAGTCATTGCGTGTTTATGTGTTTTTTTCCAAGTCCCGCGTGTGTGGTCGTTTGTAAGCGTTTGTGAGGCGCCGTAGAGCCTTGAGAGGGTCTGCATTTGCGGTCCGAAAGTCGTAGGGGGTCGTAGGGATGAGTGCCTATGGCGCTCATCTCCACCAGCGCAAGAAGTGCCTTTGGCGCTCCTTGCCAGCAACTGCGGCCCTCGCTTCACGAGGGCCGCAGTTGTGGCTGGCTCGATGTGCGAGCCCGCAAGCATTAGCAACAACCCGCATGCTGACAACTATATATGTGATATATATATATATATAGTAAATAAATAGTACATCTGTGTTCACACTAAACAAGTTAAAAAACCTGCTTCCAGCTCCGAATTCCGAGAAAAACAGTTATTACACTGCATTCTGGGAAGCGGAGCTGAGACATGCAAATATGCCCACAAATGCCACGCTCTTCAATCCATAGCCATTACCAAACATGGCTTCCTTTAAGCTTATGCTCGGCTGTATTACAAAGCTTTAATGCAAAGCCAAGGTTGGATTAAACACAAGCTGAGTATCCTATGCATGTACAGCTGTTTCAAGCTTACTGGCTATCACCAGC
Organism: Discoglossus pictus; assembly: GCA_027410445.1. Lineage (NCBI taxonomy): Eukaryota > Metazoa > Chordata > Amphibia > Anura > Alytidae > Discoglossus > Discoglossus pictus. The sequence goes on from CM050171.1 coordinate 113,553,700, forward strand.
ATGGAGCGGGATCTCAGCCTGTGTTGTGGACCTTATGAGTAGGTAGTTCACCACAACAATCATTTATAATATGGTGGGCAGAAGAGCGATAGAAGCCCTCCACCGTACAGTAAATAAATAGTACATCTGTGTTCACAGTTAAATGTCTAAAATAAGTTTAAATATATATATATATATATATATTTTTTTTTTATTTTTTTTTGTTGTTTGTTTATTTATTTATTCTTTTTTTTTTTTTGTAAATTTTTTTATTATTATTATTTTTTTTTTTTGATTAGCACATGCCACTTTTATGCCAATATGAAAGTAACCTCTTACTTGGTATTTGGTAGTACTGTGAAAAGGAAGTCAAAGAATTGTTATGTGGTTATCAATGCAAATAAATCAACGCTTCCCGATTGAAAAAAAGGACACTCAAGGGGAAAATCCTGAAATGTAAAGCATTTCCTGGGCCAAGAGCTCAAGGTCCCTGCTGATCCCATAATCATTTGTCTAACAAAAGAGCTCCAATTGTGATGTATGGTAACAAAGAAAGAAACCACAATTAAGCACACATATGGGATTTGTAGAAGCGTACGGGCTATTGCAGATTCCGCTGTCACTACTTGCTAATGAGGCAATACTTGAGCAGAATGAAAAGCAGAGTATCCTCCAGAGACCAATAATATCGTTGTTAATAGATAGTAACAAGCAAGTGTATTTACTTCCTTTAAAGGGAAGGAGCCAAACAAGGGGTTAAACCAACTTTCCTTCCAACAGAACAGATGGCTCGTAATGATATTGTATCAGATTTCCATATCATATAAATAAAAAGGTCCGCACATATCAAGAACAGAAAACAGCTGTGGAAGCATTGATTTGCCAACGTCCCAGGGGACTTTATTGGTATTAAATTCAAATGTGTCGAGTTGACAGTTTTAAGTCTTAAGGATTGAGCGACTGTGCTTTTTTAAGGAGCAAATACATGTTTTTTGTTTTATGTAAACCTGTGAGTTTTTTTTTCCCCCCCCATCATAAACAATAAGTCCTACAGGTGGGAACCCTATTGTGATTTATTTTGCAGCCAAATAATTACCGGCCAATTACACAACTCGAAACAATGTGCTTTTTATTTGTGGATTGTCAACTCCAGAAGAAAATGATCATGTGGCGAAGTTGTGCATGGAGTAAATTTGCTCAGATTGATGGGGCCTAAAGATATATGAAAACCAGAGGAAATGCACATGACTCATCCGAAAGGCATTTGGCAGACCCAGTGTGCTATAATGACACTAGTTATTAAACGGATTTCTTTACCAATAACCATGTGCTAGGCAGAGAGTCAAGAGCAGACAAACAGCAGATATACATCACATTGAGAGAGTGACAAAATAATTCATCATAAAGCTGAGGGATGGCAATATGGAAGGGGCCACTTGGGAATTTGTAGGCCCTTGACTGTTGAAGGGGCTGAGAAGCATTAAAAGAAATTGTTAAAATAATATCACAAACATCCTGGTGAAATACTGCTGTCATTGTGCTTCTACCATATTGAGTTTGTGATAGACGACAAATCCTTAAAGATGTATTAAACAGATATTGTCCATGCATTTAATAGGGCATGATCACGTGTAGAAATATTAAAGGGATATGGACAGTTTCTTGATTTGACTATGTATATAATATTCCTGTGTATCTATACTTTTATGTACTTTCTATTATTAGAAAGTGTGTATAAGCTCTGTTTTTACAGCCTAAATACAAACAAATAGTCGATTATGGGTCTGTCCTCTGCAGTGTATGCAGACACAGACTCTGTAGGCCTGGATATACAGTGTAGTGTCCTAGCACATGCCACGAGTATATTATTTGGCTGTGTGGATGAGAATGGATCTTGGAAACTGTGAGAAGTTGTTTTGTGTATCCATTCTCACCACCATTTGCCTAAATCCATGAGATCTGGTGCTAGCCTCCCCACTCAGTCATTATAGTTTTGACTGCTAGATAACCACAGGGGCTTTCATACACACTGATTTTTAAGATTTACAAGAGTAAATTCAATCTACGTTTAAAACTAAAAAAGAAAAAAAGGAGCGTGCATACAGTTGGACATGGGGAGGGGCACAAGTGGATTAGTTCTTTGGACATGAGGATCCATTCTGAGAGCATCTCTTTTAGCTCACGTGTGTCCTTCACAGGGAGAAATATCCTGTAGTATATCAGTCAAATCTTACTGAAAAGAGTGATCCAGCCCAAAATATCAGGCAATTCTACTCTGATCAGGAGAACAGTAAACCCCAGACATACGTTTTGGCCTTCAATGGGCCTCGTGAGCAAGGAGTCCAATATATGGAGGCCCCTATCACTATTACAGAGGCCAAGGATCATTTGCATACAGAGAAAAAAAATTCAGAGGTGCTCAATCTGAGAATGAACCAACCCTTGTGGGTTGGTGAGCTAAAAGAGGCTGCTCTCTCAGTAGGTTACCAGGCCTATAGAACAAGCCTACTTAGCTGTTGTCCCTCTCAGAGTACCTCTGACTCTGTTTTTGTTTAGGTTTTCTCACCCTAAGGATGATAGGGGGCTCTAGACTTGGATTTTTTGCTCACTTGCTGTGTACAAGCTAAGCAATTCCGAGAACCAAGAAGGTGACACCAATGGCTCAAATACTGCAAAGACACGGTGGGACTCTAGGTAAGTCTAAGACTTTAGATTATTCTATTTTCAAGCTCACAAATGGAGTAACTTTAAAACATACACAATCAGTACTTTAAAAATCTAAATGTGTGTATATATGTGTATATATATATATATATATATATATATATATATATATATATATATATATATATATATATATATATATATATATATATAGATACAGTCCGGTCCATAAATATTGGGACATCAACACAATTCTAATCTTTTTGGCTCTATACACCACCACAATGGATTTGAAATGAAACTAACAAGATGTGCTTTAACTGCAGACTTTCAGCTTTAATTTGAGGGTATTTACATCCAAATCAGGTGAACGGTGTAGGAATTACAACAGTTTGTATATGTGCCTCCAGCTTTTTAATGGACCAAAAGTAATGGGACAATTGGCTGCTCAGCTGTTCCATGGCCGGGTGTGTGTTATTCCCTCATTATCCCATTTACAAAGAGCAGATACAAGCTCCAGTGTTCATTTCAAGTGTGCTATTTGCATTTGTTGCTGTTAAGTCTCAAAATGAGATCCAAAGAGCTGTCACTATCAGTGAAGCAAGCCATCATTAGGCTGAAAAAACAAAACAAACCCATCAGAGAGATAGCAAAAACATTAGGTGTGGCCAAATCAACTGTTTGGAACATCCTTAAAAAGAAAGAATGCACCGGTGAGCTCAGCAACACCAAAGGACCCGGAAGACCACGGAAAACAACTGTGGTGGATGACCGAATAATTATTTCCCTTGTGAAGAAAACACCCTTCACAACAGTTGGTCAGATCAAGAACCCTCTCCAGGAGGTAGGTGTATGTGTGTCAAAGTCAACAATCAAGAGAAGACTTCACCAGAGTAAATACAGAGGGTTCACCACAAGATGTAAACCATTGGTGAGCCTCAAAAACAGGTAGGCCAGATTAGAGTTTTCCAAACAACACCTAAAAAAGCCTTCACAGTTCTGGAACAACATCCTATGGACAGATGAGACTAAGATCAACTTGTACCAGAGTGATGGGAAGAGAAGAGTATGGAGACGGAAAGGAACTGCTCATGATCCAAACCATACCACCTCATCAGTCAAGCATGGTGGTGGTAGTGTCATGGCGTGGGCATGTATGGCTGCCAATGGAACTGGTTCTCTTGTATTTATTGATGATGTGACTGCTGACAAAAGCAGCAGGATGAATTCTGAAGTGTTTCGGGCAATATTATCTGCTCTTATACAGCCAAATGTTTCAGAACTCATTGGACGGCGCTTCACAGTGCAGATGGACAATGACCCGAAGCTTACTGCAAAAGCAAACAAAGAGTTTTTTAAGGGAAAGAAGTGGAATGTTATGCAATGGCCAAATCAATCACCTGATCTGAATCCGATTGAGCATGCATTTTACTTGCTGAAGACAAAACTGAAGGGAAAATGCCCCAAGAACAAGCAGGAACTGAAGACAGTTGCAATAGAGGTCTGGCAGAGCATCACCAGGGATGAAACCCAGCGTCTGGTGATGTCTATGCGTTCCAGACTTCAGGCTGTAATTGACTGCAAAGGATTTGCAACCAAGTATTAAAAAGTGAAAGTTTGTTTTATGACTGTGAATCTGTCCCATTACTTTTGGTCCCTTAAAAAGTGGGAGGCACATATACAAACTGTTGTAATTCCTACACCGTTCACCTGATTTGGATGTAAATACCCTTAAATTAAAACTGAAAGTCTGCTGTTAAAGCACATCTTGTTCGTTTCATTTAAAATCCATTGTGGTGGTGTATAGAGCCAAAAAGATTAGAATTATGTCGATGTCCCAATATTTATGGACCTGACTGTGTATATATATATATATATATATATATATATATATATATATATATGTACGTATGTAGTTTTGGGACTTTCATTTTCTTATAAGAATGGTACATTTATTGCCTTGCCATATTTAGTTTGTTCACAGATCTGAAGCAATATTCCCTTCTGCATTTCTTTAGAAACATTTTTTGTCTAATCTTCAAGTGGTTTTCTTTAATGTCAGAGGAACTTGAGGTCAGTGTGTAATAACACTTGAAGAACAATATGTATTGTTACTGCAGTGTTTAGCTTGTGCTCAGGGCTTCTGGGGGAAAGCGTTTCACAAATGTGGGTGATGGCTGCATTACAAAACACAGCAGCAATATATTTATATTTGTCGGTTTACAGAAATACTCAGGAATTGTATAATAAAAAAATATATGCATATGAAATAATATTGCCCATTCAAAGGCTATACAGATGGGATAAATCTATATGGAAGTTTCACTATTTGTAACTTTATCGAATCTAACTAATGCCGCTTATATCAGAAACACACATTACACTGTTTCATTTTATACACATAAATATTTATTTTATTTAAAAAAATTGGTTTCCCCACCCCCAGAGCTGCTTACATAGACACCTGGTACCTGCCAATAGAAACACTGCATTCAAGTATAGTTTTTAACCAGCCAGTAGCAGCACAGTGCAAAGATGCAGAACAGCACTGCTCGAGCTGTATCCTTGTGGTGGGAACAAAAGGCTACACATCCCATGATGCTTTGCTGCAGAGACCAAATCCACACACATTGCTACAATGTCGTAGCGGCCTCTGGATTTTCAGGGACATTCTTTGTCAAAATCAACTGCCAGAAAACTGAAGACATTTTTCAAATGTTAGGGTAAGTTTATTAATATATATTTTGGGATTATTATCAAGCGAAAAATGTTTTTATGCACTACTCATTCTCCTCAGATGAATTCATAACCCATGAAACTTCCATATAGCTTTAATTCACCTTTCTCATTTTCATAGTGACATTTGTGTTTTTTCTTTTGTTAGATGTGTTGTGCAACCCTTCTGGGATGTGGGGACTGCATACTCTACACTTCAAGTAAAATACATTTTCACTGGGTTAAAAAAAGAGCAGATCTATAGATATTGACTGTGATCAAATGTCTAAATGCAACTTATTATAGGGCAAAAATGATGACAATTTTTGAGAGTACATAGCAGTTATGTGTGTGGCTAGTGCTACCGTATACACGTCACCCTGGCAACTAAAGGGTGAGAAAATGTCTTGTTTGGTCGCCCCATTTTCCACGAGTTGCAGAGTAGAACAGTAAGTACATGCGGTGGGAGTGGAAGTGAAAGCATCGTCTCCATCGCCTCTCACTGGGTGCACCTGTGTTTGAAACAGAAAAACATTTTCCCAAACTAACGAGGAGCCACTTTACAAGCAAAATAACTCTCCTGTGCAGGAACTGTCACAAAACTGCTTTTAATGAATAAAATTGAGCTTGCAAAGTAAGCGGATTGAGGGAAAAAAAGCCGGGTACGGTTAGGAGTCAGCAGTTGCTTTTCCAGGCACACAGAGATGAGCTTAATTGAGGCTGACGCATGACAGACTCGTGTGTACAGCATTGCCCGGGCGCTGAGTGAAGATGCTGACAAAGGGTAAATGGTGCATGGCAGCGGGTCCTGCCCTGGCCAGGCATGCCATCACAACCTCACACTGCCTGTCAGGAGAAATCATGAGGGCTAATGAAGGGCAGCCTTTGTTTTTTTAAATTCTTCTCACTTAGTTGTGGATCAGACCGTGCACCATGGAGCCTTTCCCACCTCGGTGTGCTTGGTTAAGGGTGGGTGACACTTGTTTAAAAATTAATGTGCTCTAATCAATTTAAAAGTTAGACAACTATGAGCCTGGATGCAGAGGGGAGATAATCAGCATTTCTTATTTTTTTTCAATAACATCTACAGCTCTTAAAGGTATGTGGAAGTTCCAAGGGTTATGAAGGCATCTAATCAATCTCCTTCACCATATAAACTTCTTCTGTCATGTCATGTTAACATATACACACACACATATATATATATATATATATATATATATATATATATATATATATATATATATATATATATATAGATACATCTGATAGGAGGAGAATCCGTAGTTTATAAAAAAAAAAAATGTATGCATGAAAATAATACAAAAATAAACATTAATAAACCTACCCTAAAGTTTGCAAAATGTCTTCTGTTGATTCTGAGAAGGAACATTCCAGACAAAGCAAGCTAAATTAGCATAAAATTCATAATTAGTTGTAGCTAATCAGAGGCAGGTACAACATTTTATCCATTTTCTTCTCCTTGGCTACTCAGGAGGCACCTGTGATACGGCCAGCTGATTCGCTAGGACACACCTCCACACAGTTCACTGGCCACGACGCTCAGGGGTGGAGCTAACACAAGATGTACTTTAAATACAAACATATAGAATTCCTCAGTAAAATGATTGGATATGAGACGCCCAATCAGACAGACCTAAAACACATGATATCCCACAAACTTCAATGTAACTTTAAACAAATGCAAGGCAGTATATGCCAGTATACTAACAAACTTTTGCCAATTTATGTACTCTCTTTTTTGGGAAAATTGCTTTTCCTAGGCAAATTGAAACTAACTTTTTTTATTTTGTGTACCTGCTCTGCAGGTGAGAATTTATGTTTTTTCAAGTGGTGGAAAGATTGAACTTGGAATGTGCAGGGGAATAAATGAATGTGACTGTCAATTGACTACACAAGCAATAGTTGGCTTATACCCACCTTTATAGCTTATTTCTGTTTTCCGTCTGCTTATTCCTATACACTTTAAAAATATTTTACAAAACTTAAACCGAAAACTAGTGAAAATAAAATGTGATATGGAATTATCTTTCCATATGACAACACTATATGCTTAAAACACTATCAGGGTAACAGTTAATGTAATGGAAATTCAAAGTGATAGCAATTATGCTTAGATATTTCTGAGGATGTCAAGCCTATACACTAATAAAAAACTACACAGCGTGTCTACATTATAATCTGTAACTGATGCAAGAGCTCTGACTTCTGGATTGTCCTGCAGCAGCTTGTCTCTACTACAGCCCAACTCAACACAGTCCCATTCATTGACTGGTGAAAACAAGCAACTGAATATCCTTATGGCCAATCTCCATCATTAATATTGATGTAACTGATTGTGGGATGGCTTCATTAGCAAAAAAAGCAACTAAAATGATTATAATTAGGTCAAGGTTGAACAGGAGGATATGGCGATAACACAATAATATCACATTTTCAATTAAAAGCATACAGTAAATAGTAACATGTTTTGGCAAGTAAAAATACAAAAAAAAAAAAAAAAAAAAACATCAGCAACTGGATATTAGTACACAGTCTTGTGTGTAGGTCCTGAGTGGCTGTGTCCGTTTCACTCAGCAGTAACATGTGCCCTTATCAACTAGAAGGGCACCCAGTCTTATTTTACAGTATACACCAAGACCTGCCAAGAGATCACATTATCCACACTGCCAATGATATCTATGTATACTATGTAACTGTCCTTGATAATTATTTATTCCCTTAAAGTAACATTGACATGCATGAGCAATTAGCTCTCTGCCTCTCTAGTAAATAAAATTAGACAGGAAGCCACTTTAAAGACATTATGAACAAGGTGTGGAGGCTTTACAACTTTAGAAAAGAACATAGAAACACAAGGTTTAAAAACAGCGTGATAACAAGTTCATGAATGTAGTGTTCCTTTAAAAAACGACATCTCTTGAATTTGTAGCAAAGTCAGGAAAAACAGTTTACAGAATTTTAAAATTAAAAAGTTTATGCTCAGTAGATTTAGAATGAAAAATAATGGTGTGGATCAAAAATCTGTATAAACAAGCAAAAATAAAAGGAGAAAACATCTTGTGGAGGTTGAGACAGTAACGAGGATTCCTTCCAAGCTGTTCCTCGGCCACTGCTTCCTGTGAAGATTAGCACCTGTCACTGACCTTAAACTGGGGGCTGTTGTTACAGAAAGCAGCGATTAAAATAGCTTCCCCCTCGTGCCAGGGCTGCACAAAGTCTTCTGTCAGTGCTCGGCTCACACTCACATTTTTTTGAAGGTGGTTTAGAGAGTAATGACAGAAACTTTCATTTTACAAAAATCTCATTATATTAATGATTCTGTATTAATGCAAGTTATTTACGGACCCTAAAATACTATATTTAAAGAATGAACTTTTATGTGTATCGGTCTTTATACATTTTCTGGAGAAAAAAAAACTATCTTTATTTTATTTCTTTATTTTTACAGCGCTGTGCAGCGCCATTACTGTATATGACCTCCTGAAGAAGTCTATTAAAGAGCCACTGTAATATTTAAAATGAACTCTAAATAATATAATAAAAAAACATGTATCATATTATTTACTTTCTTGGATTATTTATTTCAACTTACTTTTTTTTGTTTGTTTTTCCATTTTCTCTTTTTTTTTCTCACTATTTTTATTCTACACAATTTATATTAAACAAATGCTCACCTTGGCTGACGTTAATTAAAAAACTTTAACAGAAAAAACTAAACTAAAAAGAAATAAAAACTAGAGCAGCTGAACTTTCTTTGGGGTTAATCAGAGGCACTTTAAATGATGGCAGGTGTATGCTGACTCCTATGTAACACCATTTGAAATGTGATTGCTTAATTCTGAACACAGCTACATCCCCAGTTATAAGAGGGTGTGCAGACTTATGCAACCACATTATTTTTCTTTTTTGCTTTTCTTTCCTCCACCTAAAAGATTTCAGTTTGTTTTTCAATTGAGTTGTACATTTTATATGTCACATTAAAGGTGGAAAAAGTTCTGAAATCATTTATCTTTGTCTATTTTTTTACAGCACAGAAACCTGACATTTTAACAGGGGTGTGTAGACTTTTTATATACACTCTATAGATCACTATCATCCAGTTATATTAATGGTATGTACACATTCACTTCTACACTACTTATCAATTCATTTTGTTTAAAAAAAAGAAGGTATATATATATAGAAGTAGTGTAAACAAACATTACAACAAAACACATTACATTTGGTGAGTATCAAGGGTGGGCCAGGCAAACTTTGGAAGGATCTCCTCTCTTCCTTTCTCTTTTCATTTTAGGTCTGAATCTGTTCCATTGCTAATTGTTTAATATTAGTATGTCAAGTTGTTGGTGCTACTAAAGCCCATTTTAATTGTATTTTTTTTTATTTAGTTTCCCATTTTGTTCTATAAAGTCAATTTCAAGCTGTTTATTTCTTAGTTATCTCCCATTTTTTCTTTCCATGTTGGTAGTGGTAGAGGGAACCATGTACCATCTTTGTGTTTGTATTTCCCTAAAAGGGTGATTTAAATATATTGATACAGAGAAATTATAATGTTTTATTTTTTGCGTCGTTCAGACCTTTCCGACGCTCTGTGACCTCATGGAACGTAACACACCAGAACATTTTTATGTCCATGGTCATGCTGATCCATTCATGGCAGAGATACTGGAGTGGGTTTCCAGTTGCTTCTCCATTGGGCCACAGCATGCAGGTATTCCTAGGTGCTGACCAGTACTGACCAGGCCCAACCCTGCTCAGGGTGCTGTGAACGATTGGTTCCCGGACTTTGAAAGGAACCCAGGTTGACAGCGGTGGATGCACAGAGTCCTAACCACTGGAACACCAGGGAACCAACATTATGTTTTAGACGTTTGTATAATTCTTCACAAAATATGTTGTAAATCTTGCTACTTATTTTCTTCTAATAAAACCTGAAGGTTAAAACAAATTGACTATTGAACTACACTTGATAATAGGTAGAGTGTTTTAGAACGTAAAAAATGTAATAGAGCCTCGAATATATTACCTTTTATATGCAATTTTGTGGCCTTAGAAATCTACCATTTTGGTTTTTGCGGATCTACTTCCAGTGGTGGGAGGAGACTTTGCATACAAAAGACGCTTCAATCTGCACAATGGAAAAGTGGCAGCTACAAATGCCAGTACGTTCATTAGTTTACAAGGACACACCTCAATGAGACAGCAGCAGACAAAAGAAGTAAAGAAAATGAAGATCTGTATCTGCATATGCTGCCGACGACCGATCTATAAAAGGCTATTTGTTTGATTTTAGGCAATATAAACAGAGCTTTTAATCACTTTTTAATAAAATAAAGTACATGTCAGTAAATAGATACACAGGGATATTATATATCTAGTAAAATCCAGAAAGCTTCCATAGCCCTTTAAAACAAATTGTCCATATTACCTACTCTTCACACAACAACGTGTGTATAATATATATATATATATATATATATATATATATATATATATATATATATATATATAAATATATAAATATATATATATATATATATATATCCATTACAACCATGCTTTAATTGAAACCTATTTATTTGTATAGTTCATATGCATCATGTTTTCACCTTTTTACAGTTACAGTGAATTGTCAGCTGGTTTTGTATTTCAGACCCTTCAACATGTTATGAAAGTCTCAGGTTACCGGTTTCTTGGTTACAAAACAATCACAAAATCCAGGTTCACATTTAGCAATCAAAATTTTTTTTTTAAATTAGAGGCGAAAAACAAAAATCCAGAAAATATCTGCAGATAAGAAGCATGTGGCTGAATCTGTAACACTTAGTTTGATAACTTAACTCCTGTATAGCACTACGGAATATGTTGGTGCGTTACAAATAAAGGATAAGAATAATAATAATAAGAAGAAGAAGAATACATCTCATGTAATACTCTGTCTGAATTCTGGTAACAGAGATTTAGAAACGGACACATTTCAAGCATGCCCACCCGGGTATTAACATATATTTTCCAAAAAAGTTTATCTGATTTAGGCTCTAGGCTCCACCCTCTAACTGGCTTCATTTTTTTGGCCAGCCAATCAGATTTCTTTAATCTGCCAGGCCACACATGTAAAGAAATCTGATTAAAGAGAAAACAAATAGGTAATGGGTAGTCAAATGGTGTTTTACAATAAATACCAAAGTCTAAATGTATTTGAAAAAAAACATTTAATTTTTATTTATATTTAAAAATCAATCTGATTGTGTTGACACCCCCAGGGGGTGTCTACACAACTTCCTGATCCCCATCCAATCAGCATGCAGCATCTGGGGAGCAATATTAACCCACAAAAGTAGAGTAGTGTTGTCAGCCTCCCAGTCACTGCTGGGATATGACTCATCCATGCTTCCTGTATATGCTGTGTGGTGTTGTAATAGCAACTAACATAGTGCTATGTCTCAAATCTTTCATCTAACCGGATTGGGCAAAAGAAATTATGGAGGGGGTATTAACCTTAATTTTAAACTGTCAGAAATTACAATAGATTTTGCTAACTTCAAGGTAAGCGCAAACATTTTTTTTCATGAACTATTATTTCTCCTCTATCAGATGCATTCATAATCCAGGAAAATTATCCCTTTAAGGTTTATTTTGGGATTTTTCCATGCAATAATGTTTCCATACACCACTGACTCTCTTCTATCAGATGCATTCCTAATCCATGATACTCCCATATACTCTAAGGATACAGCTACAATATATGTTAACATAATGGCATTTAGGATGGCAAAAGAAGGTTTATATAGTGAGGGTGATTAGGAGAAGAGTAAGGCTCACATGCACATTTTGAATCTTCAATTGAAACATATGATATATTTAATAATGCAATAGATGACTGGAAGAAAGAGGCTAGAGGTCCTAATGCACACCCTGGGTTACCTATTGCCTATCCCTAAAGTAGGCTGTTCCAAGTGGTCTACTTATAGCTAAAAATGTAAGATGTATAAATTATTTTAGAACTTTTGTTTAATTTAACGACACAGGAGCTATGCTAATAATTCTATTTTTGCTATTTAAACTTGAAAAAGTTATCAGTGTCACATGCACCTGACAGCACCCAAGTGGTGTTGGGAAAATTGAAAGTACATGAAGAAGGGGACGGCAGAGGCGAGATGGATAATTAGGTCATTAAAGTAATGAACATGAGCTTGATTTAGCTCAGAGCGGTGATGGCTTACAGATGTGCCTGGCTTGCTGTTGTCCATAGGGTCACAGAGACTTGGACACCACTGAACAACTAAAACACAACATAAAGTCTTACACATCAACATCAAGTCAACATGCATTTAAGACACAATGTGATACATTATCAATTACTCGCTATCAGACCCAACAAATCAAAATCTTTCAATGGCCCTTAAATGATGTCATGAGTGCTAACACTGGACACTATGTGGGCTGCTGGATTGTTATCTGCAGTGGATGGCACAAATGTTATGATTTGCAGAGTGATGAAACTATCACCATCTTAAATGTCAGACAGCTCAAAGGTCACAGGTCAAACACCCTGTTGATGGACCATGTCAATGAGGCTAGAATGAGCAGAAACATAAGAACATACATAGCATGTATAAGAGGTATAAGAGGACAGCCAGTATATCAGTAATGCTACGATAGCCAACAGGGATTAATGAAGCCTGGTTAAGATTACTGTGGGTTCCTGTGACCTTGGGCAAGTAATTCTAATGTTTTTGATTTCCAAATGTATTGAAAGAACCTCATAGTCCTAAAAATGGCAGCCAAGAAAGTAACAAACTCCTGCCAATGACTCCCCAAACTCCAATAACCCTCTGAGGTTCTTATACCCCAGCAACAAACTCAACTCCCAACGGGCCCCAAAACCCCAGGTGATGTTCTCATGCACATCCATTTCCATAGACAGAAACTGTTTTGGTGTTTTGGATAATTGTCTTGTGGAACCCAATGGAAAACCGTAATGTAAATGGATGAGAAAAAAATGAAAATAAAAAAAATCTGTCTATCTATATATATCACTAATATAGTTTGTGAAGTGTGCGTAATACGCACTTCACAAACTATTTGTACTGATTTCCGTATATGCTGCAGTGCGCATGCGTGGCACCAGCCGCACATGCGTGGAGCTCAAGGAACAGGGAGGGAGGAGGAGAGAAGAGAGACAGGGCAGGGAGGAGGGGGGAAAGAGACACATGTAATATTATAATATATATATATATATATATATATTTATATATATATATATATATACACACACACACACACGCAGTGCCTTCCAAAAGTATTCACCCCCCTTGACTTTTTACCTATTTTGTTACATTACAGCCTTAAGTTCAATGTTAGTACATGTTATGCATGTAGAGGGACAATAGGTGGTTCACACCTCCCTGAGGCTACCTGGCTACTTTGATACAATCAGACATTGATTAGATCATCCTTCCCTTTGTTCCATCTTCACAATGTGAACACTTCACACAATGGACCTCTCTTGCTTATGAGGAGCCCTTGTAATAGGATTATCTATTATGCCAAGGTCTGCAATAGTCTGGGCTAATATTCTGCAGAGCATAAACCAACACACATACAGTATAACAGTACGATCATATTTTAACCATAATAATTAAATAACCATAAAACAGGGTAAAACAGTGATGGGTTCCGTTACAATGCACATTTACTTTTTCTGTTATTTTGCCCTATTTGTAGTTTGCTTCACCATAAAAAAAAAAAAAAAATATATATATATATATATATATATATATATATATATATATATATATATATCTTCAAAGTTGTGGGCATGTTCTGTAAATTAAATGATGCAAATCCTCAAACAATCCATGTTAATTCCAGGTTATGAGGCAACAAAACATGAAAAATGCCAAGGGGGGTGAATACTTTTGCAAGTGTAATTTGTTTCTCAAAATTTTCTTGTAAAAAGAAAACAAATCTCTTGGTATCTATGTTATAATTCACCAGTTTTTTTTCCTCCTAAGGCTGAAAAATACTTTAAAAATACTTGCATTCTGATGACAAAACAACCTATATACCGAGTACTCATTTGCTAAGGTATTCCTATACCATTAGGTCTATTTGTATTGCAATTTGCATAAAGTTTTATCCACCTTTTATGTAATGATTTATTAGCAAACATCTTTAAACATAGCTGCAAAAAGATGCAACATTCCTGGAAAAAAAAACATTTTATTAATCTATGCTATTTTTTCATGAAAATAACATGAAAGAAACTAGTTGCTGTTTTCAATAGCGTAGGAGAGAGAATTCGGGATAAGTCTGGTTTTGCTTTCCTAAATAAATACTTTCAGCACTCGCTTGGTACAAGTGCCAGTGAGTCTAACTGTGGTTAGGCCAGCTATCCCAGAGCTATAAATTCATAATTCAACTAGTTCCCACAAGCTGTTAGAAGCGTTTAACGTCTTGATGGCTTATATTTGTTATTGTACGTCCTGCCAAGTGTGTTGGATCTAGATCTAGTCCAGCAGCAAAGTTCACTAGTCCGATATCGGCATATGAACCTGACTGTATTAGTAACTAAAAGGATACAAGTAACAAGAGGTGCAGCTTTTTTGTATCATTTGTTTTAGGACTTGATCTGTATGTATACGAAATTAATATATACAGTGGAACGTCTGTATTCGTAATTAATCTGTTCCCGAGGGATGGACAAATACTGAATCAGATGAATATAGAATCAATTTGGACCGCAGCACAGCAGGCATATCTTTCATGTCTCTGGTTATGCTTATCCATAAAGTTTTCTTGGCAAAGATACTGGAGTGGGTTGCCAGTTCCTTCTCCAGTGGATTGCGATTTATCTAACCTCCCTATTATGACCTGCCCATCTTGGGTGACCCTACATGGTATAGCTCACAGCTTCATTGAAGTACACAAGCCCCATCACCCAGTCAAGGTAGCGATCCAGAAGGGGACTATAGATTATAGTATAGTAGAGACTGTTGGAGCACTATTATGGCATTTTTTAATTTAAGAAAACTTCATGTATGTTAACTATGTAATTAACGAACAGCATTGGCAGCTTTTGATGCCACAAAGCTACTAATGAGCTTCATCGATGTACCTGGGTTGCTGTGGTCCAGAGAGTTGGACACAACTGAACGACTAAACAACATGCCACAAAACCATTTTTTTTTTAAAACTTCATTTAGGAAAACTGTGTATAGAAGATTCCATCTGGTCTAATTCTACCACTTCCTGAAGGCATGTACTTATCTACTAAAAGGCAGAATGGTGGTGGTGGGTGGGGGGATTGTTACCGTATTTATCGGCGTATAACACTTACTTTTTCTCCCTGAAAAAAGAAGGCAAATGATGTGTGCGTGTTATACACTGATATAATGTTAAGGACCCCCCCCCCCTGTGTCTCTCTAACCCCCCCGTGTCTCCTTCCCTCCCCCCTCCTCATCCTCAACCCCCCCTCCTCATTCTAACCCCCCTCCTCATTCTAAACCCCCCATCTCATTCTAAACCCCCCTAAATACCTCCCCCTCTCCCCTCACTTACCTCTTCTGCTCTGGCCTCCGCTCCTTCTTGACCTGGCGCGCATGTGACGTCACATGCGTGCCACGTCATTAGCATATACCAGGTTGAGGTTGAGGAGGGGGGTTGAGGATAGGGTGGTTAAGGAAGGAGGATGAGGATGGGGGGGAGTTTCTTGGTTTCCCAGATAGCAGCGATTTCTGAGTAAACTTTTGTAAAAACATATAATATCCAAGTTTCTTTGTTAAAACAGTTGCTTTTACTGTCATTTTACGTTATTTACCTTATAAGTGTTAATAATATTAATAAACAAAAGTTCTGAGCCACCCTTATTTTGCTTCAAAGTTCTTTATTTGAAATGTAAGTTTTTTTTCCTGAAATTTCCTTCTTAAAATGAGGTGTTATACGCCGATAAATACGGTATGTAATCGGAGCTTATAGTATTTGACACCTATCCCCTTGCAATGCTTAGAAGTAGTCTTAAAGGTAACTGCAATTCATGCTCATGCAGAAATTTAAATGTCCCCTCACCAAAGCATCATGGATGCCTCCAGGGATTTATGTTTTTCTAGCAAAAAATTTGGTTTATGACATTATTTCTGACTAATTATGTTCGCATTTTAAAACAAATAATAATAATAATAATAATAATAATAATAATAGGAAAGACATAATCAAGGATAAATATAACAGCCGGCACCACCCTCCAACATTATCCCTGACTCCTTAGGCACATTACACAATAGCCAAGATTAACGCTCTTGCCACTTTAATAAAGGCTAATACACTACAATTTTCCAGAAACTATATCTGTACAATAAGATGCAAGTGTTTTTAAGGGAAGATGTTTCCCACTCCTCGGTGATATAAACATATTGTGAGCATATGTGTAATATAATCACCCGTTAGGATTCAAAAATGTTTATCTTAATGGATTCTGGTGGGAGCCAATTTTAATCTGATTATCAACACCGGGAGCTCATTGTTAATCACTGTCTAAATTCATTTTCTTGTATTACGCGGCTCTTGTACTTAGAAATGAAATGCCACAAGGTCTCAGGCAAATTAAACATGTGATTGCACAGGAGGCCCGAGATGTAACTGCGAGCCTTTCATATCCCACAATGCACATGAAACACGGCGGATAATTGTGTTAAGAAGTTCTTCTTTTCAATTCCATTTTAATATAATTGTAAACTTACATATTCATAAATAGGTACTACATTTCCCACAATGCTCAGTGAGAACGGTGGCTTACCAAGAATAAAAAAGGTAAATACACGAATAAAATGACAAATTAACTCATTATCAGATGTTACTGACACAGGGAAATTGTACTAAAAAAAACAGAAGGAAAGATGGATACACAGAACTGACAGCAGATATGAACAAAAAGGCCCATCTAGTCTGCCAATTTTATCTACTTGCAATGCTAAGTTTATTTAAAGGGATAAGGAAGTGTTTTGGACATCACCAGGTATATAATAATCCCTGGGTATCTATTTACTTTTATGTACTTTATTGTATTAAGAAGTGAATATAAGCTCTGTTTTTACTGCCAAAAATCAAACAAATAGTCCCTGTATGGGTCTGCCCATTTATACTCTTATTTACTAAAAGCTTTTATTGGAAATGCAACTTTAATGTATATGAGGTTACTTTGCTCCCCTGTACAGTTTCGATTTTGCAACATCGCAGCCATTTATCTCCAGAGACAGATAAATAACAATCTCTGGAGCACATGCTCTAAACTCTTTTGCTGGGACTGAGATCATTACTGTCAATCAGGCTCTAGCTATACATGATCGTACAATGCCAGCGGTCAGAAACTCTTTAAAATCAATGTAAATAATTGTTTTGTGAGCGAGGGCTAATAGATTAATGACATATTGAGTTAGGGTTTACACGAGAAGGTGAATCGAGCCGATACATTGTGACCAGATGGTCCTAATTGGGTTGATGGTCCTGTTTGCGCCAATATGGGTTTATTACAGTACACTAAAACAGGTGGGAGCTGGGACCATTATGTAGGTATATATATCAAGGTATATGGAAGTTTCCCTGGATTTAATTTACTGTATTCTAATCTAACACAGGCTGCTTATATCAGAAAAAAACATTGCATGGATTCATTCTATACACACAGATTTATTTTATTTTATTAAAAAATATTTCCACACCCCCAGAGCTACCTACATAGGTACCCTGTACCAACCAATAGAAACACTGCATTCAAGTACAATTTTTAACCTTATACTAGCCTTTCAGCCAATTGCAGCACGGTGCAGCAATCCAAAGCAGCACTACCTGTGCTGCTTCCTTGTGGTGGGGACAAAAGACTACACATCCCATGATGCTTTTCTGCAGAGACTGAATCCCCAGACACTGCAACAATGTTGTAGTTGCCTCTGATTGGCGCTTATCTCGAGGCTTGCAAGGTAGAGGGGGAGGGAGTTACGGACTAGAAAAAAAAACGTCACCATTTTTTTTTTCAAGCTTGCAACTCGGAAGCCATTTGGAGGCTGCCAAACGACACCAACTGAATAGAAAATTAGCTAGCAACCCCACTTACGGGCTCCCTGCCTCCTAGTCTGTAAGTGAGGTTGAAAGCTATTTTGCTATTCAATTGGCATCTTTTTTCTAGTCCGTAACTCCCTCCCCCTCTACCTTGCAAGCCTCAAGATTGCGAGCCTCTCCCCCCTCTACTTTACCGGCCTTCGGCGCTCATTTCAGACCTTGTGAAACCCGGCCTTGAACAAAAATGGTGGCTGTTATACCTGTAACTTTTTTGTCAAGTCTGCAAGGCTTGGAGCAATATTGATTTAAGACTCAAGCCTTGTGGGCTTGAAAAAAAACTCACAGGTTTAACCACTGCCAAGCTCGCAAATGAGGGAGAGAGAGGGGGAAAGAGACAAAGAGAGTTACAGGTCTGTAAAGAAGAGGGGAGGGAGAAGAGGATCGCAATGAGCGCCGAAGGCCTGCAAGTTGGGGGGGGGAGCCTCACATTGTGTAGCAAACAGCATTGCCACGCTTCAAATTTTATTGCCGTCATTTATGATGGGCAAGTCGCTAGTATAATATAACTGTGTATCTATTTACTTTTATGTACTTGGTTTCATTAAGAAGTTCTTACAAGCGCTTTTTTTCTGCCTAAAATCTTACAATTTGTACTTGCTGAAGTCTGCCCTTTGTAACTGATGCAGCACATGAATACACAAACTGTGAAGTGTAGTGTTTCAATTTCGCCTGTCCGTGACCTCTCTCAAATAGCATATTGCCACTGATTTGTTACTATGAGACATTGCACTGTCTTCATGAGTTGCAGAGGGGAGAAAACATTTATTTATTTATTATTATCCTTTATTTATAATGCGCCAACATATTCCGTAGCGCAAGTTTAGGAACTATTTGCTAGGGTAATGGCGATTTAGGGTTAGGGAAGTGGCGGATTAGGGTAGTGGCGGGTTAGGGTAGTGGCGGGTTAGGGTAGTGGCGGGTTAGGGTAGTGGCGGGTTAGGGTAGTGGCGGGTTAGGGTAGTGGCGGGTTAACGTTCAGGTAGTGGCGGGAAAGGTTACATTAGTTGCGAGTTAGGGTAGAAGCGGGTTAGGGTAGTGATGGATAGGATAGAGGTGGGATAGGGTAGTGGTGGGTCAGGATAGAGGTGGGATAGGGTAGTGGTGGGTCAGGGTAGAGGCGGGTTAGGGTAGTGGCGGGTTAACGTTCAGGTAGTGGCGGGAAAGGTTACATTAGTTGCGAATTAGGGTAGAAGCAGGTTAGGGTAGTGATGGATAGGATAGAGGTGGGATAGGGTAGTGGTGGGTCATGGTAGAGGCGGGTTAGGGTAGAGGCGGGTTAGGGTAGAGGCGGGTTAGGGTAGAGGCGGGTTAGGGTAGAGGCGGGTTAGGGTAGAGGCGGGATAGGATAGAGGTGGGATAGGGTAGTGGTGGGTCATGGTAGAGGCGGGTTAGGGTAGAGGCGGGTTAGGGTAGAGGCGGGTTAGGGTCAAGGTAGTGGTAGGCAGATGACAGGAAAGAAGCAAATAAGGTATACATATTAAAGAGAAACACAGGTATAATATATATCTAGGAAAATGCAGAAACTTTCCATATGCCTTTACATTTCTGCTTAACTTATTATAAAGTCCTTCAGACATTAATAAACATGTTTAGCATTTAATACAAAGGCTAATAAACTTCAGCCTGTTTTAATGTTTCGTTTTACTTAAAATATTCTACCCACTAATATTAGTTCTTCAAAGGGCGAAGCATAAAAATGTATATATTTTTTATATATAATGTATTTCAAATATTAATCCTGCTCCTATTAAGTACAACATGTACTTATTGTCAAGCTATCCTCTTGTTTGCTGTTAATAATGGCCGCATTAAGTCACTTTTGTTCAATGGATATGAAAGTTATATTCACTTATGTAATGTAATGATTGTCGATTCAAGGTAACTATTGTTAATTAGTAACCGATCGCACGGATTGTGCGCCATTGTCTGAATCTCTCCAAGTTATCATTCATCATAAACAAAGGTGAAAATACATTACGCATGATGTGTATTAACATTGAGCCAACGCGGTTAAACTCATGGACATTAATAAGCTCACATACTTTGCTCAAACTTTAATCAGAAGAAAAATATAGCTGCACATTAATATTTCAGAGCCTTGCCATGTGAAGGAGCATGAATGTTTAATTCACACATCACCTCTGTCACTATACGTTAAGTATCACACAAGGAGTCTGCCAGCCAGACAGTCATCGTGGCAGGTCGATTCAGCACATAGGAGTTAACTAATAATATGTTCTTTGGAAATAATCACCAGAGCTCTTAATGAAATTATATATATATATATATATATATATATATATATATATATATATATATATATATATATAAGTTTCCTGGATTATGAAGCACCTGATAGAGGAGAATCAAAAGTGAATGCAAACATTTTTAGCATGAACAAAATCCCAAAATAAACATTAATAAACTTACCTTAAATTTGCAAAATGTCTTCTGTTGATTTTGAAAAGGAACACCCCTGTAAACCCAAGCTAAATTAGCATAACTAGTTGTGGCCAATCAGAGGCAGCTCAAGAGACAGCCATGATACTGACAGCCGATTCGCTAGGACACTCTGCCCAGCTCATTGGCTAGGACGCTCTGCCAATATAGGTGCCTTAGGGATGGAGCTCACTCAAGAAATTTCAATTGTACTTTGAATTACAAATATCAAATCATTTTATTGAGGAATTCGGTATACGTGGCGTCCAATCAGAAAAACGTACACACTGGATATCCCACAAACTTTACAACTGCAATCAATATTTTCTTTTATTTCACAATATAGAAAGGAGGAATTTTGACACAACATATAACTTCTAGTCAACGGGCCCAATGTTTGTACTGGAGAACTTATGGCTTTCCAATTATTATTATTACCCATTAATAGTAACGAGCCAACATGTCCCGTAGCGATATACAGGGCTTGAGTACAACAAAAACCACAATATTAACACACAACAAAAAATTACAGAACTTTACGAAACAACCTCAAACATGACAGTCCCACTTCAATGGAAGCCACAGATATTAATCTCCTTAACAACCAAAAAAGGGCATTTTTCTTTATAGCCTTTATGTGCAATTAAGTCATTATAACAGTATAACAACATTGTTATAACTCTGGTATTCCCAGTAGTAACATATAGATGTGAGAGCTGGACAGTAAAGAAGTCTGAGCCTTTGTATTGTGGTCTTGGAAAAAACTGCTTAGAGTCCCTTGGACCGCAAGAAGATCCAATAAATCAATACTACAGAAAATGAAGCTAAACTGTTCACTGGAAGGTTTGATCATGAGACTGAAACTGACAGATGTGCCTGGCGTGCTGTGGTACAAAGGATCACAGAGAGTCGGACCTGACTGAACAGCTAAACAACAACAGTATCTAGTATATCTGTGTACAAACATTAATGTAAGTTGCAGCACCTTAACACAGTTAAGAAGATACCGATCTGTTATTGCTATTTTGACAGAAGTTTTATTCAAAAATCATGCAAACAGATGAAAGTGCTGCTACCACAAAGTGTTTGTATATACCATTTAAATGCACCTTTGGCTGAACTCCTTACTTCTGAACAGAAGCGGCTTTTAATAAGCACGTGAAAGGTGCACGGAGTCTGCAAGACCAGGATGAGGTGCAAAATGATGGAGAGAAAGTGGTGCTGATGTGCTTTGAGTTATTAGTTCACCTTTAAAGTCTTTATGGATAATTCCTGTCAATCACAGACATCTTAAAGGCTACCGGCATAACACTAGTGTGAAGTAACAGCATGTGGAAATACAGGAAAACAAATCATCACTACAGCTTACATTTCTATCACGTATTTAAAAGAACATCTTTTAAACATTTTGCAATAGTTTTGCTCTGTCAAATAAGTGATATAACATTTGGACAATTATTTTTTTAATTTTTCTAACCTCTGAGCATTCCTGGGTTATCACATAATATATGGCGTAGATTTGCTTTATTATCCTCACTGATATTCTACATCTTATATTCCAAGTTCTTGCAACTGTATATGCACAGATGTCAATGGTGGAAATATTTTGGACTTGCTTGCTTCATTTTGTCACTCAAATTGCTCAGTATAGAGGCTGCAATTGGCCCCACCCCCCACATTTCCCTCACTGATATCCTCTTTCATCTTGTTTAGATTGCAAATGTATATGCACAGATGTCAGTGGTGGTGGAGCCATGCACATAGCTGGGCAAGCTGAACTTACAACATGACAGGAGAAATCTGTCAACAGTCAGCTGTGCTATGAAAGAAAACGCTATGTCTGGCGCAAACCCAACACATCACATCACCCAAAGAACACCATCCCCACAGTGAAACATGGTGGTGGCAGCATCATGCTGTGGGGATGTTTTTCAACAGCCGGGACTGGGAAACTGGTCAGAGTTGAGGGAAAGATGGATGGTGCTAAATACAGGGATATTCTTGAGCATAACCTGTACCACTCTGTGCGTGATTTGAGGCTAGGACGGAGGTTCACCTTCCAGCAGGACAATGACCCCAAACACACTGCTAAAGCAACACTTGGGTGGTTTAAGAGGAAACCTGTAAATGTGTTGGAATGGCCGAGTCACAGCCCAGACCGCAATCCAATAGAAAATCTGTGGTTAGACTTAAAGATTGCTGTTCACAAGCGCAAACCATCCAACTTGAAGGAGCTGGAGCCGTTTTGCAAGGAGGAATGGGCAAAAATCCCAGTGGTAAGAGGTGGCAAGCTCATAGAGACTTATCCAAAGCGACTTGGAGCTGTGATTGCCGCAAAAGGTGGCTCTACAAAGTATTGACTTTAGGGGGTGAATAGTTATGCACATTGACTTTTTCTGTTTGTTTTTTTGTCCTATTTGTTGTTTGCTTCATTATTCAACAATAAAAAAAAACATCTTCAAAGTTTTGGGCATGTTCTGTAAATTAAATGATGCAAATCCTCAAACAATCCCTGTTAATTCCAGGTTGGGAGGCAACAAAACACAAAAAATGCCAAGGGGGGTATATACTTTTGCAAGGCACTGTACATATATAAATAGTACATTTGTGTTCACAGTTGAATGTCTAAAACAAGTTAAAAAAATTGCTTACTGCTCAAAATTCTGAGAAATACAATTATTACACTGCACTCTGGGAAGCTGAGCAGGGACATGCAAATGTGCCCACAAATGCTTAGTTCTACTTTCCATAACCATTTTAAACAATAATAATTATTGCAGTATTTTGTGATACCTTTTGTATTGGACATCTTATTTATATTGGAAACCTTTCTAGAAGTTTGACCTCTCTTTATAAAGTCTGAAGCAAAACTGACATGAGATGGACCCTCAGTTTGAATGTAAACAGCAGATGAAGAGTCGAGACAGCATCTGACATCATGAGATAAATACATATAGAGGGAATCAACACAACAATGAAGACAATTATTGTAACCCAGTTGGACACCGTTTTAGCCAGAATGATCACTCCATCCAAAACCTAAAAATCAAAATACTCAGAGGAAATTTTAAAAACATCTAAGAGAGAAAAGCATTTTAAATAAAGATGATCACATTCTTCAACACTAAAAATAAAGAACTGAAAAAGGACATTGGTGATTTGTACTTATTTTCGTATTTATATATATATATATATATATATATATAATAATTTTTTATATAAAAGGCATGTTGCTCTTAGTGAGATGTTGTCCAACAGGAGGGATAACTCTGTGAACTATAGTGCTCTGTTTTTTTCATGTATATATGGATGTAGGTGTATGTATATATATATATATATATATATATATATATATATATATATATATATATATATATATATATATATATATATATATATATATATATATATATATATGTTTCCTATACTATACTATGTTATGTTGATTTCCCCTATTTGTATTTACTTGATGATGTGAGATGCTGTCTCCACCCTCTCTGCAACGCTGCTTACATTCAAACTGAGGTCTCCATCTCATGCCAGTATTTAGAGCCTCACTCTTGAATGAATATATATATATATATATATATATATATATATATATATATATATATATATATATAAAAAATCTATGCTGTCTCTACTCTGTATGTATCTGCTGTTTCAATTCAAATTGAGGGTTACATCTCATGTTAGTATTGCTTCAGACTTGATAAAGAGAGGTCAAACCTCCTGAAAACTTGTCAATATATATAAGGCGTTTGACCAATACATGAGGTTTCACAATATACTGTAATACTCATCATTAATATATATATACTAGCGACTTGCCCGTCAAAAATGACTGGACTTGCGGTGAGTGCTTTTGGCGCTCATCACGGGCCTCGCAATGAGAGCCTTCGGCACTCATTGTGAGCCTCTCCCCCCTCTATTTTAGTGGCCTTGTGATATGCGTCTTTGGCGCTCATCACGTGACTCGAAATGAGCGCCTTTGGCGCTCATCACGGCCTAGCAATGAACGCCTTTGCGCTCATAACAGGCCTCGCAATGAGCGCCTTTGGCGCTCATTGCGAATCTCTCCCCCTGTCTACTTCCTCCCTTGTGTCTTATTTTTCCCATCCTCTCCCTCCCTTGTGTGTCCTTCCCCGACCCCTTGGGGTTTTACACCCTCTCCCTCCCCGGTGTCTCTTTCCCCCCTGCCCTCCCCCCCTTTCTCCCCTGTGTCTGTTTCCCCCTCCCTGTGTCTGCCCCCCCCCCCCTCCTTTCCCTCTTCTGTGTCTCTTTCAGCCCCTGTGTCTTTTCCCCCCCTCGTGTCTCTTCCGCCCTATTTCCCTACCCTGTGTCTCTTCCCCCCTCGTGTATCTTCCGCCCTATTTCCCTACCCTGTGTCTTTACCCCTCCTCTGTGTCTCTTCCCCGCTCCTCTCCCTCCCCTGTGTCTCTTCTCCGCTCCTCTCCCTCCCTTTTGTCTCTTCCCCTCCTCTCCCTCCCATGTGTCTCTTCCCCTCCTCCTCTCACTCCCATGTGTCTCTCCCCTCCTCCTCTTACTCCCATGTGTCTCTCCCCTCCTCCTCTCACTCCCATGTGTCTCTCCCCTCCTCCTCTCACTCCCATGTGTCTCTCCCCTCCTCCTCTCACTCCCTTGTGTCTTCCCCTCCTCTCCCATCCCTGTGTGTCTCCCCCCTCCCCTGTGTCTCTTTCCCCCTCCTCTCACTCCCCTGTGTCTCTTCCCGCCTCCTCTGACTCCTCTGTGTGTCTCTCTCCCCCTCCTCTGTATCTCTGTATCTCTCTCCCCTGTGTCTCTTCCCCCTCCTCCCCTGTGTCTCTTCCCCCTCCTCCCCTGTGTCTCTTCCCCCTCCTCCCCTGTGTCTCTTCCCCCTCCTCCCCTGTGTCTATTGCCCCCTTGTCTCACTCCTCTGTCACGTACCCGTCTTCCACGCAGGTGCGCCCGCGCAATGCGCGCTCCCGCCACAGCGCAATGCGCATGGGTGCGCCCGGGGCAGCACAATACGCATGTGTGAGCCCGACGCAGCGCAATGCGCATGGGAGCACCCGCCGCAGCGCAATTCACATAAGCCTGCGGCGCAATACGCATGCGAGTGCCCCAGGTGCACATTGTGCTTGTGCGTGCCCCCGGCGCACATTGCGCATGTGCGGGAGTCACGCGTATCGTAGTTGTCAAACTGCGAATTGGTGCAAACGTGACAACGAATCACAGTTTGACAACTTTTATATGTGATATATATATATATATATATATATATTCATTAATAATTACTAAATGACTAGATTACTGGATATTCACAGATACTTTTCTCTTCAAATATATATATATATGTATAAAGAAAGAGAGCGTAAGAACTATAATTCAATATCACGTGTGTTTTTATTATTTCAAATGACCAAATAAACAAAAATAGAACAGATTTTTTTTAGCATGGGCTCAATCTGATTTCATAGATATTTGCTAAAAAGTCTATTGCTAAACGCTGTGTACAAGTGAATGCATTGCAGAGTAACGAAACTGGCCAGTACATTTATGGACCTATTAAAATACAGTGGGATAATTTACTTACACTGCCCAAGTTGTATACAGCTCAGTATTGTCACTTCGGTTCCCTGTGGCATGGATTTAGAATAAAAGTATTTAGAAGTGTAATGCTGGGTTATCTAAAACAAGTGGCCATTTCCATGCTGATGTGTATCTTACCCAGAGTTTTGTCCGGGCTACTTAGCATCTGTCATGGATCATTCATTCACTTTTCCATCATAACATAACCCTCCTGCCCAGGGCACTATTGCTGACTCTAAAATTCAAATGACACAATGCCCACTGGGTGCTGTGAGCTGCTATATGTTACACTATAATTATCAAGAACAAAACAATCTAAAACACATATGTATCTATAAATAAACATGAACAATGAAATAAAGCGAAATAATAAAATGTCACGGCTCAAATTTAAAGGGACACCTAAGTCACAAATTTGTTATTATGCATTTAAAAAAAGAGTAAATATTACAAATGTTATTGTTTACATAAATAAATCAGTGGATGCTAAAAGGGGTTAATATTATTTTTTTAGTAGCTGTACAAACTGCCTGTGGAACAAAATTAAGAGCTCCCTCCTGCTAACTCTAATTTGGGTGTTTCACTGCACTGGGTGGGCTATGGAAAAATCAGATATTCCCTGTATTGGCTGAAGCCAATACAGCTATAAAATTATTATGAAGTCCTAAACAAAATATTTTTTTAAATTTAATTACAACCTCTTCCTTTTCTTATAAACAGTTTAGATAAATCTATTAAATATTTTGGACTCCTTGTTTTATTTTGCCACTCAGTATAAGGCCACCATTTTACCCTTCAGATTTTTCCCTCACTGATATCCTCCTCTACTTTGTTTACCTAGTGCTTGCAACTGTATATGCACAGATATTAGCGGTGGGTGGAGGAGGATAAAATGGGGGTGGAGGAGGATAAAATGGGGGTGGAGGAGGATAAAATGGGGGTGGAGGAGGATAAAATGGGGGTGAAGGGCAAAATGGTAGCCCTTAAAGTATATATCTCATTTTGCATTGCTACGTTGTCGTGTTGAATGGGCTTCTTGTGTACTTTAATGAAGCTATGAGCTATACCATGAAGTCACCCAAGATAGGCAGGTCATAGGACAAAGGTCAGACAAATCAAGGTCAACTGGAGAAGGAACATGCAACCCACTCAAGTATCTTTGACACAAAAACCTTATGGATAAACACAACAAGAGTCATGATGATTGATGTGCCTAGTGTGCTGTGGTCCATAAGGTTAAGAAGAGTTTGACATGACTGAACGACTAAACAACAACAAAATATTATACCTGTGTATCTATCTACTTTTATGTACTTTATTTTACAATAAAAATAACGTATACATTAGTATATTTAAGATTTAATGTAAAAAAAAAAAAGAAATCATGGTCCTTTAAGACATGATCTTTTTAATGAATGATAGCAAATTTGTGACTTAATCTCCTGTTAATATGAAATACTCAGTTGAGTGAGGCTACATTAATACAATTATATTTCCTTTAAATTCAGGTCAATGGAGTTGCAACTAAATAGTTATGCTTCCCTGTGAAACATTGAAAAACAGGGAGGCCCCTACTGGTCCCCCCAGGAGGAAGATGAGATAACAGCTAAAATATTTGAGGATTTGAGAAATGAGGGTACAAGAATTATGTATTTATATATCAGCTATTAGGAAGCCTGTGGAGATATGTCAGGAGTTCAGAAGCACCCAGAAGAGCACGGCCTGATATTAGCTGCAGCATTTTAATATTGTAGATTGTAAGGGAGATGTCTGTGAGGCAGGGAGTCCGGATAAAAGAGCCGAGCCGTGATCAATACAGGGGAACGGAGCAATGGCGAGAGGGGTAGCAAAGAAAGATTATATTGCATATAGAACTATTTGGCCAAAGGTCCATTGTGATTAACATTTTATGACATTTTGAATAACGACTTGATAAACGGAAAAGATTTTAAAGAAAACAATTAATAAACAAAATCTTAACTTGTATATTAAATTATTCCTTCCTATTTCTGACAGATTCAATCAATCATATACTATTTCAGGAGGGTGTGCCCTTGCAGACTAATAACCTTTTATTTGCCATTTGAATGCACTGGCAGTTTTAGATGCTATATTCCCATTGTGCCAATAGAACTTTCGCTGAATTCAAAAGAAAACTGCTTAGAGTTCTTTGGACTGCAAGAAGATCCAGTCAATCAATACTACAGAAAATGAAGCCAAACTGTTCACTGGAAGGTTTGATCATGAGGTTAAAGCTCAAATATTTGTCTATATCATAAGAAGACAGGATTCCCTAGAGAAGACTCTGATGCTGGGAAAGACTGAAGGCACACGAAGAAGGCAGAGATGGATGGTTGAGGTCATTGAAGCAGTATACATGAGCATGAGGGAGCTCAGAAGGGCAGCAGCTGACAGATATGCCTGGCGTGCTGTGGTTCATAGAGTCTTAGAGAGTCAGACATGACTGAAAAACTAAACAACAACAACAACTGCATCCTGTGGGTGAATGTTTACAAGAAAAGTCCAGTGCCTAAAAGTGCCAATTAATAAAATTAACAAAAACCTCATATAGGATAAAAGAATGTTCCATGTTTTGGAAGAAATCCATAAAACTTTCTTTAAAAGAACTTCATTAGCACAGAATGAGACGAAATATTTTTTTTTATAAGCACTTTATGAAAGTTCTATATAAAATAATATTTGTGGTCAGGAAAATGAAAATGATAAACAACTCGTTGAATATGAATGAAAGTCATTCTAGGAGTCGCACAGAGCCTCATTCTATGCTGGTTTGGTCAAAAGCAAAGGAGATACCACAAAAATCTGTCTTGCATCATCCAAGGGCCTGAAAGAAGAACACATAATTTAGAGAAATAAAAAGAGTCAGATAGAGCGTTGCTAACGATGGAAATAGCTTTCTTGTGATATTTTTGTTCCTGCTCAGAGGGTTTTTTTCGGCAACTGCTGTGGTTTTCGAGGACAGCATTTAATGCCATTAGCCTCTATACACTATATACTGAACTATGAACCTGACTCCATGGCGGTCAAACCAATGTCGCCAACCACATCCTCTCCATTCCAGCTTCAGGGTGGCTTCAAGCTGGAAAAAAATGTGCATTTGCAAAAAATATCAAAACTTGTTATTGCTTGTTTTGAAAAAAATGAGTCTTCAAGTAATATAGAAGAAACTCACAATTTGGCATAATTTACCACTAAAATGTATATTTTTAATGGATATATAAACAACATAAGTTAGTTTATCGTGGGCAAAACTGTATAGAGTACAGTAAATAAATAGTACAATTTGTTTTTGGCCAATCATAGGCAGTTAATACATTTTAATACAATTTAACAATCAATTATGGCAGTTTGTGCAGGGAGGAATCATGGGAATTGTAGTCCCCACTGCTCTCCCTCCTTATTCGACCCTTTATCCATTGTTGGGACCTTGCAATATACAAATAAATTGTGCAAAGTTAAGATATTATCTAAAAACAGGTTTATGTCCAACTGCTAGTTTGTTACATATTTCACAAATGTGACTTTTTCAACATGAGGAGCTTTTATTTTATGGTATGACAAAAAAAAAAGAGAGTTACTGTATGTGCCCATTTGGCAGATGATGCCTTTCCAGATAAGTGAGGGGGCAGCAGAGTGCCCTTTATTATATTAAGTTACAAAAATGTCCAACTGGCCACAAATGCAGAAGTGAACTACCCTCATTAGCGTGAGATCAGATCAGTGGTGCTTTCAAAACACTTTCCTTGCATGTTAGAATATGCATGCTTTCTTCATCTTTCCTAGGACTAGAAGTGTACCAGCCCTGTGATCGGAGGTCACCTCTCCCCCTTCCTGGTTTAGTCACTCCACTATGAGCTATTCAAAGGTTTATTTCAAGTGGTAAAACAGGTACTTTCTAACATGGAAAATCTAACGGACATCACAACGTCCAAAAAAGGCATATATTAAAGAGAAACGATTGCTGTAATGACAGGTTATGTTCTTTTCTAAGAGCATTAACAACTTGTTAAATATTGTACTAGCCAATTTCCCTTAACTACAACTTTCTCGGGATCGATTCACAAAATTATTGTTGGGGCTGTGGTGGCAACAGACATTGCAGCCTTCACAGATGTGAATTGCAGTTCATGAGAAGCTTAGTGAACAAGGAATATGTGGTTAGATCAAAAGACCGGTGCATTTTAGGAAAATACTCACAGGTTTGTGAAGTATGTAACTGCATTTCATTTAGGAGTTTGACAAAATCTTACTTAATAAAGTACTTTTCAACCTTTTTTGATCAGTGGACCAACTTGTTCATTTCCTATACTCCCCGGACCACCTTCAGGACATTTTCACCTATGTCATACTACATGTAACACACTATATTTAAATCTAATTAGCAGTAATTTGAATAGAATACATTTTAATTTCATATATCTTCATCTATAATCTATGTCAAATATAGCGTACAAGACAAAGATTACTGTAGAGCTAGATAATTTGACTTAAAACATCAATGTCACACAGAATTGTATATAGTTAGTTTGTAATGTAGTCACCAAGTCTTTAGAGAGTTTATACTCCACCAAGGAGCCCACCCATGTGTGAACCTTCTTATATGTAGGTCCCAACCTTGTTAATAAAAGTCCTATACTCTGCTTTTTCAGTCTAGTAAGTTCAGAGTGGTATTGGTTAGTAGTTGTGTAGTTAGCGGATACTGGTGGTTGTCATTCATCTTACCCTGAGTCCTGATGTATATACAGTGCCTTGCAAAAGTATTCACCCCCTTGACTTTTTCCATATTTTATTACATTACAGCCTTAAGTTCAATGTTTTGTTTGTCTGAATGTTATGTGATGGATCAGAACACAATAGTCTAAGTTGGTGAAGGGAAATGAGAAAAATATATACATAAAACTATTTTTTAGAAATAGAAAACAGAAAATTGGCATGTGCGTATGTATTCACCCCCTTTGTTATGAAACCCATAAAAAGCTCTGGTGCAACCAATTACCTTCAGAAGTCACATAATTAGTGAAATGATGTCCACCTGAGTGCAGTCTAAGTGTCACATGATCTGTCATTACATATACACACCTTTTTTGAAGGGCTCCAGAGGCTGCAACACCTAAGCAAGAGGAACCACTAACACAACACTGCCATGAAGACCAAGGAACTCTCCAAACAAGTAAGGGACAATGTTATTGAAAAGTACAAGTCAGGGTTAGGTTATAAAAAAATTATCCAAATCTTTGATGATCCCCAGGAGCACCATCAAATCTATCACAACCAAATGGAAAGAACATGGCACAACAGCAAGCCTGCCAAGAGACGGCCACCCACCAAAACTCACGGACAGGGCAAGGAGGGCATTAATCAGAGAGGCAGCACAGAGACCTAAGGTAACCCTGGAGGAGCTGCAGAGAGCCACAGCAGAGACTGGAGTATCTGCACATAGGACAACAATAAGCCATACGCTCCATAGAGTTGGGCTTTATGGCAGAGTGGCCAGCAGAAAGCCATTACTTTCAGCAAAAAATAAAATAGCACGTTTTGAGTTTGCGAAAAGGCATGTGGGAGACTCCCAAAATGTATGGAGGAAGGTGCTCTGGTCTGATGAGACTAAAATTGAACTTTTTGGCCATCAAAGAAAACGCTATGTCTGGCGCAAACCCAACATATCACCCAAAGAACACCATCCCCACAGTGAAACATGGTGGTGGCAGCATCATGCTGTGGGGATGTTTTTCAGCAACCGGGACTGGGAAACTGGACAGAGTTGAGGGAAAGATGGATGGTGCTAAATACAGGGATATTCTTAAGCAAAACCTGTACCACTCTGTGCGTGATTTGAGGCTAGGACTGAGGTTCACCTTCCAGCAGGACAATGACCCCAAACACACTGCTAAAGCAACACTTGAGTGGTTTAAGGGGAAACATGTAAATGTGGTGGAATGGCCGAGTCAAAGCCCAGACCTCAATCCAACAGAAAATTTGTGGTCAGACTTAAAGATTGCTGTTCACAAGCGCAAACCATCCAACTCGAAGGAGCCGGAGCAGCTTTGCAGGTAGGAATGGGCAAAAATGCCAGTGGTAAGAAGTGGCAAGCTCATAGAGACTTACCCAAAGCGACTTGAGCTGTGATTGCCGCAAAAGGTGGCTCTAGAAAGTATTGACTTTAGGGGGGTGAATAGTTATGCACATTGACTTTTTCTTTTATTTTGTCCTATTTTTTGTTTGCTTCACAATAAAAAAAAAATAAAAAAACATCTTAAAAGTTGTCGTAGCACTAGTAGCTGGTTGTGTGCATCTTTCCACCCACCCATTTTGTATCAATAATCTATAATTATACCTAAGTAATGGGATGTTTAAAGCATATAAGGTCTCTGGTACCTAAAAAAGATAATGCTTCCATAAAATATATTGTTTCTAGAGAATTGTAAAATATGAACATCTCTTTTAGAGCGTTATCCATGAGACATTCTGGGACAGCAGTGAACCTTAAAAGATGTAAAACATTTAGAAAAAATAGTGTCTCCTTTTTGCAGTCCATTCCACCCATTTTAAGTTGCCTACTTCCACAAAAGGTCTTTCACTCGCATGCAGCAGTCTCCGTAAGAATAGGCACCCTTGCACGGCTCTAACACTGCTCCCATTGTGCGGGTCTGGTGAACTAGCCAGGGATATAGTACAATGGCAACAATTACCAAATCACACCGCCTGTCACCGGCTTTTGTGTCGCACCTCTAACAGGTGCCATTACCAGGACAGGCAAACTGTAATCATGGATTCACAGACTTAATACTTTTTTTATTTTACATAATCTATGTGTGAATGGGACAGGCCACTTGGATGGTGAGCAAATACACAACAAAAAAGGCTGCAATGAATAGAATGGGGATATAAACAAATAAACTCAGTATATAAATAAAGTATATAAATAAGGATAAATACACTAATACATTATATGCTAAAGGTAAAGCATTTAAGCACTGGCCAAATTACAGAAATGCTAAATATGTTGCACTAAGGCTTGAAATCTGGTATCACTGAATATTACATTAAAAAACAAATACTTTTGTTATCAAATGTTGAAAAATATGACCTCATATAAAGCAATATGAGCATGTGCTAATGATATGAGCATGTGCTCTGCAATGAGGAAGTAATATTAAAGGAGCACTGCAGTTCAAGAACAAAAAGTCACTTGTTTTGCTTAAAATATGTACCAAATAATATAAGAAGCTGTGTAAGCCATGGACAGAAAAACAGAGTCTATGTATGAGTATAGGAATCCATTTTGAGTTTGTAACATCACATCCTGAGAGCGCGACGATGGAGATGTGTGTTTAAAATTATCAGTGAAGTCAGAGGTGGAGGCGGATGACACAGGAAAAAGCAGTCCATAGCCTTTGTTTGATAACTGGATGAGACTGAAATTGACACCACACCCCTCTCTTCCCCCTCACTTGCCCAGAAGCATACTACTTACTTTAAAAAATGCAACTACAGAAATATAAACGCCTCT
Organism: Discoglossus pictus; assembly: GCA_027410445.1. Classification (NCBI taxonomy): domain Eukaryota; kingdom Metazoa; phylum Chordata; class Amphibia; order Anura; family Alytidae; genus Discoglossus; species Discoglossus pictus. Next base: position 113,587,739 of record CM050171.1, read on the forward strand.
CACACACACACAACTTCCAAGACCAGGCCATGCAAAAAAAAAATGTCTTCAATTATAAACAAGTTGCATGACTTTTTGTGCTTCATTATTTTCTTAGATACAACTAAGTTTTCACACATTTTTACTAATAAACTAATAGTTTCACCAGCTTCAAGCATGGTTACCCTCACACCATCACCTTTCAGAGATAACTGAGGTCAACCAGCAGAGGAAGATATTAAATGGACACTCTGAAGCTCTTTTTCTCCATGGAATCAGCAAAAGCATCACATGATCGCTGCCCCACAAGTAAGCCATGTCCAAATACTTGTACTATCCATGCAAGCTCTCATTAAAGTAATATGCAAGGTTTCTGGATGTTAATAGATATATAATACTAGCTACTTGCCCATCAAAAATGACGGGAATACAATTTTAAGCCTGGTAATGCTGTTTGCCATTCAATATGAGCACCTTTGTCGTTGTCAGGAGCCCGGCGCTGAGCGCCTCACCCCCCTGTGTCTCTTTCCCCTTCTCCCTCTTCTGTGTCTCTTTCCCCCCTCACCCCCCTGTGTCTCTTTCCCCCCTCACCCCCCCGTGTGTCTCTTTCCCCTTCTCCCTCTTCTGTGTCTCTTTCCCCCTCACCCCCTGTGTCTCTTTCCCCCCTCACCCCCCTGTGTCTCTTTCCCCCCTCACCCCCCTGTGTCTCTTTCCCCCCTCAACCCCCTGTGTCTCTTTCCCCCCTCAACCCCCTGTGTCTCTTTCCCCCCTCAACCCCGTGTCTCTTTCCCTCCTCAACCCCCTGTGTCTCTTTCCCTCCTCAACCCCCTGTGTCTCTTTCCCCCCTCACCCCCCGGTGTCTCTTTCCCCCCCTCACCCCCCTGTGTCTCTTTCCCCCCTCACCATCCTGTGTCTCTTTCCCCCCCTCACCATCCTGTGTCTCTTTCCCCCCCTCACCATCCTGTGTCTCTTTCCCCCCTCACCATCCTGTGTCTCTTTCCCCCCCTCACCCCCCTGTGTCTCTTTCCCCCATCACCTCCCCCCATGTCTCTTTCCCCCTCTCGCTCCCCGGTGTCTCCCCCCCTCCTGTGTCTTCCTTTCCTCTGCCTTCCCTTTTGTCTCTTCTCCCCCCTCTCCCACCCCTTTGTCTCTTCTCCCTCCCCTCCATCCCCTTTGTCTCTCCCCCCTCTCCATCCCCTTTGTCTCTTCACCCGTCCATCCCCTTTGTCTCTCCCCCCCTCTTCATCCCCTTTGTTTCTCCCTCCTCTCCATCCCCTTTGTCTCTTCCCCCCTTCCTCCCCTTTGTCTCTTCCCCCCTCCATCCCCTTTGTCTCTCCCCCCCTCTCCATCCCCTTTGTCTCTTCCCCCCCTTCCTCCCCTTTGTCTCTTCCCCCCACTGTCTCTTTGCCCCCCCCCCCCCCTCTGTGCCTATTGCCGGCCGTGCAATGAGCGGCTTTGCTATGCACATGTGCCAGCCCACAACTTTACGGGACTTTCCCCCCATCTTACCCCTCTCCCATAGACGGCCTGCAGATTTACAGCTTCAGGCATTGTAACTAAGCATGATTTATTTGGCTTCCATGTACTTGCTTTTAATCGCTCTCAGTTTTCAAGGCTGCAATTTTGCGAGCGTTACACACAAACTCACAATACAACTATATATGTGATCCCTGTGTATCTATTTACTTTTATGTCCTTTTTTTATTATTATTACTACTTAGAATCACACAAATGATTCCATGAGAATTCAATCCCACTCAAATCCCGGAAATCTTTCTTTTCTGCATGATCCACTAAAAACGGTTGCGAATTTCACTGAATTATGGAAACATGATATTCTGCTCATCATAAAGAAGAACTGACAGGAGACGTTTATGAGTTTATACATAATTTTGCTTTAGTTTACTATTTTATCAATTCTATTTAAAAGTTTTGTGGGAGTGCAAATATATATAATATATTTATTTATTATTCCGGAGTTCCTTTTAATGAGGATTTTCTTGTCATTTTCATGGTAGCATGACACAACAAAATTCACCCTATCTTCGGCCATTAACCTTATCTAATTTGCATATGATTTCCATCTTTAATCGGCACTTACAGCTCTGCAAAGCTTTAATGCCAAATTACTCCCTATTAATCTCACATTAAATTTAACACTATTATTAACATGGCATTAAATAGACTAATGAAGCTTAGTGACTGTGTGAAACCTCTGCACGTAGGTCTCTATGGTGTCTTCGTCAATCCTTTCCTTTTATTTTCCATTACATTCCCAATGGTTACCATAATGTTTTATTATCTGTGAACTAGGATAATTTTTCTTTTTTTAAATAAGATATATGCTGGTAAACAATATGGAACACTTCATCCACAAAAATCCAAGTACAGTGGAACCTCGTTCCTGAGGGACGGACGGATACTGAATTGGATGAATATAGAATATATTTTTTCCATAGGAATTAACTTAAATTGAAATAATCCGTTCCCAGTCTCAAATCTGATACATAAATAAATAAAAGTGTAGAACTTTCCCTTTACTGAGGAGCAATAATGGCAGAAGCCACAAGGCACCCTTTGATAGAACAGAAAAAATGACTATAATCTATGCTAATGATATTACTCTTACAGAAGACATAATATTTAAATTTAAAAAAAAGAAAAAAAAAGATGATCAGACAAATGTTTTTTTTTCTACCATATACTTATTAGAAATGGAGAATGCTGAGCAGATACATGCTCAGTCTGTGAAGTCACATGGTGGTGTAACTTGCTCTGTCAATAAGGTTTCCTGTATTAACGCAACATTAAAATCCACTGTGTTTAGCAAACTTATAATTTAGCATTTTTTTACCACCTTTTAGAATCTGATCGGTGATCCTTTAATACCACACAATAACACTGCAAAGTTGTACACAAACTAACAACAGAAAACATACTTTCTAAAGTAACTGTAAATATGCATGAAATATATATATTGCACGTCCTTGCCTATTTTTCCAAGAGCAACAACTGTATTTCTTGGAATTCAGAGCAGGAAATACATTTGACTTATAGGTAGATATTCAAATGTGAACACAAACACACAAACGTACTATTAATTTACTGTATTCTGCACTCTGGAGGGCTGCGATCACTATTTTGCCCTCCATAAGCTAAATGCTGTTGTCATTATATATATATATATATATATATATATATATATATATATATATATATACACATATACACACACAGTGAGTGAGGTAGATGTGAGTGTCCAGTAATCTAGCTGAATAATCAGAGTATTGAAGTATATGGTGATACCCTTTTTATTGGACAAACATATTCATTTATTCTGAGAAGCTTTTGAGAATATACTTATATATTGCTAAAGACTTGATAGAGAGAAGTATATTCTCAAAAGCTTGTCAGAATAGATGAATATGTTTGTCCCAAAAAAAGGTATCACCACACCATATACTGCAATACTCTAAATATTCAACCATATATATAACTATCGACTTGCCCGTCAAAAAATGACGGCAATAGGATTGTAAGGGCGGTACATTTTGTTGTTGTTCCAAGATGCTTCAGGGCTCATTGCGAGCCTTGCACTGAGCGCCTTTGGCGCTCATTGCGAGGCTGTTGGTGGCTTGTGTGCTATGAGCATTGTTTTTTTTGTTAATGCTAATGAAATAATTAATAAAATAATACATTAATATACTTTACCTATTTTGAAGTAATATATGCAGGAAGCATTGTGCAGAAGAGCTGGCAATCCGTTTTGATGTTGCTGCAGCATACAATGTGTGTTTGGAGTGCTGCGGAGCTGCTGTGTAAGTGTCAGCAATGTGTGTAGTGTGTAAAAAGTGTGCGAGCGCGAGGAAAATCCGTTAGGGTAGCTGTGTACTTGTATTTGATCCTTTGACAAAGACGTTTTGTAACGTAGAAACATGTTAGGTAACAGGCGAGCGTAGCGTGACGTCATCACGCACGCCGTAATCAGGAAGCGCGAAACTCCGAGTTGATGGAGGCGCAAACGCTCTATAATAAATAACTCAGAGGCACTTTTAAGGACATATAATTTGGGCTATTATAGCCTATCCCTCGAACTGACAAATACCCTCAGTAACTTAGTTAAGAGGAGACAGTTAACGCTTTACAAACAGCATGTCAGTTGTGTATGTATATATACACAAAGGGAAAGCAGCGTTGCTGCATACAGTAACTGGTATTTGTATCAGACTCTATGACACTCCCATATGAGGCTGAGCATTTATACTCTTGAACACCCAGATAACTCTACCACTAATAGGTGCTCCATATCATTTGCCAGCAATCTATATCAATATTGTATATATATATATATATATATATATATATATATATATATATATATATACCTATGGGATTTTTCTATAGCTCTTAAGTCAGTGAGCAGTTGCCCCTTTATACACTCTGAGAAATTATCTTTGTAACCACACTCTAAGAACACTATATAATAGAGTGGCAATAGTGGTTACAAGAGTCATTGAAGGAACCATTTTTCACAAGTGTTTTAAAATTTCTTTTAAATTCTTTTAATCGACGTTGTTTTTTCACCAATAAAAATTCTCTAATATTATATGAGTATGATTAACCCAATGTTGTCCTCGTAGCTGTGTACTTCCGCATTGTGTAAGTCAGTGTTGTAAAATGGCGCCTAATGTGTGGTACGCGTCTGTGGCTGATTTGGCGTCCTTGTTCTTGGACGGCGTCCGTCTTTTTCGGAAAATTTTTGGTGATGTTTTGCGTCGTTAGAGTCCTGTAGCCTCGTTTTCGTTTTTTTTCTCTCACTTAGGGGTTTTTCGTGGTTTTCTAAACTCTTGTATTTCGAGTAAAATTGAGGTGTAACTTCAGTTTTCGAGGTCCTAGGTGCCCCTCCTTGCTGTAGGTAAGCTTAAATGTAATTGTTGTGTGTATTTATTGTGTTTTTAATGTTTTCATGTGCGCAAATTTCAGGCGGTAAGGTTGTATTTTTTTGAGGTTGTAATGTTTTTTTTTGTAAGTCCCGCGTCCCGTATTTGTTTCTAGTAAGTCTACGCTACGCGAGCCCACATCGTTAGCAACAACCCACCTGCTCACAACTGTATATGTGCTGAATAGTACATTTGGAAGCCCATGTGAAAGCCTTAAAATAAGATAAAAACAATATAAAATTAAAAAAATAGTAATTTAACTGCACTCTGGGGGGGACTGGCCCGCGACCTGCAAAAAAGAGTTCCGATGTACCTTACTCTTTAAATCCAAAACGCCATTTTCTACATGGCTTCTTTGTACATTTATATATACATATACTGCTACACGTCATGATATTTTTATATTTCACAAACATTTCCAGAGTTGCAACTCATTTTCAGGTCAATGCCTTTACACCTAAATGTTCTGTTTCTTTCCTCAGCATGTTATGGTGGAAAATACACAATTTGTAACATCTAATCAGTATTGCTTTTGACTGAAAAAGAGAGAGGATCATCCCTTGAATGCTTGGCACACTAAATAAAATATTTGTCAAATATATCATTGTATACTAAAGTACTCATTTTTCATTTATATACATATATCCAATGAAAATACCGACATCAAAAAAGGTTTCTAAACCCCTGGAAATAAGATCCAAAATAACCAGAATTGTTATGCATTCTGTGCTGAGACATAATAATAAAAACATAAATGAAAATATGAAGTGGTGCGGAGTATTGTTGATTTGCGCTAAAGGCTGGATCACGTGGATATTTATGGTGTAACTCACCATACACAGTCGCAGCGCAGCTTTTCCTCACATTAAGCCATGAAATGACAGGAAAACCACAGTGCAGCGCAGAGTTCATGCAGAACCCTGTATTTTACTCCAATAACCGCTCATTTTATTATTACTATAATTGGATACTGTGCCATTTTAAACCATTGAGTGAAAGGTTTTGTTAAAAGAGCTGTGCGGTATCGCTGTCTTAGATTAGCATAAATATAGGTGGTCAGGGCGGACTTGGGATGACTGAGCCACTTGGCCTTTTCTCTCGATACCGGGAACAGCAGGCAATGAATGAGATTCCTAGAAAAAGATTCATTGCAACAACAAGAAAAAGAAAATGTAATAAAGACTAATACTTATATGATTTGCTATATTTAATTATACAGATTAAAATGAGGGCATTGGTGTTTTTGTTCAGAAACGTAATTAAACACAATAAAATATAAAGTAAAAATGTGTTTTCACCAGCAGTACAATTAAGGGCCCTATTCTATTGCCAAATTTGTAAATGTATACACACTTAAAATCACTCTTAATATTGCTTAATATTCTATTAGCTACTGGCAATACGATTACGAGTTCCCCGCCAACAATCACTACAGGCCAACCAAAGATGCAACATGAGCCTTAGAACTTCATTGGTTTTAGCACAGCTCGAATATTACGAGGTGGAAATAATTAAAGTTACCCAAAATCGATATTCTATTAGACCCGTAGCGCTAGCTCGCAAATAAAGTCTAACCCACAACTGAAAAAATATCAAGTTTCTGTCAAAAATATCATGAGTACTAAATATTACTCACAAGGGCTTTTTCAAACACTTATTATAGCTGTAACAGCAATTAAACAAACAATACTGTACTATAAAAGCATGGGAAGGCATGGAAACACATTATAATTAATTGCACAACGGTCTCAAACCCACAAATATGTAGTTAAAAAATATTATTTTTAACTGTTATTTCTGAGTACTGTCGATACCGGACTCAAGGAGTTAATTCATATCCTCAAACCCACATGGACTAGAACAGATGATACAATGAATTTTAGAGATTGCTAGATTGCGAGCCTGATCGATAAATGTTACTTATTGGCACTAACTAATTCGGTGCCTCCGATTGCAGAATACGTATAACTTCCATGTTTTAATTACATCATGATGACGGTCTCATTTACTATTGGCTGTGTCTAAGCAGTAAATTACAGGCTTGCTTAAATATTTTCACGTCATATGATCCTGAAATTCTACTTAAAAAGGCAGGGTTTACAAGTTTAGGCTTAAGGAGTGTAAATTGCGAGTTGGAGTCAATAGAATACATCTTAACACCTGCAGCCAAATTTACGGGTTGGAGGCATTTGCTGGCTTCTGACAGAATAAGGCTCTTAGTTTTTTGCAGCCCAACAAAATTAGATTGGCTGTGTTTAAAAAAAATTAAGAGTAATATTTTTGTGCATGGGTTAATAAAATTCATCTCAAGTCAGTGGTAGAGTTAGTGAATGGAGGGCCCTGGTGCAAAATAATTTGGGAACCAATGGCAACTTCCCTATACAATCTGTAGGGGTCAATAAAAAAGGCAACATTAAATGTAGATGGTCAGATCACCACTGTGGTGGACAGTTCACCTTTGTATAAAGTAAATATCCACCGTTTACATATAATAAATAAAGATTCCTCCTTTATTGGCCGTAGCAGAGGGCCCCTAATCTGTTGTGTGCTCAGGTGCTTTGCACCAGCAGTAGCTCCACTACAGGCTCAAGTAGACTCTGTGCTCCACTTTGACACACTTGAAGCAAAAATGAAAGAAGAAAGAACTTGAGTGTGATTACCTCCTTTATGGTTTAGTTGTATTGGTATTTTGGACAAGGCAGAAGGTATAGAATGGCAAAAAAGATTAAAAACCAATCTTCATTTATTTTATATATTATATTTTGTTCCTGGGAATAGAACCACTTTATTAAGACATATTTTTAAATAAGGGGGAATTTGTATGAAGAAATA
>CM050171.1:113600489-113605489 GCA_027410445.1 Discoglossus pictus
AGCCATAGCACCGCCGCTGCTTCTACGCAGGCTCATGTACATTTTGTGATTTTTCCCACACGGTAAATTATTATTTTAACTGCAATAGTCATTTATTTCTATCAATAGTTTCATTTGCACAGATGTATTAGAGGTTTTCCTTCCCAAAAACAATAATTAATGAAATAGCAACTATTAAAGCCTCATTTGCTTCAGCTCAGCAGCCTAACCTGGAAACAATACGATCACTTCCTGTTTACAAAAACATTACCTCAGGAAATTGCTGTAGCTGAGAAAAATGCAAAATGGTGTCTCTTTATACAAAAACTATATGTCATTGTAACAAAACCTGATACTTGTCTTCCTGTTGAGCTAACCTTGCAGATATTTAACACTAGAATATATAATTTTTTAAAGTATATTCTTTTTGTAGAAATCACTCAAAATAGCAAAGCAACGTGATCTAGTATAGTACTTGTGCTCGGCCTTCCATATAGTTAAGAGAAAGACAGGAAATACTAATATTTTCCAAAGTGCTTAACATTAAATAGACAAAATCTTAATAAAACCTCTAAGTTACTTCAATATAACTTAAAGATCACATGGATTGTCTCCCCCCCATTGCCCAATATCACAGGACACCCAAGAGCTTGCACTTTTCTTGTTAAAATCCCTTCTGAGTGTTATACCAAAAAAAAAAAAAAAATTGCTAGACATACAGAGAAAGTAAGATATAATTTATTTGCAAAAAACTATTATTTAATTACTTATCCGTTGTCGATATCTACAAAAAATTAGAATGCATTACCAATGTTAATAAATACAGTTTCATAGTGTAGGTGAAAAATTATTTTAAAGTTTACATCAATTATTAGAATATACAAAAATTTAAGGAAAATATTAAAATGATTTTTTTATAAAAAACGCTGTTTATTAAACTATAAAGTGCGTTCTCTAAATAATATTGAGCCTATGATAACCTTCTATATACAATATAAGTTAATATAGGGAGTCAGTTTTGGGGTGACAGTTTTCTGCACCTGCCAGTGAGGAGGAATCCTTTGTGGATACTAGTGAATCGCAATGACATCGGTGTATCAATCTTTTTTCGATTTATATTTTAATAAGCGACATTTTTTAAATAAAATAATGTATTATTTTCCTTATATTTTTGTCTTTGGCTATTGTCAGCAGTGTTAAGCACTTGGGAAATACAGCATCTCTACTTGTTTAGCATCTCATATCAGTTATTTTTAACCTGTTCTCTTTTAGGGGATCTTCAAGTTTGACTGCAAAGAATTTGACAAAAAATACTATTAAATGCTTGGCCATATTGTAAGCAGCACTATATAAAGAGGTGCTTTTGTGCCAGAGAGGCATGCAACTTTAGAAAGGAGTGACATAGAAATTCTGGCCTCCCCGTCCTTAAGAGAATGTTATTATAATGCACTGCTGTTATTGTAACAGCTTCCAAAGAGCCATGGAGTTGGGTATTGTGATTTGTATAGAGACAGAATGGTAGCCATACACTGGGGGCTGAGCCATGTGGGTTATACTCTTTGTTTGCCATCTTAACTGGGGATTGCACCTTAGCTACCGTAGTTCAAGCGTAAAAATACTTTGTCTGCCACACTATATACTCTTGCCAGTGACCCTCTAAATCCTTGAGCCAACTCTGTCCTCTGGTGTCCCAGTAGATAATGCCACGTTATTGCAATAGGCTGCTTTCCTTTCTTTTTTTTTTAAACTGATTAAAATTAAGCCGCAAAACACGTGACAGTGGAATTAGCACATTTAGAGACGGGGCAGTTTCCCAGATCCAATTTTGCGCTATTGCGGCTGATCTGTACGCGGGTGAAATTCTAATGACTTTCCAGGGTTTTGATGTTTCTTATAAAAAGGCACAGCCTGGCGTTTGTGGGGAAGGTAGATATGAAGGCTGTGTGGAGCTGTGATTGAGGACGCGGTGACATCGCCTCTGTTTTCCGATAGGATCGGTGTCATTTTCCTCTCAAACGATAAGGCGCCACACTGACAGAGCCCGATTAGGGGAAAATAAATGATTAGAAAATTCACTTTTATTGAACAGGGATGGACTGATAAACAGTTCAGCCTTGGGGAAAGGTTCTTTTTTTTCTCTTTTATAGATATGGGGCAAGTAAAAATGTGAGGATTTAAAAAAAATAAAAAAATAATAATTATATATATATATATATATATATATATATATATATATATATATATATATATATATATACATATACATACATACGAACACACAAAATTAATTGCACTTAAAGGAAACAAAAAAAGGCAAACAAATACAAAAACAACACGCTAAGTGATAAAATAGGTCAAATTACATGAAATTTTATGTTTAGTAATTGAAAATGATAGTCAGAGAACCAGAACCAAAATGATGGCCACATTAAATACTTTGATCTGCCATATATTGATTGTGAGCTCCTTTGAACAGGACCTTCAGATTGTCTAGCACCAAATCATTTTTATTATGTGTTAATATAATAACCTTATCTGTAGAGCACAGGGAACTATGTTTGTAATTTACCAACTCATATAAATAATACAATTTCACTGAATATTACCGGTACTGGGTCATAAGAATTGGACATATATTTATATATGTGAATATTATTATCTTAACTTTATCACAACAACTAATCCCATATTGATAATTGCATTGTCTTTCATTTGATGATATTATCAGTCTTGTGTAATCTAGATCAGGTGCTATATCTTGACTCCTTCGCACACACAAACATTATCTCTCTTTCTTTCTCCATCTCATACTTATCTTCAGAAAACTGACACTAGCAATTGCCAAACAGGCTGCAGGGTAAACATGGGAGAAATAAACGCTAGTGGCCCTCTTATGCTTGAAGATGCATAATGCTCCAAGGAAGAACATAAAACAAATATTGATTTCTTTTTTTAATGCCGAGACATCTTAGCCCCTGTGTTTTGATAGTTCACAGAAAAGACCTTTAACCCGGCCTCTGGTGCAAAATATAAGTATATTCATCCGGATCTGAGCTTTTTTCCCTCAAGTTACATACAACTGAGAAACTCAATGCCCTAAAAAAGGATCCCAACTCTTCACATAATTTGTGTTTACTAATCACAGCATATCTCTAGATGCACCATTATTTCCTATATAAGATATTCATAAGCACATTGCTGATGGATATGGAACAGGACTTTGATTCCCAGTATTATTTCAGGGTATCTAAAACATAAATATGTTCATGGACACAGTAGAAATGTACTTGTTTCTATGTTTCTCATTTTCTGTGTGTATATATATATATATATATATATATATATATATATATATATATATATATATATATAGATATATATATATTATTGCAACTGATGTATGTCAAGGTGCCAGGTCACATTAGCTCTATCTTCTATTTCCCTTGAAAAACAATTGAAAATATGTATCCACAGCAATGTGATCTAGCTCAAAATGTATGAAGTTCCATCAAATAATATTGCACTGCAGAATGTAGACATTCTTAACATAAGCAAACATAAGTAAACTATGCGACATCCATGTAATGTCTTACATCTTACCCATTTTGAATAAATATCAATTTATATCAAGCAAATGCGAAGTAGAAGAAGGGTTCATGGTACAAACATTATTGTTCTTCAAAGAGTTGCAGTAACGAATTACATCACAATTAAATATATGTTTATTCATTGAGAACAACAGTATATAGTAGTCATTAGCAATGGTGCGGTCAGAGAATGCATAGCACTAAAGGCAAATACACGCATGGGGTGGTTTAAAAGAAGTGCGCATAGGAGAATATATATATACTAGCGACTTGCCCGTCAAAAAATGACGGTCAATAAAATTTGAAGCCTTGGCAATGCTGTCTGGCACACAATGTTATGCTTTTTATACTCTAAGGACCTTCGGCGCTCATTGCATGCTTCGCAATGTTGTATTTTTTAGCGCTCGTCGCCCAAGTGGCGCGAGTTTTAGTGCCTTAACGTCTCGCCTTGCTACGTCAGGCTCGCAATTGATGAGCGCCTTTGACGCTCATCGCCTAAGTCGTACGCACCACGCAAAGCATGACGACTCTCGTAGTTCGACAATTATAATATTAGAAATCAGAGTATTGCAGTAAATAGTGATACCTTTTTTACTGGAAAAACATATTCACAGTATAGCAACGAGCTTTCGAGAGAAGATCCTCTCTTTATCAAGTCAACGTTTTGCTTTTTGACTTGATAAAGAGAGTATCTTCTCTCGAAAGCTTGTCGCTATATTATGAATAAGTTTGGCCAATAAAAAAAGGTATCACTATTTAATGCAATACTCGGATTATTCAACTATCTATCTATCTATATTGCAAGAGCGTAGCCTTTGTGGGCACATTTGCGTCCCTGCCAAGGTTCCCAGAATGCAGTGTAATAACTGTATTTCACAGAATTCTGGGCATGAATGTGAACACAAATGTACTATTATATATATATATATATATATATATATATATATATATATATATATATATATATATATATGTGTGGGGTAGCCATGAATGTCCAGTGATCTAGATGAATAACCAGAGTACTGCAGTTCTTATTGGACAAAACTTTTAATTAGAGTCTAACTAAAATGTTTGTCCAATACAAATTAAAATCACTATAATATTTTGTTTAGTAGCATAAAACTAATTAAATTTGAACATAACATTTATTTGAATACAGTTATTGTTATAGGAAATAAATAAGAGGAAACCATATTTGCAATTCAAGACACACGTCATCTTACTAATTAACGGGATGTTTATATTAACAAAGACATTTACCATATTTTATTACTCTCTACATTAATAATATACTTGAATCTTTGTGCTAAACAATGTATATAAATACCGATTTAGATTTTATATTCATGCAAACTTTTATTGCCGGTATTTGGGCAATTAAATCGGTTATAGAAAATTCATGTTTAAAATGTAAATATATAAATATGTGATTGC
>CM050171.1:113612989-113630489 GCA_027410445.1 Discoglossus pictus
ACAGGATCCTCAGTTATTTTGCAATGTGTTAATATTGTTTTTGCTTTGTACTTAACTCTGTATAACGCTGTGGAATCTGTTGGCGTGTTCCAAATAAAGGATACTAATAATGTACATAATTGAAACCACAAAGCATCAACTATAATAGTTGTCAAATATGCAAATGTGTCCGTCACGCCAATGTTAAATTACACTGCGATGAGCAGGCAAACTCACATTTCCACTACTACATGAGGCTGCAATGACCGCCAAAGGTGCTCATTACGGGGCCCACCCCCTCTATATTACGTGGCTCTCGATGAGCTCATCGCGCGCCACGTAAAGTAGAGAGGGGGGAGACGCTCACAATGAGCGCTAAAGGTGTTTAGTGCGAAGCATGAAAGTGGCTGGTTGACCAAGGCCTACAATGATGGAGGGGAGGCTCGCAATGAGCGCCGACGACGCTAATTACGAATACAGCGATGAGTGAGGCCCGCAAGTTAGAGGGCATCGCATTGTGTTGCAAACAACATTGCCAGTCTTAAAATGTTATTGGCGTTATTTTTGACGGGTAAGTCGCTATTAATATAATAAATATCATATAAAATAAAAATAATACAGTAGACTCTCAAACAACCAGAAAAAAAATGAATACTGTACTTTAAATACAAATTTACATTTACAGGGCTCAACAAATGCCAGGAGCCAGGTTGATGTCATCCACTGTAATTCTGTAATTATATTTTACCTGGAAGCAGACAGGAATGATTGACTGAGCCAGGGGCAGTGCTGGCGCTACATTCCCCGGGCATGAGTGACTGAGCCAGGGCAGTGTTGGGGTTACATTCCCCGAGCATGAGTGACTGAGCCAGGCCAGTGTTGGGGTTACATTCCCCAGGCATGAGTGACTGAGCCAGGGCAGTGTTGGGGTTACATTCCCCGGGCATGAGTGACTGAGCCAGGGCAGTGTTGGGGTTACATTCCCCGGGCATGAGTGACTGAGCCAGGGGCAGTGCTGGCGCTACATTCCCCGGGCATGAGTGACTGAGTCAGCGCAGTGTTGGGGTTACATTCCCCGGGCAGGAGTGACTGAGCCAGGCCAGTGTTGGGGTTACATTCCCCGGGCATGAGTGACTGAGCCAGGCCAGTGTTGGGGTTACATTCCCCGGGCATGAGTGACTGAGCCAGTGCAGTGTTGGCGTTACATTCCCCGGGCATGAGTGACTGAGCCAGGCCAGTGTTGGGGTTACATTCCCCGGGCATGAGTGACTGAGCCAGGGCAGTGTTGGGGTTACATTCCCCGGGCATGAGTGACTGAGCCAGGGCAGTGTTGGGGTTACATTCCCCGGGCGTGAGTGACTGAGCCAGGGCAGTGTTGGGGTTACATTCCCCGGGCCTGAGTGACTGAGCCAGCGCAGTGTTGGGGTTACATTCCCCGGGCATGAGTGACTGAGCCAGGGCAGTGTTGGGGTTACATTCCCCGGGCATGAGTGACTGAGCCAGGGCAGTGTTGGGGTTACATTCCCCGGGCGTGAGTGACTGAGCCAGGGCAGTGTTGGGGTTACATTCCCCGGGCATGAGTGACTGAGCCAGTCCAGTGTTGGGGTTACATTCCCCGGGCATGAGTGACTGAGCCAGTCCAGTGTTGGGGTTACATTCCCCAGGCATGAGTGACTGAGCCAGGGCAGGGTTGGAGTTACATTACCAGGGCATGAGTGACTGAGCCAGCGCAGTGTTGGCGTTACATTCCCCGGGGTCAGCACTGCAAGTGAGGGGTGAAAGCTACTGCTGCTAGAACAGCCCTCACTGACAAATATATACCTAGCAGAGCATCCTATGTGCAGCTAATCTAGGCTGTTTTTAACAGTGACTCTCAAGCAACCAGAAACTACATTTATCTGGCATCTACCAATCCCTGTGGGTGCCGCATAACTGAGAGTCTTCTGTATGTCAAAACTGTGCGCATTTGACCTAACAAGTATTTATTTAATTGTGTTTTTTGTCGCTGATTTTAGTTGTTGGTTATTGCAGGAATGGAATGGGTTTCTGTTTGAACAGCCAATCACTGTGACTGATAGAAATGTTACCTGACATCTACTACTGTGGTTACGGCTACATTAGGCAACATCTCAAGTTTCCTTGGCTGTGCTATGGCACCTTTTTGTACATTTGTCTTTGTATCAGAACGCCTAACGCACACATGAAACCCATATGTTTTGGCCATAATTAGCACATTTCCTCTTCTAATAATAATTTCTCATATACCCTCTTGAAGGACCTTTCTCAACAGCACTTAGTCTGTGGAATTCCCTACTTCTTCATCGGTTTTGGCCCAGGTTTCAATAACCGTAAAGGACACTCAAGTACTATTTTTACAACATACTCTTTTTAAGAACTACACTTGAAAATACAAATAATGGGTTTAGAATGGAAAAATCAATATAAGTCACCCTTCCTTTGTATTACACCTTTTATATGCAATTAAACTGCAGCGAAATTTACTGTTTTAGTTTCTGATGATCTGTTTTATTGAATGAACTAGAAGCTTCTATCTGTACACTAGGGATGTGGCAGCTAAAAAAGACCATGATTTCCACAGGATATGTCATTTATTTATGACACACCATGATAAGAAAGCAACCTAAAAGTCTGCGCAGAAAATAATCAAAGCCACACTGTATAGAACTGATTATGATTATTTTTACACTTAATTTATAAAGCGCCAGCATTTTTTGTAGCGGTATCTACAAAGTATACAATTTCACAATTTAAAAGCTGTTTCTAGTTATTATTTTAATTTCTAAGAATAGTTTGCCCATTATCAAGTTTAGTTGTAGGCTCAATGGAAATGCTTTTTCTCAGAAAAGATTATTACTTGGTCCCTAAAATACAATCATGTCTAGCACCTTCTAGATAACGGACACCTACCCCTGGGCATAAAGTGACCACCTTCATCAGTCAAATCAGCCCACGGACCTTAACTCTCTGCCAATAAGCTTGGAAACATCTGACCATATCAGTAAGCAGACTTACATATAGTGCCTTGCAAAAGTATTCACCCCCTTGGCATTTTTCGTGTTTTGTTGCCTCACAACCTGGAATTAACATTTTTTGCATCATTTAATTTACAGAAAATGCCCACAACTTCTTTATTTTTTTATTGTTATTCTTTTTATAAACATACACATTTTACATAGTTTAGAAAGTAGTACAAAATGTTCATTTTCCTGCATATATTTCGTTATATCATTTAATATCATCATATGTTGCTTATAAAAAATAAGAAAAAAAAAATATTTATCATATTTCACACTATTCATTCTATTACTAAGGTTTTTTTTTTCCCCTTCTTTCCTTTCCCTTTATTTATTGCTTGTTTAACAATATTTATGAGACTTATATCTATTTATTAATACGGAAGGAAAAGAGGGGAAACCATTTTTTTTACTTATTAATATATTTTTCCCAATACAACCAATTTATATAGGGGTTTATTTTTGTTAAGCCTATTGAGGGGCCAATCCTTTTCCAAAGCATAATGTCTTGAAACTAAATGTATCACTTCCTGCCATCTTGGAGTCTGAGTGTTCTTCCAATATTTTAATATAATCTTTTTTGCCATAAGCATAATATGAGATATTAAATATTTAAGGCCTGGGGTGATACCTCCGTCCTAGCCTCAAATCACGCACAGAGTGGTACAGGTTTTGCTCAAGAATATCCCTGTATTTAGCACCATCCATCTTTCCCTCAACTCTGTCCAGTTTCCCTTTCCCGGCTGCTGAAAAACATCCCCACCGCATGATGCTGCCACCACCATGTTTCACTGTGGGGATGGTGTTCTTTGGGTGATGTGATGTGTTGGGTTTGCACCAGACACAGCGTTTTCTTTGATGGCCGAAAGGTTAAATTTTAGTCTCATCAGACCAGAGCACCTTCCTCCATACATTTTGGGAGTCTCCCACGTGCCTTTTCACAAACTCAAAACGTGCCATTTAATTTTTTTCTGTAAGTAATGGCTTTCTTCGGGCCTTTCTGCCATAAAGCCCAATGGAGCATATGGATTATTTCCATCCTATGTACAGATACTCCAGTCCTTGCTGTGGAACTCTGCAGCTCCTCTAGGGTCACCTTAGGTCTCTGTGCTGCCTCTCTGATTAATGCCCTCCTTGCCCGGTCCGTGCGTTTTGGTGGGCGTCCATCTCTTGGCAGGTTTGCTGTTGTGCCATGTTCTTTCCATTTGGTTATAATATATTTGATGGTGCTCCTGGGGATCATCAAAGATTTGGATATTTTTTTATAACCTAACCCGGACTTGTACTTCTCAACAGCATTGTCCCTTACTTGTTTGGAGAGTTCTTTGGTCTTCATGGAAGTGTTTGGTTAGTGGTACCTCTTGCTTAGGTGTTGCAGCCTCTGGGGCCTTTCAAAAAAAGGTGTGTATATGTAATGACAGATCATGTGACACTTAGATTGCACACAGGTGGACATCATTTCACTAATTATGTGACTTCTGAAGGTAATTGGTTGCACCAGAGCTTTCTATGGGCTTCATAACAAAGGGGGTGAATACATACGCACATGCCAATTTTCTGTTTTCTATTTTTAAAAAATAGTTTTATTTATATATTTTTCTCATTTCACTTCACCAACTTAGAATATTGTGTTCTGATCCATCACATAAAATTCAGATCAACAAAACATTGAACTAAAGGCTGTAATGTAACAAAATAGGTAAAAAGTCAAGGAGGGTGAATACTTTTGAAAGGCACTGTATGTCTTGGCTATCATGCTGGTGTAATGGGGGATATCATATTGGACTTCCAGTTGGCCTGTTGGTTATTCTAAAAAATGTAAATGGCGTTGCTCAGTTGTGTTCAACTCTCTGTGACCTCATGGACAACACACCATGATTATTTACTTGGTTTTCATGGCAGAGATACTGGAGTAAGTTGCCAGTTCCTTCTCCCGTGACCACGGCACAGATCCTGGTATTCCCAGATGGTCTCCCATCCAAGAACTGAGCAGTGTGACCTCTTGGTTCCCTGGCTGGATTCAAACACAGGATGCTGTGGTGAAAACACCTGCATCCTAGCCACCAAGGAAGGTTATTCTACTGGCTTATTCTTCAATTTAGTTGTATTGTAAAACATAAATTTACAGTGACAGTCTTTGAACAAAATTAAACGTAGATCTTATAGGAATCCACAATTTCTCCCATTCCTCAAAGGTTTGTAATCCTGAAAATAACTGCTGCCATTAAAACAAAGCTGAATACACATATATAGAATTAAAGGCGGTGTTTATTGGATTTAAACTTTCGAAAATTATTTTGCCCTTTCTTCATTGGAACATGATATAAATACGACTCTTCAGTGGTCCTTCCATGGTAATAATTAACGTGATATGCCTCAAACAGGTTTCTTGTATAAAGACTGTACGTTTGGGAGTTTTCAGTCTTGTGTCGGTGCTTTGAGAACGAGCCCTATTTACGTTTGAATATATTGCTTTTTAACACAATCTGTTTGTCCTCTGTGTAATGGAAGAGGTCAAAGTGCGTCTCCTGAATAATTCTGCTTCTACCACCTCACCTTTTACATAAAAGTGGTTAACAGTTATTAAGAAAGCAAAATAATTAACAAAAAAGGCAGAACAAAAACACTAAAACCGAGCACTGTGCTCCTGAAGCAATTTGCAAATTAGCAATTAGGACCTGACTTGCCTTCAATCCAATAGCAGGAGCCATCGATCTGAGGAGCTAATACTTGCTGGGGTCAATAGAAGATCTCAGGGGTCAGCTAATCCAGATACTGTGTCACTTTCTACTTGTACAGAATGATTACTTACAGAGGACACAATCATTTGTGTGCACTCACTGGTAATGCTGTCTGGGAAGGGACAGATGTGCATTTATATTGGGCTTTAACTCAAAGCTGGGGGGAGATACAGAACAAGACCACTACCAGTCTCTAAGATTGGTTTAAAGGACAGCTGTGGATAATATTTTACAACATGGCACCTTGAATAACTACATTTGTAAAGCAAAAAAATCATTTAAATGTTTAACTTTTATATGCAAATATTCTTTACTGCCTGATTCTATTCTCTCCTATGATCTGATCCTGTCTGCTACTTTCTTGATAGAGTGTTGTTGCTGCTTAGTCACTCAGACATGTCCGACACTCTGTGACTGTATGGATGGCAGCACGTCCGGCACATCTACTGTCGTCCTGAATTCCAGCAAGCTCACGCTCATTGCTTTAATTTCCTCATCTATCAATCTCCACCTTTGTGCCCCCTTCTCCATGAACAGTATGCCCCCTGTTAGTCATATTAACACCACTGGCAGCTGTAGTTCCCACAATACTATTGTACAGATAGAATCTCTCTCTACATTCCAATCTTCTCCATCTCAGGAATTTGATCAGCAAAAAAAAACGATATATTAGATTCTATTGTAGCATAATTGTATATAAAAAGGTAATAAAATAGAGACTGTATTATTATTTTCCATTCAAAAATATGTTGTTGGTTTTCAGGTGTATTTACTCAAATGACACACAATGCCAGAACTTTCCATTACACTGGTGCTGTGAGTGTGTCACATGGCGTTACTACTAAAGGCAGTAAATGTGGATATATGAGAGTGTTGGGTGGTCAGGGAGAGAGTTATGATATATGAGGGAGTGGGATTTGGATCGTTCTACTTGGAAATACAGATATTGCACATGGACATTATGTTCAGAGAGGTCATGATTTAGGTTTAACACTAAACTTAACCAACTGCCAAACCTGTTGGGGTAGGGGACTGATATAATTGAAAGGCCTTCTTTCATACATTCAGTATTGGTCACTGGACACAAATTGCACACTACAATTAATACTACAGGAACTGAAGCCAAACTGTTCACTGGAAGGTTTGATCATGAGGTTAAACTAAAATAGTTTGGCCATATGATGAGAAGACAGGATTCCGTAGAAAAGTCTGATGGTGGGAAAGATTGAAGGCGCACGAAGAAGAAGGGGACGACAGGTGGAGATGGATAGATGTGGTCATTAAAGTAATGAGCATGAGCTTGTGGGAGCTCAAAGACAGATTTGCCTGGCATGCTGCAGTCCATACAGTCAGACACAACTGAACCACTAAACAACAATTACCTATAGTCACTTTAATATATAATAGTATAGCAGTGGTATACAAGACTTTGGTGGTGTCATTATAGTGATATAATAAGGATATTATATACCGTGGTTTGTAGATATATTACCCTACACTGTGCATTACACTTTTATTAGACAAATGTTGGTTTGATAGACAGAATTACAGGCCTCTAGGTGCTTCGGAGCAATCTGAAATGTACTTGAATGATGTATGCCCCTTGCTTGTCCTTTTGATATTGTCTTAACTTGGAAAGGCTTGTAGTTCTTCAATGAAAATAATTTTTTAATGCTGCTTTTGTTCTTTTGTGCAAATGGGAGACAACATTGTTTCCTTACAGAAAGCACAGGCTTGGTCTTCAAACGCTCCAAGTACAAAAAGCAGCATTTCTAAAAGCCCAAGTGTGGTAAGTTTTGCAGTTGATGTAAGTTGTACAGAGTCGTGACCTGCTGTGAAATCAAGCTGTGGAAATGCTGTGGCACCCAACAAAGAAAAGGCTGTCAATATTATGAACATCAGGCAAACTCCGAAACCCTCCGTCTGCAGGAAAATCAAAGTCTGGAAAGACACAAACTGTATGAAGTGTAAATTAAAAAAATAAAACCACAGGCAATCCATTGGGTGGAAGGCGAGCACAAATTACTAATAAAATCCTCATTTATGGCATAATCCTGAGTGTCACGTCAATGCAAGAAAATCCCACACCTGGATACAAATATGAGGAGGAAAACGAGGAATTCATCTCGGAACTGTGACAATTGCCAGCAACATAAATGTTTCTTTTTCATAAACTTGTTGTAATTACAGGACAAGTCCCAGGCCCTAAATCTATCTAAGAAGAAGAGTTATCTTTGTATATTGGCCACCATGGCTTGCATTAGTTATATGTAATCTTGTATATGTTTGAGCAAATATGTCCGTGATGGGCTCTTTCATTTATTTAAAGGTATATCTAAGTTTCCATGTTTGTAACTTTCTCTAGTCTAGCACACGCTGCTTATATCAGACACACACAACATTGAGTCATTATATACACTAAAGATTTAATATATAAAAAAAAAATGGTTTCCACAGCCTCAGTGGTGCCTATATTGGCACCATGTACTAACCGATTTAGTATTCTTAACCCTATACTAACCTTCCAGCCAGTAGCAGAGAACAGTGAATCAGAGCAGAGATCCAGAGCAGAACTGCCTGAGTTGCATCATCCAGAGAGAGAGATGTTTCCTCATACTTTGCTACAATGTTGTACCTGCCTCTGATTGGCCACAACGAATTGTGAATTTTATGATAATTTAGTTTGTATTGTCATCGGTGTTCCTTCTCAAAATCAACTGCCAGAAAACTGAAGACATTTTGCAAACTCTAGGCTAAGTTTACTAATGTTTATTTTGTAATGTTTTCATGCAAACAATGTTTCATCACTAACAGATGCATTCATAATCCATGAAACCTCTATATAAATTAAATGCAGTGCATGTAGCCCCAAATCCTTCCAAAATGGAGCAATAAAATACAAAGTGTACAATATAGACTACACAGTTCATCCAGAGCGGTTCCTCCTTCTATGGGAACTTCTACAAGGACAACAGTGTTATTGATTTATACTTTACAGAAATAAAAGGAATTTAAAGGGCCATTAAAGGCATTTTTGCTTTTTGCTGCATCTGATGGAGGGCATTTGACAATGTTGGCTGCATTTCTATTTTATACATGAAGCTCCTGGAGCAGAATATACTGCTCTGAATGTACCACTGTCTTTGGGCCTTACCCTGTCAGCCAATGTGCCGCAATCTAGTGTCTGCCATAGATCTAGTCGTTCCCCAGTCACATACGGCACGACATTCGCACCTCTGCACCAATCTAATCCACCAGGACCAAGGTGACAGCTTTAATTTAATTGCGCTATTTACAACAGGTAAAAATGTACAATAATTGCTTGTTTCCTTCACTAGCTTTACTGTTGCAAATATAGTTATTTTTTTTATTTATTTGCTTTATTTTTTTTCATTTATGCATTGTTGATCAAAAATCGGGAAACCAATCTCAGATACCCTGCCTAAGTTTTACTAGATCTTGTGTATATTTTAGAAATTGCTCTCTTATCAGAATTTGTTCTCCAACAAGTCCCCGGATTGGATACCTGTCCCATCCCTCTAGTAACCCTCTGCTAAATAATAAAATAGGATTATTTGCAAATATTTACATAAAACAAAAGATTGGGAGAAGAGGAAAATGCGGATTGAGATGACTTCTGGGTGGACTTTATTTCTCCATCAATAAATATTTATTTTTAATGGGAGGGGCAGGGCTTCTTATCACAATGCGGTATCACATTAAAGGTATACCAAAGTTTCCCTGTTGCTGCTTATATCAGAAACAAATATTACACACATACAGATTTAACATATATAAAAGAAAATGGTCTACCACACCTCTAGAAGTGCTTATATAGAAAACCAATAGAAAAACAACATTTATATGTTTTTTTTAACCCTATACTAACCTTCCAGCAAATAGAAACACAGTGCAGAGATCCAGAGCAACAGGGAGGAGAGAGGTGTGTAGTGGAACAAAAGACTACAAATCCCGTGTTTCTTTGCTGCAGAGACTGAATCCTCATACAATGTAGCCACCTCTGATTTGCAACAATGAATTATGAATTTTATGCTAATTTAGCTTGGCTTTTCATGCATAAAAAAAGTTTGCATACACTACGGAGTCTCCTCTATACATTCATAATCAGGAAACATCTGCTCCAATAATGTGAATTAAAGTTATACAGAGTTACAAAACGAATAAATAAAATAGCAGACAGTTACATGGAGCAGCAAGAAATCAATCAACAAACATTTCATTGGTTCTAAGACGGTACATAAGGGCAGAATTCGGCTTGATTGTGGTGTCTTAGGGCCAACTGAAAGGTGGTAAGAAATCCTAAGATCTATTTCAAGATCAGAAGGCTGAAAACGGAAGGAAACATATCTTATTTTTTAAATGTAGGTGCACAACTCCAGACTGCAGTGCAAGCACATGCTTATATATCTAAGAGTGCTAAAATGTCAGCAACTTTTCTAAAAAGCTATCGTATAAGAAGACTTCATTCTTATAAAAAACGAAATTTAATACCATGATGAACACAGAGAAATACAGATAGAGACCCATAAAAGAGCTAACAATCTATTGTTTGGTGTCTCAGATACAGAAGAAGAAATTGGATGCCCTAGATCAGAGTGAGTATAGACCGTTGAACTTATGCTTCCTTAAGTCTCCCCCTTATCTTATTTTCAGTAACAATCAACCTTGGTTCTAATGAGTTTCCTTTGATTAGTCTAACCCCTCTACAGAATGCCTATACTGCTCATGCTAGTCTATACCTTTTGACACACCACAGTTTAAAACGAAAAGCCCTGACTGTCTATTTCTTGATAATACCGACAGATCTGCTGAGAACCGAGTTTTTTTGAGCCAACCCACATCAAGAAACCAAATTCTTCAGACAGGCATTTGAACAGATTGTTTCAAACAATGTAATGCTAAAAGCAAGAAGAACGAAACCTTGATGTTGTCCTGAAAAATACCAACACTGCATTGTAAAGGTCTGCAACTACAACATTTGGAATTACTTGAAGAAGTACAAGATGGATTTTAATACAAGTCAGAATACAAAGAGGAATCACAAGAGCTCCACGTAAAACAAGACATCAGAATACACAGGTTGTTGTATTGTGATTGCTAACTGCATTAAAAGACACTCATCTCACTCCACAAAGTCGGTGTTAAGCTCTGTGTAGAAAGATTCCCTCTTGGTATATGTCAAAGATGAAATAAAAGTGGATAAAAAGGTATTACATATGAGAGAGAACACGGCTTGTGTTCAAATGATAAAAAATATTGAAATATTTTACATAAATAGCAATATTATTCTGATGTTGGTGCCATATAAAAAGTGCGGCAGGTTATAGGAAGAAGTGCGTATCGGCTCAAAGAGTGTATCGTGTCTTTTAAAGCCAGAAGGTCTGAAAAGGAGGATAATTCTCCAGTTCAGTACCACTTGCTCACACAAACCGGAGTGGATTTAAATAAGCCTCCAGCCAGAGAGTGGTCAATACGGCCAATGCCAAACCAAATTAAAGAGGTAATCTCTTCCTCAATAAATAGTTTTCAGAGTCTAGTAATATCTTAGAAGAACACAGAACGAGAGCCAAAATGTTTAAACAAAACACCTCTTGAGGACATTTATCTATTTGCCCCAATGGACGCTGTGTATACAAAACAACAAAGGAGCAAAAAGACATATTAAAACAATATAAAATAAATAATACCTTTAATCTATCCAGGGCATTTACATAGTTTGGGAGTTTTCAATCCTGTAACGTCCTTCAGGGAAGACCCTATGTACAGAATCTCACAAACGTGAGTACACCCCTCACATTTTTGTAAATATTTTATTGTATCTTTTCATGTGACAACACTGAAGACATGCCCCTCTGCTACAATGTAAAGTAGTGAGTGTGCAGCCTGTATAACAGAGTAAATGTGCTGTCCCCTCAAAATAACTCAACACACTGCCATTAATGTCTAAACTGTTGGCAACAAAAGTGAGTGCACCCCTAAGTTGGAATGTCCAAATTGGGCCCAAAGTGTCAATATTTTGCTTGGCCACCATTGTTTTCCAGCACTGCCTTAACCTTCAAGGGCATGGAGTTCACCAGAGCTTCACAGGTTGTCACTGGAGTCCTCTTCCACTCCTCCATGATGACATCACAGAGCTGGTGGATGTTAGAGACCTTGCACTCCCCCACCTTCCGTTTGAGGATGCCCCACAGATGCTCAACAGGGTTTAGGTCTGGTGACATGCTTGGCAAGTCCATCACCTTTATCTTTAGCAAGGCAGTGGTCGTCTTAGAGGTGTGTTTGGGGTCGTTATCATGTTGGAATACTGCCCTGCGGCCCAGTCTCTGCAGGGAGGGGATCATGCTCTGCTTCAGTATGTCCCAGTACATGTTGGCCTTCATGGTTCCCTCAATCAACTGTAGCTCCCCAGTGCCGACAGCACTCATGCAGGCCCAGATCAAACATATATACACATACATTTCCACGTAGGGGTGTACTCACTTTTGTTGCCAACAGTTTAGACATTAATGTGTTGAGTTATTTTGAGGGGACAGCACATTTACCCTGTTATACAGGCTGTACACTTACTACTTTACATTGTAGCAGAGTGTAATGTATTCAGTGTTCTCACATGAAAAGATATAATAAAATATGTACATAAATGTGAGGGGTGTACTCACTTTTGTGAGATACTGTATATATACATTTTTTTTTAAAAAGCACTTTAAAGGGATATTGAAGGTGCCTGGATTTTACAAGGTATATAATATATAAAGAAGTCTGAGCGCCATAGAATTGATGCCTTTGAATTGTGGTATTGGTGAAAACTACTTAGAATCCCTTGGACTGCAAGAAGGTCCAATAAATCAATACATGAAATCAAGACAAACTGTTCACTGGAAGCTATGATCATAAGGCTGAAGCTCAAATATTTTGGCAATATCATTAGAAGACAGGATTCCCTAGAGAAGACTCTAATGCTGGGAAAGATCGAAGGCACACGAAGAAGGGGGCAGCGGAGGAGGAGATGGATAGATGAGATCATTGAAGCGATGAACATGAACTTAATCGAGCTCAGAAAGGCGGTGATTGACAGATGTACCTGGTGTGCTGCGGTCCATAGGGTCACAGTGAGTCTGACATGACTGAACATTAAACAACAACAAAATAATATACCTGTGTATCTATCTACTTTTATGTAATTTATTTTATTGTATTTACTAGGTGCTTATAAGCTCTGTTTTTACTACCTGATATGAAACAAATAGTCCCTGTATGGGTCTGCAGTGTATGCAGACACAGACCTGTAGGGCTGGATGTGCAGTGTAGTGTCCTACCCTATCAGGGATTCTCAGCTACATGTTGCTCAGAGACAGCCATTGAATAGCTAGTATGAGACACAGCACATCAATTACAGCAGAGTCTGTGTCTTCATGAGCTACAGTGGGCAGACCCATACAGGGACTATTTGCTTGATTTTAGACAGTAAAAACAGAGCTTATTAGCTCTTCTAAATAAGTACATAACATATTGATTACTTAACCTAGCAATGAAGCTCAAGTAAGTTGTAACTCATCTTTTGTTTATATAAGACTAGCGACTTGCCTGTCAAAAATGACGGCAATAAAATTTGAAGCCTGGCAATGCTGTTTGCCACACAATGCAAGCCTCTACTTTCCGGGCCTCTCATTGCAGGCGTCAGCCAACCCGCAACTCTCCTCATTGTGAGCCATTTGTCACTCTCTCACCCCTGTGTCTCTTTCCCCCTCTCCCTGCCCTGTGTCTTTCTCCCCTTTCTTCCTCCTCTGTGCTCCTGTTTGCATTTACGGGTGTGAAACCATTTGCGGGCTTGGAAAATTGCTAATTTTCACCAAGGCCAAAATGTGTTTCCGATTTATGGGCTTGAAAAAAAATACGGCTTTACGGCCGCCATTACCTCACTTATAGGCTCCCTGCCTCCCCCCTATGCTGTGTGTGAGGTTGCAAGTTAATTTTCTAATTAATTGGCTTCTTTTGGCGGTGTCCCAACAGCTTCAGAGATACGTGCTTGAAAAAAATGGCGACCGTTAAAGGCATCATTTTTTTAAAGCCTGTAACTCACAAGCCGTTTGGAGCCCCCCCACGTTATGGCCTTGCGATGAGCGTCTTCGGTGCTCATTGCAGCGCCGTCAAGCCAGTCATGTACGGGCCTCTTGATGAGCGTATTTGTCGCTTATCGCGAGCCCTGCAATGAGTGCAATTATGACAACCCTAAACTCCTCACCCTAAACGCCCCTCCTCACCCTAAACGCCCCTCCTCACCCTAAATCCCCCTCCTCATCCTAAACCTCTCAAAAGGAGGGGGGGTTGAGGATGAGGATGGGGGGGTTAAGGATGAGGATGGGGGGGTTAAGGATGAGGATGGGGGGTTGAAGAGGGAGGATGAGGATGGGGGGTTGAGGAGGGAGGTTGAGGAGGGCGGCTGAGGAGGGAGGTTGAGGAGGGTGATAAGGGAGGGAAAGGGAAAGAGACAAGGGAAGGGAGAGGGCGAAGAGAAGCAGGGGAGGGAAAGAGGGGAAGAGACACAGGGGAGGGAGAGGAGGGGAAGAGACACAGGGGAGGGAGAGGAGGTGAAGAGACACAGGGGAGGGAGAGGAGGCGAAGAGACACAGGGGAGGGAGAGGAGGCGAAGAGACACAGGGGAGGGAGAGGGGGAAGAGACACAGGGGAGGGAGAGGGGGGAAGAGACACAGGGGAGGCTGAGGACGGGAGGTTGAGGAGGGTGATAAGGGAGGGGAAGGGAAAGAGACAAGGGAAGGGAAAGGGGGGCGGAAGAGGGGAAGAGACACAGGGGAGGGAAAGAAGGGAAGAGACACAGAGGAGGGAGAGGAGGGGAAGAGACACAGGGGAGGGAGAGGAGGGGAAGAGACACAGGGGAGGGAGAGGAGGGGAAGAGACACAGGGGAGGGAGAGGAGGGGAAGAGACACAGGGGAGGGAGAGGGGGAAGAGACACAGGGGATGGAGAGGGGGGGGAAGAGACACAGGGGAGAGAGAGGGGGGAAGAGACACAGGGGAGAGAGAGAAGGTGAAGAGACACAGGGGAGTAAGAGGGGGGACACAAGAAAGGGGCACAGAGGGCACACAAGAGGGGGACACAGAGGGCAGCACATTTCCCACCCTCGGCTTATACTCGAGTCACTAAGTTTTCCCAGTATTTTGTGGTAAAAAAGGTGCCTCGGCTTATACTCGGGTCGGCTTATACTTGAGTATAGGCGTAATTAATATGTATGAGCCATTTATGCAAAGAAATGCAACAAGAATTCTGAACTGGAATTTAGCCAGTGATACAAAAAGAACAAACCACTCAATAATTGAAAGTAATAGGTTTAGCTTCTACTAAAGCACTATCTTAAACAATAATCATTTTCCTCACTAACCAGCTCTCAACCTGGGTAGAGGAAAAGAAACAGTCCAATAGTTTGTAAAATCACTATATTCCTCCTAGACTTTCAATTGTTCCACTGTTGCACCAAGTAGTCATAGGCTGCAGTCTTTCTGTGCATCTTTCTCTCACAGGTCTGCAACAACTGAATCCAGATATAATCCAGACCATAAACTGCACCCCCACACTCCAGAAGCAGTCTTAAATCAGGACTGCCCAGGTGCAGCTGATTAACTGAACAGGAATTGCTCTGCCACAATATTATATATATATATATATATATATATATATATATATATATATTTATATATACACTGATTACAAAATAAGAGGGATTAATGTCCAGTTAACACAATGCACCAGAGTTGGAAAGAAATTGGTTAAAAATATATGAAATTCAAAAACAAGAACTGTAAGAAAATATAGAAAAATAGGATTTTGAAGACACAAGGGAATTATGAAATGACTGAACAGCAGGTAGCAGAATAAGAGAATTTCATGCCACGGGCACTCTGTGTAACCTGCAACATGTTGCCTTCCTTTCACTTTAGTTCTCCATACCAAGCACAAAATCTATGCTTATGGATGTCTTTCCAAAATCTGATGCCCCTGACAGTTCCAGATGTCACTCAGTAAGAAAAAAGAGATTATATATCATTTAGGACTTAATATGATTTAGAAATATAGGTCATATTAACATAAATCCCTCGTTTAAACAAGTGATTCACTGTGGTTACAGCTCCTCTGGTTGCTTCAGAAGACCTGTTTCTATGAAGCTAACTGATGCTGGCATGCTAAGGGCCCTTGGCAGTACCTCTTTAGAGAACTAGGTCTTGGGAATCAGCCAAGATCACGCATTTATCACTTATAGGTTACATAAAGCATTATGTGTGAGACTGTGGAAAAAAAAGGAATACCAATTTGTAACTCTTAGTTAAATATGGTTAAAAAAAGTGAAGTTATTTGAAGCACACAAGAGTTGTGTCCTACTAATAACCCATCTTAAGTTTATGTCTATGGTCATAAGATCTAAAGAAATTACTTTTTTTAATGCTACCACCCTACTGGTTATGATTGTATTTTGAATCTGTAAAAGAATGATAGCACGCCAGCATATCTATTGTTGGGTCGTTTAGGTTGATATGTACTGTTGGGTCTGTCAGAGAGATAGACGAGAGTTGGAGCGACATATATGAACCAACTAGCCCACTTAGTTGGCCTCTTCCAGGTACTTAATAAATTCTTGATTATGCAGGCCCAGGCTTCCCTAAAACACGTATTATGCAGGGTACCACCAGTAAGAGCAAGTGGTGGGTGTACAAGGAGAAAACAGACTTAGATATGATGTTTATTTTATTTGTGATATATTACATTTTTATTGCTACAGTATGTCAACGTACTTTGTGGTCAGATTCTGAGTTTGCCTATGGACCTAGAGGGATACCAAAAAAAAAAAACCTAAATATACAGCTTCTTCTCCCTCCTGCCTGTGTCAATTATCTCCAAATCTAGATTATACCTGCTTGTATAGCCCAAAAGATGAGAAAACAGAGCAAATTCTGCATTACCTCTGCAGATGACACAAAATGTGCAACTGATTTATATTCTTAAAGGGGGAAATAACTGTAAAGATTAAAAACCTCAAGAGTAGTCAAGTATATTGCAAGCAAAATAAAAAGTTACAAGAAACAAAATAGACAATAGGGACAAAACAGTCTATCAGTGTTAATGTCTAAATAATACAGTGAGGGACAACAATATTTAAAGCATGATCATTAAGAAAAATGTAAAACTATATTCAAAAATATATAAACATATATTATTAAAGAGGGATATATTGAACATTAAATATTTTCTCTGAAAAACTGTTTTGCAGGTATTAAATCTCTGCATTCATGTCTGCTCCAACCTGGATGAAAATATCAATGGAAACAACAGTTCCAATTATAGTTAGAAGGTAATAAATTAAAGGCTGGATTTATTTAGTTTTATTTAGTTTTTCTTTTACTTCCATAAAACATTTTATCCAGTGAAGTTCTTCCAGAGAACCTACTAAGACTACAGTGGTTGTTCCAAACAAGACCTTGAAAAAGTGTAAGGAATAAACTCATTGTAAGCAGTGGTATTTGGCCAGCCAGTGTTTGAGTCCCAACCAGTTTAATTCACACGAGGCCAATATTGGGAATAACTTTTAGGAGTCAATAGAACTGGAGTGAGATTCCAGTTCGTTGAAGACTTTTTGGCCTGCTATGTGCTATATTAGATCTCTCTTTTATGTGGCAACAAAAATGGATATTAAAACTGGAAGAGTACCCCACAAGAA
>CM050171.1:113635489-113660489 GCA_027410445.1 Discoglossus pictus
ACAAAGGAATATGGAAATTTCCCTGTTTTTAATGATATAATACACTACCTAAGTGTGTGTTTGCATATCTAAATACAAGACACAACTAAGACTCTTATACACTCTCGCATCATATTCTGTCTTGACTACTGCAACTCACTCCTTGCTGCCCTCACCAGCACCCGTCTATCCCCCCTTCAATCCATATTGAATTCCTCCGCCAGACTCATCTACTGTACTAAACATTCAGTGTCTGCAGCTCTTCCCCACCCGCCCTCTATGCTCTGCTAATGACCTTCTTCTTTCCTCCTCTCTCATCACCTCCTCTCACTCCCAGCTTCAGGACTTTTCTCGCTCTGCCCCTATTCTCTGGAACTCCTTGCCTCACTCCACCAGATTATCCTCCTGCTTCAAATCCTTCAAAACCTCACTAAAAACACATTGTTTAAATAAACCTATAACCTGCCTCCTTAATATGCACACTGTATTTTTCACCCTCTTGTACCACATCCAAAACCTTTAGATTGTAAGTCTGTGAGTTTTCAATCTTGCATGGTGCTTTGGGGAATGCTCTATGGACACTGGATTCTAAGCTCAAAGACAGGACCCTCCATCTTTTGTAATGTGTTAATATTGTTTCGCCTCGATCACAACATATGTATAGCGCTACGGAATATGTTTTCCCGTTAAACACGTTAAAATAAACAATAATAATAAACATAATTTTATTAACAAGTGCTTAAAAGCTATGTTTTTACTCACAGAAACCTTCCAAACAGTCCCTACAAAGGTCCACCACCCAGCAGTTCCTACACACAGTGTCTCTATAGTAGATGTACTAACCAATCACAAACTGTTCCTCAGCAGCATTTCAAAACATGCATGTGAGAAACAGTCTGTGATTGGCTAGTATATCTAGTATTAACAGAAACACTGTGTGTGGCACTTGAAGACCTTTGTATTGAACACGAGGAAGGTTTCAGTGAGTTAAAACATTCATTAGTTAATAAAATGATAATTAGATATACAAACAATTATATTTTAGAGTTTATTTTAATATCAAAAACAAGGAAGCTTCCACATCCCTTTACCTAAGTATGATAATCTAGATATGCGTACTATCCGTCCTTGCAGGTGGGTAAATTGCTGGCATGTATCTGAATATTAAAACAAATGTGGAATTTAAATACAATCTTGCAGCGTTTTAGTTGCATACTTTCAAACCTCAGGAATTGTTTCCAGTAGATGTCACGGCTTTTAACTCGAAAAAGGGAAAAAAAGCTAAGCGCAAATAAGCTCCCAATTGTCTCCCCAATATGTAAACCACATCTCAGGCTGCTGTCTCTGCCTTGCCTTTGAAGTTGCCTGAAATGTCATGTGTTCTGAAGACTGCTGTGCATAAGCAAGACAATTTGCTCACTGGCAGAATGCTTACCGGTTTCCACTGCTATTTGGTAGCCGGCTTCTAGCCTTCGTGATGACCTTTCCAGCCTCTCCGTGTTATCCAGCAGATGTGCCCTCTGCAAAAAGACAGAAAATAAAATAAAATTTTAAAAGGATCAAAAAAGATGTCCATTGGTGGCTCTCAAATGTACCTTTTTTAATTAATCAATTATGATGTTATAATCTAGAACACAGGAAGAAGGCAGAGTCTTTCAAGTGTTAAGCCATTACAAGTTCCCCTGCAGGCGGGAGAGCTTCTGATCAATACATATGGTAGACGAGGGCCTTCAGTAGGTAGGAATTAAACCCCTTGGCTGATTCTTTAAGATGCAGAGTGGCTTTAAAGACATGATGGTCCTCAGTGGCAGTAGTGGTATTAGCCTTTTCATCTCATATTTAATAATTTGTCCAGCTAATTCATATTACACATCTAAGTCGCTAACACTGACCTGATGTAGAGAAAGATTATTTTTTTCTGGAATTAGGATGACTGAAAACAAAGTGTGCGAGATATAATTATTATTTACAATATTGCGATTGTCATATTCATTTGTGTACCTGTGTTGTCATATTCTGTAATAACTAATTTGAAGTTTTGCAACTATAAACAATAAAGGTCACTCTTTCCCATCTAATATAACTTGTGTTCCCTCCACCAATTATATTATGCATTTTTCTGCATATGTACAGTATCCTCTATGTATCTTTCTAGTTATTCTTGGTATGGATATAGTGCAGGTGCTAGAGGCAAGTTAGAAGAAGAGAAATAAAATAGTTTGACACTTTCACTTTTAATAAAAAATATAATAATTCCTGCAATAATAATGCTGTTGGGCTATGGTTACAACTTTTAATTTGAATGCCAGAGTTGCAGTCCCTACATATATTTATGTGACTTACCAGGTTCAAGAGATATTGATCAATCAAAAAGCTTAGCACTGGCTGGGACAGAAATACAAATACATATAAATATATATATAAATATATATATATATATATATATATATATATATATATATATATATATATATATATATATCGTATACATGTTACTGTGAATGTCAGAAATTGGAGAATGTCGACACACACCAAAAACGTCGGTGAAAGACGGAATATTTCGTTCCATTCTTGTACATTCTGACCCTCACCGGTGTATGTCGACAATCACAGCTCTGCTCTGGTGGAAGTCCAAAAGAGAGGAGCCGGCGAAGAGGCGACCGGTTCTCTCTCTTCCGCCGAATCCTTTGTTCTGCTGAGAGAGAGCGACGTCATTTATACTAAATGGATATCGCAGTAAATCGCGATCGTTTTTCTTGAAAAAAAGTTAAATGCATTCATTGCGGGTAAACGAGAAGACAGTCATTTTTAATTTTTCTCAAGAAAAGTACTCTACAATACTTTCCGAAGTGGTTTCTGCTAAAAAAACTAAGTGCAACACACCTTTGGATTACAGACGATTAAAAAGTTTTTTGACGTTTTAAAAATGAACGGGGGAGAGAAGTTGATTGTACCATTAAAAGCAGGGCAAACGATTTTACGGTATTATGTTACCGGTGAAGAATCGTTCGGTAGACTAGACGAAACTCGCGGCAGAATAGGCCATGGAGGAAGAGCGCGTACGCTTAAAGAGTTGCAAGTTAAATACCAACAAAAATATAACATGTGAAGTTGTAACGTTGTATTTACATTTATTGCAAACGGTGTCAAACGAAACACAGCGCACCTAAGAGGCTATACGCTCTGTCAT
This sequence comes from Discoglossus pictus, assembly GCA_027410445.1. NCBI lineage: Eukaryota > Metazoa > Chordata > Amphibia > Anura > Alytidae > Discoglossus > Discoglossus pictus. The sequence continues at coordinate 113,638,659 of CM050171.1, forward strand.
TGCAAAAAAGGAAGCGTTCCGCAAATAAATGCAGTTGGAAAAGCAAGGGACTCTCGTGCAATTCAAAGTGTCATAACGGTTGAAGTTGTTGCAATAAATAAGATTGGAATCGCATATTAATCTCCGACGTGTTCAACATTCACCATTAGCGCACGGTGAATGTCGACATTCACCGGTGTAAGTCAGAAATAGCATATATAAAACAGTACATATGTGTATATAATTCTATAGACACACCACAAGTATCCTTTCATAAGGAAGCATCATACCAATATAAGTACCCTTTTAATCAGCCAGTCTGGAATAGTATGAATCATCAATACTTTAGATATTGAATGTTATGGGTCACCCTTATCTCTGATATGTTCTTTTGATGTACTAAAATTGGTAGTGGACAAACTGTTTCAACAAAGTTAAAAAATATTTTAAAAAAACATCTTTTGATTTATTAACCATCACATGCGGCTATAGGCAGACATGCATATTATTACCTCATATAATGGTTATGTTTCATGCTTAAACGACAGATAAGCAAAGGCATTTGTTTCTTGTACAACAGTGTAAAGAGATATGTTGTAGTAAGTGAATCTCACTATGCAAAACGTCAAGAAAGATGAGCTCACACAAAGGGGAAACCTTATAAAACCAAGAAGCCCAGGTTTATACATAGAGGAAAGGCTATTTTTTATTATTTATTTACCTTTTTTACTCATTTTTTTAAATGGTGCAGTGAAAATGTGGGTGTACAATGTCCCTTCCAAAATGAGTCTCTCTATCCACATACTGTATTTATTGGGACATAAACAATTCCCAATGTAGTACTCAATAACTTTGATATAAGTAGATTCCTTACTCTACAAACAGAGCGCAGTTGCAACAAATGGATTACAAGCTCTACATAACATGACCTTAATATATTATTATCATTTATTTTTAACGAGCCAACATATTCTGTACCGTTACATAGGGGTTAAAGGTATATGTAAGTGAGCTGGGTTATTAATGCATCTGATAGAGGAGAATTTACAGTGTCTGAAAAAAAATAGTTTGCATGAAAAAATTCCAAAGTAAACAGTTAAACCGTGAAGTTTGCTGAATTTCTTGCATTTGCAAACTGTTTTCTCTCAATGTTGACACCACCTGAAATTCCCAGGGAATATTAGCATAAGTAATACATTGTATCGTTTTGGCCTGGGGATTGTGCAGGCATGCTCAGTTAGCACTTGAAGTCTTCCCTACTGTGGGAAGTCACATGATTTCAGACACTTTCCTTTCCTTTAGCCAATCCATAAACGCATGCTCTTTTATATCAGGTACATTTTTTTTAATGAAGTACCCAATATGTGCAGTGCCATTGCTGGGGGTGCCTATATAACCTCCAGCACATTTTTTCATGCAAGCATTTTTTGCTAGGTGGGTTATGATCCATTCTACAGGATGCATTCATAACCCACCTCATTTGCATATACCTTTAAGTACCAGATAAAACAATACACACAATGCAAAATAATGGAGGCCTGTCTGAGCACACTATACACATTTCCCGGATTCTATGTAACTACTTATACATTATTAATAACATTTTACTTTATAATTATAAAATCACATTTAAAACTTAATATATTTATTAAAAGTCACATGTACTTAGATTGTAGGTCTCTGCATCTTTCAATATTGTAAGGAGCTTTGGACCAAAGTACCATGTACTTTAGATCAGTGGTTCTCAACAGCCGGACCTAGGAATGGTGCCGGTCCTCAAGGACAAACAGGGTTGTGGAGAGGGTAACAGTTTTAACAGAACACTACAATTACTCAAACTTAATGATCAATTAATCTACATTAATGTATTATTTTCAAATCCGTATAAAACAAGAAGGAAATTTACTGCGTCACATGTTGTATCACCCTGTTAAAAATGTTCTGGATCTCAAAGGTCCATTAGATCAAAAAGGCTGGGAGCTATTGGATTAGATTGTAAGCTCCGGTCTTTCGGTATATGGTTACATATATACTGTATAGTGCTACTGAATATGTATAGCAAAATATATAGGATGAGTTAAGAACCAACCCCAACTGGTGGGATCCATTTTACGTTAAGAGACCTGTGGGTACGTCTCTTAACTTGTGCATAATTCACCTTATGCTAGGGTTAAAACTGTAATACAGCAAGCATATGCCTAAAAGGAGCCCTGTATAAATTGATATTGGAATAGAGAGTGAAAATGCTTGAGGACTCATTTGCATGTCCCTATCCAGTTTCCCAGAGTGCAGTGCGATAACTATTTCTCTGAAAATATTTTTTTTTTACTTATTTTTAAACATTCACATGTGAACATAAATGTACTATTTATATACATATTATTAATAAGAAAGAATAATATATTTAAAAAGAAAATGTTATTTTCAAAAAGGTCCTCTTCCTGTCTTCACAGTATTTACAAATAAAAGACGCCGGTGCGGTCGATATCCCATATTGCTTCATGACAGATGCCATATCAATGTAAATGAAAGGAAAGGCAAATGCTTTCTAATAAATAATAACAATAATACTAATGATAATGATGAAAAGGGAGGCGTTGCGCATTTAATGTGAGTGGATGCCTAGTGAAAACCGCTACCAGGCTCTAATGAGCCCCTGTGGATCGAGGAGATGCAAGCTGTATTGACATGCACACTTAAGTTAATACACCTAGACCAGTGCCTCGGAGCTTCAGCAGCCAGGGATGCTGACAGAATATCTCGCTTCCATCTTCAAAGAGAGGAAGTGATTAGTATGTTATCATTACCATTCAAAACGTGATTTTCCTATTCCCTTCTGGCATAGGTGACACATCTCTGAGATGGAGGCCAGACCAGGGAGGCAGTTAAAGCCACATCAAAGCGTGCCTTGATTTTTTTCCCTGTGTGTGTGTGTTGGCTGGGGAGAGGGAGAGTGGAGCAAATCATTAAAACAATGCATTTAGATCAGCACAGATAAGGCCCGTGGTGAAGGTCAGGAAAATTGCAATAACGGGCCGCAGTAATTACTTCAGTCGCCAAATGCACAGAGGACTGGGGTTTTTAGACTAAAGTGTAAAAAAAAAAAAGAGAGAGAAAAGGCAAATGGTATAGTGAATTATGACACGGTCCCTATTATCACCACTCAGCAGAGATGCTGCGGTGCAATTAGAGCAATAAAGGATTTGCATTCATGTAATCTCAATTAAAAATGATTTTATTGAGCGTTGCTCATTCACGGGAATTCCAGGCACCATTCACTGATATTTTAGTCCAGGAAAGCAATTAGATTTCTACTATAGATATCAGATAACATACCATTCAATGCAGTAATATAATAATATAATATCTTAAAAAACTCTATAACTGGGTCAGCATTTTTAATACAAAACTTTGTGCATTTAAACAATGTTGGTTTATTCACACTGGTAAAATGGTCAGATTAAAGGGACAGGGTACACATTTGTATGCAAGCATTTCAAAGTGTATGTTTTAAATATTTCAAAAAGTACTTTTTGGCATGAAGATAATAGTAATTAAATCCGGTTTGAAGTTCATTTAAACAAACAGAAATAGGCATAGCATAATGTAGTATGTGGATCTCATTGGCAGACAATGATTACAGCATCTTGGCTGACAAGGGTAGATGTTTGTATCAGTTTATTGTGTTCTGCAAGTATCAATTTAGGAAAGAAAAAACACTGATAGGTTGCAACAAATCTAAAGCACGAGTTAAGAACCATCCCCACACTGATGAGATCAATTTAAGATCGATACCCAACCGCTGTGGGTATTCAAATAAATCCATCCTATGCTATAATGGGCGTAGGAGCCAAAAAAATCTAAGGGGGAGACAAAGTTTAAAGAGACAAAAAACTGTTGCCCTGAGAGGTGCAATTCAACTCTACACCCAGAAGGGGTGGATCTACCGCCGGGGCAATGCGCTGGGGCCCTGCTGTGGGAGAGTGATCCATAGCACTGTTTGCCAAATCTGATAATGCATGATTAAGTTTAATTTTGCAATTTTTTCTGTTCATATAATCTGGGAGGAATTTATCGCCCCCCGCCCCCCATCCTTTTCCAGTTTCTACGCCCCTGTATGCTATGCTTTAAAGCTGTACAATACAGTAAGCATATGCAAAAAAATAAAAAGTATAATGGTACTGGTAAAGAAGTAATGTACTTTTGACTAATTTGCATGCCAAATTTCCCAGAGTGCAGTGTAATAACTGGCCACTCTGCCATAAAGCCCAACTCTATGGAGTGTACAGCTTATTGTCATCCTATGTACAGATACTCCAGTCTCTGCTGTGGAACTCTGCAGCTCCTCCAGGCTTACCTTAGGTCTCTGGGCTGCCTCTCTGATTAATGCCCTCCTTTCCTGGTCCGTGAGTTTTGGTGGGCGACCATCTCTTGGCAGGTTTGCTGTTGTGCCATGTTCTTTCCATTTGGTTATGATGGATTTGATGGTGCTCCTGGGGCTCATCAAAGATTTGGATATTTTTATATAACCTAACCCTGACTTGTACTTCTCAACAACATTGTCCCTTACATGTTTGGAGAGTTCCTTGGTCTTCATGGCAGTGTTTGGTTAGTGGTGCCCCTTGCTTAGGTGTTGCAGCCTCTGGGGCTTTTAAAAAAAAAAGGTGTGTATATGTAACGACAGATCATTTGACACTTAGATTGAACACAGAAGGACATCATTTCACTAATTATTTGACTTCTGAAGGTAATTGGTTGCACCGGAGCTTTTTATGGGCTTCATAACAAAGGGGGTGAATATATACACACATGCCAACTGTTTCCGATTTCTAAAAAAATAGTTTTATGTATATATTTTTCTCACTTCACCAACTTAGACGATTGTTTTCTAAACCATCACATAAAATCCAGATTAACAAAACATTGAACTTAAGGCTGTAATGTAACAAAATAGGTAAAAAGTCAAGGGGGTGAATACTTTTGCAAGGAACTATATATATATATATATATATATATATATATATATATATATATATATATATATATATATATATATATATATATACACACACACACATATATACGTGTATGTATATAAAAATGTTTCCATAAGTAATTCACCTATCTTATACAAATTCTGCTGTTCCATACTAGCAGGATGCTCTTTTGAAGAACTAGACTTGATGCACATTTTTAAGAAAATAAAAAAACAACAAATAAAACTCTTAATTTATTGACTATTATGTATATCTATTTTGTTGAAGATTCGGCTAATTCGAGGTCACCTCTCATCTGTAGTAGCAGACAGTTGAAACACCAATAGAGGCTCCCACTATTTTTGCTGTTACGGATTTGCTATAATTGGATATAAATGTAAGTTTTATTTATTTTTGTATTTTTTGCTTTTTAAAACATTTTTTCTTTACTTTATCAAGTCTACTTCAGCAAAACAGCCCACTACAAATACGGGACTAAAATGTTCTTTTTTGCTATAGTATACATAATAATTTTCTACATATTTTCCTGTTCTAAGATTGTATATTCTCAGTGACAATTCAAGTGACATTTGTCTTAAAGCAATAAGGAGAGTGACATTTAATGTCTATATGTTTATCTTGATTAATTTTACAATTTCACACCACATGCACAAGGCCTTCTTTGGGGATGCATATTATATTACCATGACTGCTTTGTGCTGTATGTACATAGAAAGTGGCTGTTTTTACATGAATTTGGAAGGGGGTTATTCTTTCCCAATAAATCTGGTCTGTTCTCAATAGAAATAGATGAAAAAAAATTCCGGCAACCCTGGGGAACCAATCAGTTTCAAACACAACACTACGGCAGCAAACAGTCTTGTCGTGCACTGCACAAAATGATGCAAAAATATTTATTTTGGGGAAAAAGTAACCCTTTATCAAGGAGTCCAAAATGCTAGAATGCCCCCAGTATTCCTGTGTAGATTTGTTGCTAATTTACCACAAATATTGTTATTGCCCATACCATATCTTCTACCACAAATTCACCTGGTTAGGGTGATTATTAATACAATTATTTATATATTCCTTTTATCTTCTCGCTCTTTGCTTTGTTTGATGCTCACAGATTTTTCTTTCACCATTGTACTGATGCATTGGCATGAGGTCATGGGTCAATTAAATCCCTTATTTGCAGAGTAACAGTAGAATAAATACTTAGTGAAACTGTGTTAAAATACATGAAAATAACTTTTTAATTTATTACCAATTATATACAGCACGATTATTGTCTCCAAGTCCACCCTTAGCAGTTTATTCACCTGTCCTCTTCATTGATAGCTCTTAGTAGGGACTTGAACTTTTTTGCACTAGTCGGTCTGTTGTACGATATTAATATTTCTGCACGGACCATTTAACATGACGCACGTATCAATCACGCTAAACGTACATCATGTCAAATGACCCACTACTACTCCAGCACTATAAAATAAAAGTAATTGTTTCTTAAGTAGACAATAATCATTTTAATAATTGAAACAATTACTTAGAGGGAAGTTTGGTTAAAAATGTGTGTGAGGGCCAATCAACACACTATAGTTGAGCAACTCACCTTCCTAACGACCAAGGGGCTACCAGACATATATAAAACTACAGTACAGCCAACTCTATTGCATATGGAGATCTGAAGCAAACTGTTGGTCATTGCACCCATGCTGATGAGGCTTCATGGTCAGAAATGGCTTCAATTTGCATAATAGTAGCAAAATTGGACTTCTGATTGGCAAAGGGTTGCCTTCTCTGATGAGTCACATTTTCTGGTCCATCAACTAATCAGACGTTAGCGTGTCAGATGAGAAACCTCTGAGAACACTCTGCAACCATTGTTGGAAGAACACAAGCTGGTGGCACCAGTGTTATGGTCTGGGGAATGTTTTCTTGGCATTGTCTTGGTCCACTCATACCTCTGGAAGGCACTGCCAAATGATTGGGTTATCTATCCATCCTCGCAGATCAAGTAGACCCATGCATGTTGACTGTCTTTCTCGGGGTGGATGGGATCTTCCAGCAGGACACTGTAAGATGTCATATGAGCAGATTTGTCTGTGAATGGTTGGAGGAGCACAACAAAGATTTCTACGTACTTCCATGGCCTTGAACCCCATCGAGCAGCTTTGGGACCACCTAAACCACCATGTTTGCCATATGGATCATCCACCACGCACTCCACCACACACATGGCTCCAGATATCTTTATCAACCTTCCAGCATTTGATTGACTCACTACCAAACCGCCTAGCTGCTGTCCGTGCTGCAAACAACGGTTATTCGGGTGGACATATTATTGTGACTGGTCTGTGTATTTTCAGTATAGAGAACTAATATTTTAATGCATATCTAATGAAAGCTAAATTTTAAAATGATAAAAAGTATTTCCTTGGGTGATCGTTCTCTATATACCTCCCAATTGTGAATCCTTGTTAGTTGCACAATGGAAAATGTTGCCACTTATTATATATATAGTCCACAACACAAGCAGAGATCCCGCTCCATGCTGATGATAGCCAGTAAGCTTGAAACAGCTGTACATGGATCGGATACTCCGCTTGTGTTTAATCCAACCTTGGCTTTGCATTAAAGCTGTGTATACGCTTAAAGGAAGCCATATTTGATAATGGCTATGAATTGAAGAGCAGGGCATTTCCCAGAATGTAGTGTAATAACTGTTTTTCTTGGAATTCTGGAAGCAGGTTTTTTTAACTTGTTTTAGACATTCAAATGTGAACACAGATGTACTATTTATTTACTATATATATATATATATATATATATATATATATATATATATATATATATAAATCTCATGATAAATAATATAAACTAAAACAAGCATTTTTATAACCTCACAATATTTCATTCTAAAACACAAGACAGAAAAAAACAGGGTGGAATTAGAGATAATGACTTTATTAAATGTATTTAAACTGCATAACAATATTTTGCTTATTAGCTATTCTAATTCTTTTAAAATTGGTTTACATGGTTTAACTGAGCATCAGAAAAACTAATTGGGGTATCTTTTTGCTTCATGAATCCTTTATCCTACTGACAAAAGCTAAGTTGGTTTGGTATTTAATACTTGTTTAGGAGATTCTATGTATGCTCAGTGTTATGGATATAATTTACTTCAAACTTGGAGGTGTAAATTCCTTTTGTTTCCCCTACACAATATATATGTCATATGTTTCTGTGGTCATTATTAGCCTATATATTCAAGCACACAAACAAATTAAAGTGTTATTGCAAGTCGTGGACTTATGCTTGTTTCCATATTTAGATCATTTGATTTTTCTGATATATTTTAATATTTAGTCCTACCAGTATATGGATACCTATTTTGCTCAAGAGTAGATATTTTTTTCATTTATCAAGGTCTATATTTTGTTGTTTTGTGTAAACGTGGCACAAACTCTTTTATCCTGTGATCTTAAGGGATTTAGCAAGATTACGGGTCTTCCTATACTAGGCAGAGACCCTGAGGTAGGAGGTATCCACCCAGATCACAGGGTTCCTACTATTTTTACCAAGGTGTGGGGGCCTTTACCACATTTACTTCGCCCATGTCACCTTAATATATTTTTTGACCTTGTGGATTTATTCTACTCTGTCATGATGCAATTATACTGGTGGGTTTATGGATTTTGAGGATATCTGTTTTTATAGCGCCATTTTTTAAGTGCCTATTATAGTTTTTAGTGTAATTAAAATTGTACATAGTATTCCAAGTGTAAAGCACTACAACACTTTCTGAAGTAGATTTAGTATTTTCCAAAATAACAAATTGGAAATATGGGATGTTGTTGCTATTTTTTGACACTCCCTTACTCTCACAATTTTCATTGGGTTATTAACAAAAAATATTAATTCAAGCAAATACTGAGTTTTAAAATAAGTTATCTTTTTTACGTACTCACAGTGTGGTGTCAACCCTACCAAGAAAGATAGCAATACAGATGAATATAGACAAAGACTGGCAGAATCGTCTTTGTAAAAAAATAAAATCTATTTTGGAGGAAAAATAAAATCAAAAGCGCATTCCTATAGCGAAAAGGTGAGGTGTAAGCGTATAGGACATAGTTATGAAATGGGCCTATTTCCCATAATCCCCACCCTATAACAACAGGGGTACTGCAGGTCCTGATGAAGGTGGACTGCTTGGGGAATTTCTTCAAGACGGCAGCCTGTAAATGGCTTACCTGACTACACAATCTTTTCTACCTCTCATTATACAGAAACAAAAGAAGCGTCTTGGAACGAGCTGGTGGTTCTAGTGGGAGCTCGGCTTGTTCTATCCCCAGGCTCATTTTATTCCTCAGTCTTTGTAACAGCAGACAGGGAAGGTGATTTACTCTGCCGGTGAAGTTTAACACGTCTACGGACGGGAGTTCTGAGAAGAAGTTTTGCAGAGTGATACATCGCCACTTGAGATTTAACTCTGGCAATGAGCTCTCCCCATGAAGGTCCTCTGTCAGGATTCAACATAGATCTTGGAAATGAAAGGGCGCAGCTAACTCTACAACTCAACCATGCTCAACTTGCCAGTCTACATTCAGACTCCTAATGATGGCATTTTACCATACTATTAAAAGATGATCTTTTAATATCGCTGCATGCGGGTGATTCCTGACAGGCTCCTAAAGAATAAGCACTTGTTATATTATTCTAATACTGTGTTTGCAGTGCACAGCCAAAGTGGCTCAACCATTATGTTTTGATTTGTGTTGTGTCCTCTCCAGTCAAACCATAGGCTTTTTGCTTCAAGGTATATAGTTCTTGCATGATATATAATTTAGTTAAGAAATCTACAAGAGAAACCAGAGTCTACATAAAGATACCAACTGAATATCACTCAGCTAAATCTTGAAATTGTCTTTAAGCACTTAATAATAGATCTGTTAGTTTGTTGCTTATTTAAAGACAAAATGGCAAGCATTACTTTCATTTTACCTTCAATGCTTTCAGAACAATACTCATAATCCACAAATAGGAAATTTAGGTTGAAGTGCTTAAAAAGTCCCCATATGAGCTCTGCAACATGAGACAGTGAGTGAAATAGTATGTGGAAAAAGATTTTACATTTTCAAATTGATGTTGAATCCATAGAGTTATTATCAATAGATGTCAGGCTATTTCAGAGTGTTGTCTCTGCCTGAATATATAATGAACATTAATTAGAATCAGGTGTAGAACCTTTTGTATGTATGTATGTATGTATGTATGTATGTATGTATGTATGTATGTATATATATATATATATATATATATATATATATACACATATATATATATATATATATATATATATATATATACACATTTCAAAAAATGAAATTAGTTTAACTTTTATACATATATTTAAATCAGTGTGCGTCGTGTACTAAGCACAAATGTGTGTTGTCTCTCCAAGTTCAGAGTATTTGGAGTCTTCCATTCTACTCAATGAGCATTAATATTGAAGTATGAGATTTTCTCAGACTGCATCTAAGAAGAAAACATATAAAAAAAACAAACAAAAAAAACAACTACATTTTCATTGAATTCAATAATCTTTTGAATTGAATGGTTAAGTAGATTCAAGGAACTATCTCCCAGAAGAGATGGCAGAGGCTAAATAGTCTGACAATCCAAATACTACTACTATAAAAAAAACAACTACAGATCAATTAAAGCCTGAGGCTTAAATAAGCTTTTATTACAGAAAAAGCATGTCTATTAAGATACTTTAGATATATAGTTATTTCCAGATGTGCTGTAACCCTACCTCAAGGCCAATTTTAAATTAATTGTGAATTCTGCAGCCTTCTCTAACTTCTCCTTGGGACCCCGCACACAGTACAGGATTTAGGTTTAACACAGCGTGAATACAGGTAAGGCAACTAGAGGCTCCACATCCCATTGACTGCAAAGTGTAACACAGTTTGAAAAAAGATGGAAGCATTTACAACCCAAAGACGGTGGGAAAATGCCATGGTCAGTTCAAGTTTTCTCACAAAAGAAACTTATTAATAATAAATTGAGAAGTTAGTTATACTCTTTTTCTACTTATAATTCAATGCTGGGACATTACAGTGTCACTTTAAGGTATATAATTGATAGTTGATATTGTGTATTTATAATCAAAAGATAAACAGAAATAGCAAAAATGTATTAATAATACATAATTAAAAATGTAAGCCACACACAGCCATCAGAGACAGAACAGTTTGAACCAGAAAAAGGAAACTGCAAATGTTAAGTTAGACTGTAAAATGTAAATATATTCTATTCAATGTATTTTTGTGCTTTATAAATTAGTTTAATGGTGAATTACAGCACTTTGTAAGTGCACACATCCTGTGCTCTCTTGGCTGTAAATAATGAATAATCTCAACTTCATAGGCAGAACTACGCCTGATAAATGACTAAATGTTTTTTGTCAGAAGGTAAAAAATGACAGCCTTTAATGTATTATAAATAACCCCACTGCAGTGGGAGACGCCATTTTGTTTTAACAGCTACAGGCGGTAGGGATCTAAACAGCAAAGAAGTTTGCAAGTGATACAGTGGGATTGTAAAATAAGTACCAGCACTTTCAAGACGAATAATGGGATTATTCATGTTGAAAGTGCTGGTACTTTTTCCCCACATTCGTTACAAGGTCACCTCTGCTGAGAAATCGGCTTACAAAACAGGAGCTCAGATATGGTTAAGACAGTAAAATGATTTACATATTATAATTACCAAGCAAAACGCTCTATTATTTCTACTTTACAGACTATTTTGCCCATTCTAGTTTTTCAAAACAGAATATTTTAGGTATAGGACAATTGTGAGGAGTTCATTCAGATAGATGTGGAGAGATTCGGGTTTGAAAGGGACCTATTTAAAGGTTTGGTAGAAATATCCTAAAATCCAAGGATTATTGAATCTGTGCATTAAAAATATTTCACTAGTTATAAAGAGTATTTGTGTAAAAACTCCAGAACTGATCATTTTCTTCTCCAGTGGCTTAAAATATTCAACTAAATGTTTGATTTCCCATATTTTATTGTCAGCAATGGCTGGTGATTAGAAAGTGAAAACAAAGTCTTACCCTATTTGCATGAAATTATAGAAATCGTTAACAGGGGGTTTCAGCTGACAGAGTAAATAAGTAAATTAAATGGTTACTTTGGGATGACCATAATAAATATTTGCTAGAATTATGAAAGATTGGTACTTACTCACTTCCGTTATGTGTATGATTTCTCTCTGTATAATTATTACTATTTTATAATAATTATGAATGTCAATAAACTTGCTCATCAAAGAATATAGTAAATAAAAAAGTGATTAGTTCTTACTATGTCTTACTTCATTAATCACTACAACAAAGTGAGTCCCTCCTAGGGTTTGCCTACCCGATTACACAACAATGCACAAATAATGTCAGTATTAAGGAACATTTTTGAAGGCAACAAAAATGATTGCTGGCTTGATTAATCACAGTATAAGTGTACATGGCCCTCAATGTCAACACTGTCCATTCAATTTAATATTTATGGACTCAAACCAAGAATGGTATGACACTAATTAGAACGTCAAGGGAAATGCATATTTGCAGTATGTTTTGCTTTAGTTTTGCAAGCTATCCTTAATTGATTTACACAATTCAATGTTCATCTTATTTGCATATAGAAATTATTCCTTTTGAATTAAATCTCTGAGGTTATAAAAGCACCATTAAAAAAAAAAAAAGGAAAATTGAATAAAAATTCTAAAACAATGCAATTTTTGGGAAGAAAATACAGAAATTTAAAATCAAGAATACAGAGAATTCCTTTTTGTTCATCTCATTAGAAAACATAACAAGCATTAGATTACATATGGCTTATCACAGTTATTTCTATAAGATGAAAGGCGCATCATTGATATGAAAAGACAATACAGATATTCCTTTTACTTGTAACCACTTTCATATTGCAAATAATAGAATAATTTAAATTCAAATTATGGACTCAATTTCCTCTGTATAAAATTGGAGCAAAACTTTAATATTTTACATTTGTTTCCATTGAGTCTTGTGGCCAAGAGACAAAGCCATTTGAAATTCCCAACTTAATACCACAAAAAAAAAAGATAATTGTGATGTTTTATAGCAAGACAAGACTCCTTTACATATCAACCAACACGAAGATTACTCTGAATTTCTAAGAACGAGCCTTTTCTCTCTTTCATATTATTTCTATGCATTTTTCTGAATCACACCTATAATAACGTATACCCTTGAAATAAATATTATCTAATACTCCTCAGAGACGAATGTAGAATTACTCCGTAATTGTCTTTCAGACTTATGGTCTCATTCTTTTAAATTTTATATCACTTTTTATGATAAATATTGATGAGATTTTTCTGTGATTCTTCTGTTGATTTTAATATTCTTTTATACTACATTATTTTAATGAGTTGTCAATATATAAGTAAACAATTTCTCTGTTTATTCATTTTGCATCTTTGGTGTGCTGGGACGTAAGTATCAGTAGTTAGGATATGCAAGAAGAATGCACATCACTTTACTTACTTGCATAGCAAGGTGACAAAATGTGGATCTTGGATGGCACAGTAAAACACACTTTGTGATTTTCAGTTTAACTCCACACTGTCATCATTATAATAGTTGTCAGTTTCCGGAACGCTTACGATGTGGGTCACACTTTGCGAGCCTCGAGAAGTGAGACGAGGCGTCGACCACGCGAGACTTAGGCTGCAATTCGCGAGGTGAAAAGTTAAGGCACACTGGACTTAAGCTGCAATGAGCGCAAAGCGAGAAGAGCAGTTCAGGCACAAGATTGCGAGGGTCACAACTGCGAGCCAAGCGCCTAACTCTAAAAACACGAAAAACAAATGATGAAACTGTCCGAAAACGAGGCTGAGCAGAGCCAGGCACGCGAGACTTAGAAAATACATGACGGCAAAGACAATAACACTTACACCAATAATGCCAGGCACGCGAGACTTAGAAAATACATGACGGAAAAGAATGTAACACTTACACCAACCATGCCAGGCACGCGGGACTTTGAAAATAAAACCAACAGCAGTCAGCGTGTAACACGCAAACATTCAGCAGACACACAGAGGAGAAAGACACAGGGAAGGGACAGGGGCTAGATGGTGGAAAGAGACACATGGCATTCCCAAGAACAAAACTCTCAGGTTAACGAAACCTGCAATGAGCAGCCCGTACAGTAGGCGGGAGGAAAGGGTCGCAATGAGTGCCGAAGGAGCTTATTGCGAGCCATGCGATGAGCACCGCGAGCGGGAGAGGCTTGCAATGAGGCCGAAGGCACTCATTGAGAGCCCCGCGATGAGTGCTAAAGGCGCTCAGCGAGGGGCTTGCGATGAGTGCCGAAGGTGATCAGTGAAAACCAGGAAAGTTGAAGTACAAGGGGGGAAAGGCTCGCAATGTGCTCAGAGGAGCAAAAGCATCACATTATGTGGCAAACAGCATTGCCAGCCTTACAATTTTAATCCCATCATTTTTGACTGGCTATTTCCTAGTGTTCATAATAGTTTGGGGTTTTTGTGGTTAACAGAATTAAAGTGTCAGTTGGTAGGATAAAGACAAGTGTATGATATATAAAAGTAAAGGAAGGAGTAGAAGCTAAGTTAGGGCTGTGGCTACGAGAAGGGTGTATCCTGCTCTATGATGACCTCAGCATCTTATTTGTTAGTTGACAGGACTCTGTGCATCCGAAAAGGGCTAAGTAACCCGGTTCAAGTTGTGGGACGTCGGGCAAACATGTGAGGACACTGTCGGTGAAGTGCAGGCAGCACTGGACAGGCGCAGCTCATGTTTTCTTTCAGCCTCAGCAGCACACCTCACCTCAGGGGTTTGGCTTCCTTTGTGAATATGGCTGCACTATGCTGGACGGTTCAATGGGAAAGTTTCTCAGGTGGTGGTGCTAATCTGGAGATATTTCTAGTAGGCCTTCAGAGTGTCCTTGAACCGCTTCTTTTGTCCTCCATTGGAGTGCTTTCCCTGAGTTCACTACAGAATATGTTTATCAGATGAGCACATCCCCATTCTGAGAACATGCCCAGTCCATCTGGCCTGGGATTTTATCAGCTGTGTATGAACTGATGGCAGACTGGCTCTGAAAGGAAGGTTGGTGGCAACAGATGTGGCAGGAGTAAGAGCAGGGTAGATGTATGATGAGAAGAAAGTCAGAAGAAAAGTGGTGAAAGATGTAATAGTAGCATTTACAGTGTGAAGGAGAGGAAAGGTATATGTGATAAGGTATATGTGATAAGGTAAAAGTAAAAATAGGTAAGGCTCCAATTAATGCTATATTGAGTAATCAAATTACAAAAGAAAGCACTGGCTAAAATGATTGAGTAAATAAATTACATCTTTACATCATATCAAAAATATATCTGAATCATTTGGTATTCATCCACCTACACATTCTGCCTAAAATGTATTTACTCGAAATATGTGAAAAAGACATGGTCATCATATAAATATTTGACAGATATCTAGAGTTAACCAACTTCTACATAATGGCCACTTTATTTAAACATTTTCAAATATATGAAGTCTCCTGCAGCAGGCGTCTTTAAACGTCCTTTCCCTAGATTTCAAACAACAGATGCTTAATGCAAGTCACAGCACCTTAAGAATGCAGTTCTAGCTTTTATTGGCCACCTATAAATAAGAAACTATTTAGCATCAGTGAGGTGGATATTCTTCAGAGTTAGGAAGTATAGTATTATTTTTAAATCTATGTATATCCTCTATGCGGGTTTTAGCAATTTGTGTGGTATGGGAAGCTGATCTAACCCTCATCCCTGATAATGTGATAGAACGATCATGTATAGCAGTCTTTGAATGGAACAATTGCACCACATATGTGTTTCGTTTGAGTTAAGACACTTAAGAGGGCGCACTTTGGTCACTTAGTGATGACATCAGTTGATAGGGAGTAGTGCCAGTGGTGGGCAACCTGTCACCATTGGAAGCGTACCACGCAGCACCGGTCTGCTACTGGAGTTGAACAGTATGTTCCTCTTCCACAACACATTGTCCATGTTTGTCTCCACAATTAAACCATCACTCTCTTGCCCAAAACTTCTCCAAACTATTTCACTGACCGGCAATGATTATACCATATGCAACAAAACTTGAAATGCACTGTGCGGCCTTCGAAGTGACATATGATAATCATTTCTAAGATATATAGTTTGCATAAGTGGAACTTGTTTGTCAGCTGCTGGGTACAAACATTACTTACTTTATGGGTATAACTGCTCACTTAGCAGGTTAAAGCTTGAGCTTAATAAATACAGAAAGCAAGAACATTTGAATCAACACACTTTAAGCCCACAATCATTAAAATACACTTTGGCACAAGGTCAGAGGAAAGAAAATAAAATAACTTGTAGTTACTGGAAGGTGCTTCTCTTCTTTAACTCCCCTTGCTTTAAGGAGCTGTTCACAATCTCACACCTTGACAATGTAGTAGGCCAGCATTGCCTTACAATACATTGACAACTTTACCATTCAAAGAACCTTGCACAAAACCCTATGAGCCTGCTTTCCACTAAAACAACTCATTGGAAAACACAATTCAAGAGTAGTATTGACCTTGCCTCATGGATAATGTACATGCTTCGCTCAAGATTTTAAGTTCACTTAAGCATCAACCTCAATACAATTTTCTGGCTTATTCGGGGTCATCTTGTCATTATATATTATTCCACAGTTTTTTTCTTGTAATGTAAAAGTTAATGCTTTGTAAATAAAAGGTTACACCAATATACCAACACTGCTAATTATAATAAAGCTGTTTTTGTCATACATTTCATATTACGACTTTGTCAGGCCCTATTGTACATTATATTTTTGTTGGCAGTAGCACAAATTACCATAGAAAATATTATTCTACTTTAATTTGCAAAAGGATGAAGTTAATTGTTTAGTATACATTTCTATAAAAGCGGTTGAACCTAGATTGGGATAGTATAATTCTTTAGGACAGCCTCCTCTCCTACTCACTGGACCTTTTAACATTGTTTGGAGAGAAGAGTCTAGAAGAAGTTTTAAAAGTTAAATTGACATTCTTCTTCAAATACTGATTTTACTACTACATCACTACTAAACCGTATTGTATAAACCCACAATGGCCCATTAAGGATCTTGTGTAATGAGACATCTTCTGTGTCTGTGCCACATCTTTAAATTATGCTCATTGGTGCCCCCTAGAGGCAATGGGAGATTCATGCCATGCATTTAAATAGAAAACTGGATGCAAGGGTTCACTTCTAGGGGGTGCCTAGAGAGCTGCTTTTGGTTGCTGATTGTACTTATGAAAAAATTAGTGAGAAAAATAAATATAATTCCTTTAATTACCCATTGAATCATTCATTACAATTATTTGCTTACCTTAAATAACTGTTTTCAGTTCGCTGCAAAAAATGCTAATTCAAAATTGTAATGAAAAGCTAAACTGTCTCAATATAAGCTTACCAGACAAAGATAAGAAACCAGTACTTTTATAGAAAAGTAACAATTTCAAGCTACTTATAAACGGATACTTAGAGATTTATAGCCTTATTAAAATGCGATCCGGCCAATTGCATGGGCCTCCATATAAGCACAGAGCATATTTTTTTACAGAAGTTTTTAGTTAGTGAGCTTCTATCCAAAAGCAAGGTCTTCACTAACTAAAAACATCTGTAAAAAAATATGCTCTGTGCTTATATAGAGCCCTATTCAATTGGCCAAATCACAATTTAATAAGGCTGTTAACAACCAACATAAGCAATAATATAAAATACTGATGTTTTTCATGCACAACATACACTAGATTTTGTTGGTACATGCACAGTTCATCTTTATAACCAATAAACAATATGGTGCCATGTTTTGTCCCTAGCTTGAATAATATGTCAGATGTTGATGTATGTGGAAGGTTGAGAGATTAAATACAATTCCCAATATAATATCAATGACATCAAGGCTATACAACAGACTGGCCTTGACATGTAAGTAGCCCTCAAATCATTCCCATCTAACCCTCCATTGTGTTCTCTAGAATGTGAAATCATCTTCCTCTTCCATAGTCCATTCCAAACTCATGACTAGACCAAATCACAAAGCCATGACCTCAATATTTATTACTCTACTTTCTTCCCCAACGTGGAATTTTACTTTCTTTGCTACAAAGGATAAAAGTATAAGTTTAATAGATTGCTACCATCTAATAGATGATATTAAATTTCTCTAGCATGTTATTTGTCAGAGAACGGTTTCTATTAAACGTCCATGTATTGTATTTTTATTTGTTTGTTTCTTTTCTATAACAACAATTATTAATTTATCCCTAGATTATTATTTTTTACATATTGGTTGCACTTATTAGCAATATAATACTGACGTGTATTGGTTTTTATTAATAATGACATATTTTCTGCGAAGGATCGAATAAAATAAGCAATTACAAATGGCGGAACCACTGGAAATATATTTTTTTGTTTACCAGTCTGGATTGTATTGTGTTCTGGCCATGGCTTATCAGCAATATTACCAATGTATACACTAGATCATATTCATTAACAGTCCATAAAACGATCTCGATAATGCTGTCAGTTGTAAATGGTTGCCAAGCAACATCCTAAATCTATTCACCGCCATATCTTCTGATATGTCCCTTTTCAGTCCCTATCAGTTTATCCATCTGTTCTCCTAATAAGCGATAGAAGTTACTAAGAATCCCTTTTTAGGGGGGAAAAACACATTGAGTCTATTGAGAAAAGGGGCATTTGAGAGAAAATATGTATTTTGTGTAATCTCAGCTAAGCTTTTGTGTATATTCCTTTCAAATACGGAATGAAACAAGTCGGTTTTCTTCTTGGAAACTGAGCTTTAAAGGGAAAAAAAAATAGACGAGGATTGGAGAGAGAAAAAAATAGCAAGGAAGCACTCACCTCTTCCCGTAATTTTATCAACTGCAACGTGAATGCACAAAAAAAAAAAAGATAAAAAGGAAAGACATGGCAGGAAAGAAAGATCAGTTGTGTGACAGGATGCAGAATTAACATTGACAATTTATCTGTTTACATGTTTAGCATTTAAAAATCACAGACAAACACATTAAAAGAAGCTAAACATAGACTACATGCAGGGCTTTTTTTGAGCGACTAAAGATCACTTTCTCACACTGTCACATTAAACAAAGGGAATAGTTCCAGATTCTCTTTTAAAACCACATCTAAGACACAATCATCAAGTACAGGGGAATGGCTTGGTGGAAGGCAGCTCCTGAATGAATACAGAGATTTTAGCCTCTCTATTCAGTATCACAGAGACTTTCTCCAAGTCATCACCTGTCTAACATACAGAATTTAAAGTATTTATGACTTGGTGAGCATCCAAAGAACAGAGGTTTATTTATCTTAGTTTAACTTGTCTTGTATAGGATATAATATGATAGAATTAAAGAATAATAACAATTTATATATATTAAAAAAAACTCTTAAAGAAGCATTGCCCTTCTATAAAATGAGAGGGACACGGTATTATAAGATCTGCCCTCACTAACCTTGCATTAACACAGAGTTTTAAGCAACCACTCTATAATTGTAATCGGTCAACTTTAGACCATCAGATAGTAATACATTCTGGTGCAGCTAGAAGATCTCGGAATCAAGGAAAACCCCATAAATTCCAAACCTATTGTCATGGACAAGATTTGGGGAAACATTGAGATGGAAAAATTGCCAGCTAGGCTGAAAGGCAGCTTGGTTTCATTCTAAGCCAAATGGCTTCCTTGGTTTGCTCATTTTTAAAGAAAGATATACACCTAGAGGCATCTTTATTTCTTCTTAAAACCTTGAAATAATTTTATAAAAGTATTAATTATACAATATCTTTATAATAAGCATACACTTGTATTAATGATGGGACTTAGCTTCCCAGATAACCATATCATGTTGTACAATTACACTGTAAATTTACCTGTATTAAATGAACAACCTATATGACTCTCTTCCCACCACCTCATTTTCTTCCCGTCTCTTTTTTATGTACCCTCATTCCCAAATTTTGTTATATATTAACTGTTATTGTTTTTTTATATTTTCTGTTGTTAAAACTATCTAAAACAAAAAATACAGAGTTTTAAAAAACACATTTGGATGAAATTGACCAGACATTCTAGAACTGTGACCCATTACCTAAAAGTTTGATTATGGTCATCACCACTACAGATACCTCAGCACTGGGTGGTTCTTTCAGCTACCTGTTTGGTTATGAAAAGGTTGGCAGATAATTCACCAAACACACTAGAAATGGCCTTTTGGTCTAAGCAACGGCTTCTTTCTTTGAGTGTTTTACAATCCCTAAAAGTAATATGTGAGTAAACCGGGGATTTACGGGCTTGCTTAATTGATCATGTTCCTGCCCCTAACTGCTACGTACGAGTGAATGGTTTACATGTTCGGCTTTTCGGCGCATAACTTGTGGGCTTGTTTAATTAAATAGTACCATGACCCAAGCGCACTGCTGGCCCGCAGCAGGACGGCAGACATACGGTCTAGATCCTGGGACTTGCGGCCTCCGAATTGAATGAGACCCATTATTATTAATGCTTCACTTTTACATGCAATTATTTACTACAGGTTGCCATTTTTTATTGGGCTACTTCTATCTGAAAAGGTCATGTCCTGTAAATGAATGAGAGCTTTTACATTGTGTAGATAGAAACTTCCTCTCTGAATTCAAAGTTTCCTTCCACCTCAGGAAGTAGATTTCTTGAAACTAAAATGGTAAATTCCACAGTAGCATAATTACAAATAAAGGTAATACTTTAGAGACTTTATTAGTTGCTTATTTTCAAGTGTTGTCTTACAAAAAAAGATATTTTAAATTTAAGACCACAGTAGTGCTCTAAATAAACATAATGGAATGGTGTCCTTTCTTTATGTCACTTTCACTAAGTAAATGTACTTGTGTCATCACAAATATCTTTATAATAAAGTAACTGTCCACCAAGAACTTTGAAAACAGAAATTAACTAGTTTTTGACTGTAGCTTCATCTTGAGAAAGATATTTGAACCTTGACTTTATCTTCACAAATGCATTTGGATCTTGATAAAAATAATTGACTTCTCTAAGTCCTTGGTTGTGTATGGTGACCAGGTTTATTTTAGCGTCTTGGAATTGATAGTTTTTTAATGTATTTTCCTTGTATTTTTATTTTATCCACTGCTTTATAGACATCTAAAAGGAGATAATGGGACTAATACAATATAATTGAACAACATTGTCCAACTGTCACCATACTACCGTTATCATGAAGTTGGCGATCTCTCCATTTATCCATATTATACACAAATACTCTCTAAAACACATTATCCGAGTAAGTCTCTTTTCTTTCAGTCTCTATCCAGTTTAAACAGTTTACTACTCCTAATGATGTCCAATGGTATCAACATATGGATTTACATCTTTGGAAAGCAAATTACTTCAGCACTACTGCATCATAAAAAGAAGAGGGATATGAGGCAGAAATCTTCTCCAAGCAGGATTTTAGGACTGGGAAAAAGCAACTTCAATTATATATATATTATATATAGTAGCATATTTTATACAATGGTCAATGGGTCACTTTTAAATGGTTTTCAACAAATAATACAAATGTGGTGCAGATGTATTTTGGCTTTGGATACAAAGCTAAAGGAATAGTAGTCTGCCAGTTTTGTAATACTATGCCTAATATTATTATTGAGACTGTGTTGAATACCCAAAACTAAATTATCATGCTTAAAAATTCAAAAATATAAGTAAATAAA
>CM050171.1:113667989-113712989 GCA_027410445.1 Discoglossus pictus
CATCTTTCCCTCAACTCTGACCAGTTTCCCAGTCCCGGCTGCTGAGAAACATCCCCACAGCATGATGCTGCCACCGCCATGTTTTACTGTGGGGATGGTGATCTTTGGGTGATGTGATGTGTTGGGTTTGTGCCAGACATCGCGTTTTCTTTGATGGCCAAAAAGTTAAATTTAGTCACATCAGACCAGAGCACCTTCCTCCATACATTTTGGGAGTCTCCCACATGCCTTTTTGCAAACTCAAAATGTGCCATTTTTATTTTTTTTGCTGAAAGTAATGGCTTTCTTCTGGCCACTCTGCCATAAAGCCCAACTCTATGGAGCGTACGACTTATTGTCGTCCTATGTACAGATACTCCAGTTTCTGCTGTGGAACTCTGCAGCTCCTCCAGGGTTACCTTAGGTCTCTGTGCTACCTCTCTGATTAATGCCCTCCTTGCCCAGTCCGTGAGATTTGGTGGGCGGCCGTCTCTTGGCAGGTTTGCTGTTGTGCCATGTTCTTTCCATTTGGTTATTATAGATTTGACTAGCGAATTGCCCGTGAAAAAATGACAGCAATAGAATTGTAAGTCAAGGAATGGTGTTTTGCACTTTGTGGTTGTGTAAGTACTTTTTGCTGTGATTGCGAGACTCGTGGTGAGCACCTTTGCCGTTTATTGCAATTGTATATTGTGGTGTTTTTTTAAAGTGTTGTATATCTGTATGTTTTAATGATAATTAATTACTAAATAAATTAAATGATACATTAATATACCTTACCTATTTGTAATTAATATATGCAGCAAGCAATGTGCTCAAGAGCTAAAAAATCTGTTTTGGTGTTCCTGCAGCATCCAATGTAGATTTGCACTGTTGTTGTGTTGAGGTGTAAGTGTGAGCAATGTGTGCAGTGTGTAGTGTGAATAGGCTGCGTGCGCGAGGAGAAACCGTTAGTGTATCTGAGTACTTCCGCATTGTGTAAGTTAGTGTCGTAAAATGGCGGCGAATGTGTATGTGGTACGCGGGTGTGGATGATTTAGCGTCCTTGCTAAAAGTGTATCTTGTACCTCATATGGCTTTTTTTTTAAAGTCGTATGTGCTGGTTTGTGTAGCCTCCTTTTTTTTTTTCGGCTGCAATTTTTTCAGTTGTTTAGGGGATTTTCGAGTGTGTAAACTGTGAAAATTGGAGTTAAATTGCCGTGTAAGATGACTTGAAGATGTCCTGGGTGCCCCTCCTGCTGTGCGTGATGTTTTTATGCGATTTCGGTTTGTATTTAGTGTTTTTTTCGTGTTTTTCGGTGTGCGCGATTCGGTCGTTAGGTTCGTATTTTTTGCGGCTCGTATTTTGTGTTATGCAAGTCGCGGTTTCTTTTTGTAAGTGTTATGGGCTGTATTTTTTTTCGTGAAATTTTTCAAAGTGCTACAGGTCTCGCAGTGTGAATTGTTTATTCGAGTGTTGTGTTCATGTGTAGTCCCGCGAGTCGTAGGTATGATGGTAACGTGCTACGGGGTCGTAGGGATGAGCGCCTACAGCTTTTGTTTTTGGCGCTCCATCCCCGGCCGCGAGGGCCGCAGTTGTCCTGTTGTGTTACCAACGGGTTTTGGCAAGCCCGCCTGCTGACAACTATATATGTGATGGTGCTCCTGCGGATTATCAAAGATTTGGATAATTTTTTATAACCTAACCCTGCCTTTTACTTCTCAACAACATTGTCCCTTACTTGTTTGGAGAGTTCCTTGGTTTTCATGGCAGTGTTTGGTTAGTGGTGCCTCTTGCTTAGGTGTTGCAGACTCTGGGACCTTTCAAAAAAGGTGTGTATACATAATGACACTTAGATTGCACACAGGTGGACATCATTTCACTAATTATGTGACTTCCAATGTAACAAAATAGGCAAAAAGTCAAGGGGGGTGAATACTTTTGCAAGGCATTGTATTGTAACTCGAATGGACTAGAATATCATATTTACTGATTTATTAATATTGCATTATTTCTGGAATGCGGGTCCGATCAAAACTCATAACTGAAGCCTGTAAGGCTTTGAAATCTAACCTCCATGTTTCAGTGATGTAATGATAACGATCTCATTTGCCATTGGCTCCCTCTAAACCCATAACTATGGGTTTGACTAATTGATCATGTTCACAGTCCAACGTATGACAAATGCTTTACGGGTTTGCATCTCAAGCCCGTAACTCACGGTATGGTGTAATTTAATAGCTCTGAATCACAGCCGAATTTCAAATTTAACAGGGCTGTAAGAGTGCTAAACCTGTTATGGTATAATGAGAACAATTCACATAAAATTCTGACAATGTGTTAGAAAACCCAAGTCCATATTAAGTCCTATATTTTTAGTGTTGACGAATGTGATCATCTTTAATTCAAATGCTTTTCTCTCTTGGATGTTTTTAAATTTTCCTCTTGAGTATTTTGCCTTTTAAGTTTTGGATGGAGTGATCATTCTGGCTAAAACGGTGTCCCACTGGTCTTCATTATGCTTTCTTATTAAATGTCTGTGTAAATTCATTCTTGAGTGCAATTTTTGACTGGTTTCTCCAATGTAACTGCCTGTGTCACATAAAGTACATTGTATTAAATAAACCACATTGGATGATGTACATGTACATGATTCTTTGATGTTATAGATCTTGTTGTTATGTGAGAGTGTTGGTCTGTAACACTTGCAAAGTTACAGGTGCTCATCGTGAGGTCCGTAAAGTAGAGGGGGGGGGGGCTCGCAATGAGCGCCAAAGGCACTTATTGTAAAGCCCATTACGAGGCCCGAGATGAGCGCTAAAGGCCAAAGACGCTCAACGCAAGGCCCGTAAAGTAGAGGGGGGAGAGGCTTGCATTGTGTGGCAAATAGCATTGCCAGGCTTCAAATTTTATTGCGGGGAAGTCGCTAGTTGGAAATAAAGATTATAACATTCTTCAACACTAGAAATACAGGACTTAATATGGACTTGGGTTTTCTAACACATTATCACAAGCTCATGTGTTTTTTTTTTATTATACCATCACAGGCTTAGCACTCTTAGTGAGATGTTTGTCCAACAGGAAAGATACCACTGTGGACTACAGTACTCCATTTTTATATAGTATGTGTATGTATTTTTCCTATACTATGTTGTGTTTATTCCACCTATATGTATTTACCGGATGATGTCAGATGCTGTCTCCACTCTACCTGCATCACGGTTCTTATTCAAACTTATTCATCTCATGTTAGTATTGCTTCAGACTTGATAAAGATAGGTTGAACCTCTCGAAAGCTTGTCACTATAAATAAGACATTTGTTCAATACAAAAGGAATCATAATATACTTCAATACACATATATCTATCTATCTATCTATCTATCCATCCATCCTATGGTGTTCCCATACCACAAAGATGTGTGTATATATGTGCATATCCGTTTGTGCAGCATATTTTATACATACACAAACAAGGTCAGTGGTGTTAGCACTCTGTTGTACACAATATCTCGGTTCAGTTTTTGAGGGTCCTATGGTTAGAATATGGAGGTAGACACTTCCAAGTCTTAAACAATCAAATGATTTATTAGCCCATTGTTTTGCTGCAACTAATTAATTAAATAGTTACTTATTCTAAAAAAAAAAAAATATATATATATATATATCTATATATATATATATATATATATATATATATATATATATGCTTCTGTGACTTCTTTTTGCTGCTCTACGGGTGTCTTCTTGTTTCTGTGTATGTGTGGAGTTTTCTGTGTATTCTTATATACCTTTTAAGAGTTTAGTGCTTATGAGCCTACCATCTGTGTGTGGTGTTCACATGCCTTCTATATGTGCCTGTTTTCTCTTTGTATGCATTCTGTCTGTACATATATATATTTGAGTATTTGTCTTCTGTCTGTGGTGTCTTCTATGAAGTCTCCTGTGTGCCTGCGGTATCTTCATTGAAGTCTCCTGTGTGCCTGCGGTATCTTCTGTGGCGTCTCCTGTGTATCTGCGGTGTGTTCTGTGGAGTCTCCTGTGTGTATGCCTTTTGGATGTGTGTCTTCTGTGGTCTCTTCTGTGCACCTTCTGTGTGTCTGCAGTGTCTTCTGTGCATGTTCTGTGTGTCCTATTTGTGAATGCAATGTATTCTGTGTGAATTATATATCCTATGCGTGTCTTGTGTGTCTGCGCATTTGGTCTGTTTTCTTGCAGACCTTATATCTGTTGTGTTTGCCTTATATCTGTGCATGTGTTTGCATGTTTTTTTTATCTCACTGAGTTTCTGTGCATTACTGCAAGTATGTGTCTGTCTCAGTAACTGTGCCAGGTTGTGCCTGAATCCTTTTCTATTTTCGCACACATAAAGAAGAATGCAGGCACAACCTGGCACACATGCACAAGTGTGAACATTTAACTTGTCAGAATAACAGTTAGAGGACATTTAATTTAACTACCATTGCCAGCAATGTTTGCACTTTATAAGTAAGACACTAAAGTGGGTACCATTCTACTCCACAATACAACAATAATTATTATTATCATCATCAGATATATTTTACCTAGCCACTTCATTTTATTAACCACAAATAGTTCAACCACTTAAAAGCAAAATAAAATATCACTAAACTAATAGCCCGAATGGGGATATTCACCCAGCTGAATCCCAAGATTTATGTAAGGGGCTTCCCAAATAAGAAACAACATTTGTGGTCTACAGCATTAAAATCACTAAGTGACCATAATGCTCAGCAGTAAATAACCCTGACATCCAACATCACTATTCAGTATAACCAGAATTACCAGCATGAATCTGCTTCTATTTAGCGATGATGTAGTGTGTGTTTGATGTGTCATGACATGCGTGTAAATGTATGAAGTCATAAAGTACACTGGAAAATTAAATGTGAGGGGTTCTCATTAGGGATGAATTTTGTTACTTTTCCCCCTCACAAAAATATATACATTATCTTCATATAAAAAATGTTACAGACTCACAGCATTTATCTATTTATTTGTTTTTTTAAATAAAATAAACAAATATAGAAAGAAAAAAAAACAGCTGTGACCACTAATAAATAGAAACCAATTAAAGAATTCTCCAGCCACAGGAACTTGTAATGTATCATAAAGGGATATGAAAAAAACAGAACTTATAAGCACTTCTTAATAAAGTACATAAAAGTGAACTGATATACAGATATATTATAGAGCTAGTAAAGTCCAGGAACCCTCCCATGTCGCTTTAATGTACTTTTCATGGGTAAGACTCACTGGTACAGGAACTTGTATGTCATTACAGCCCAATACATTGCTGGTCAGTCATAGAATAAAGTCAAGTTATGTGATTTCAGCTGTCTGATCTAGCATAGGACTTGAGCCTCCTGCCTTCCTACGCAATTCTTGTTTGGGCCACATTCAGCCTGGACTGAGAGGCACAGGGATGGTGCATTACCGGTAGAGAGGCACTGGGATGGTGCATTACTGGTAGAGAGGCACGGGGATAGTGCATTACCGGTAGAGAGGCACGGGGATAGTGCATTACCGGTAGAGAGGCACTGGGATAGTGCATTACCGGTAGAGAGGCACAGGGATAGTGTATTACCAATAGAGAGGCACGGGGATGGTGCATTACTGGTAGAGAGGCACGGGGATAGTGCATTACCGGTAGAGAGGCACTGGGATAGTGCATTACCGGTAGAGAGGCACAGGGATAGTGTATTACCAATAGAGAGGCACAGGGATAGTGCATTACCGGTAGAGAGGCACAGGGATAGTGCATTACCGGTAGAGAGGCACGGGGATAGTGCATTACCGGTAGAGAGGCACGGGGATAGTGCATTACCAATAGAGAGGCACAGGGATAGTGCATTACCGGTTTAGAGGCATGAGGATAGTGCATTACAGGTAGAGAGGCACGGGGATAGTGCATTACCAATAGAGAGGCACAGGGATAGTGCATTACCGGTAGAGGGGTACAGGGATAGTCTATTGACCAGAAGGGGGACATGGGGATAGTCTATTGACCACAGAGAGGCATGGGGATAGTCTACTTGATCACAGAGAGACATGGTGATAGTCTATTACCAGTTAAGAGACATGGGGAAATTTTATTGACCATAGAGAAACATGGAGATAGTCTATTACCAGCAAAGAGACATGGAGACATTCCATTGACCATAGAGAAACATGGGGATAGTCTATTGGCCATAGAGAGAAATGGGGATAGCCTATTGATCATGGAGAGACATGGGAATAGCCTATTAACTAGAAGCATGGGGATAGTCTACTTGACCACAGAGAGACATGGTGATAGTCTATTACCAGTAAAGAGACATGGGGACATTCTATTGACCAGAGAGAAACACAGAGATAGTCTATTGGCTGTAAAGAGACATGGGGATTGTCTATTGAACACAGTAAGACATGTGGATAGTCTCTTGACCGCAGAGACACATGGGGTAGTATATTGAACGCAGAGAGACATGGGGATAGTCCATTGACAACAGAGAGACAAGGGTATAGTCCATTGACAACCGAGAGTCATGTGGATAGTATATTGACCGCAGAGACATGGGGATAGTCTATTCACTGCAGAGAGACATTGGGATAGTATATTGACCACAGAGAGGCATGGGGATAGTCTACTGACCATAGAGAGACATGGTGATAGTCTATTACCAGTAAAGAGACATTGGGATAGTCTATTACCCTAAAGACACATGGGGACAGTCTATTTTCCATAGAGAGCCCTGTAAATAGCCTTTTGACCATATAGAGACATGGGGATAACCAAATGACCATAGAGAATCATGGGGGTAGTCTATTATCCATGTCAGAAAACTTTAGATAGGAGGATAATGGGTTGAGTCCCAATGTTTTGTGGTATCTGCCTGCATTTACATTTGAACTATCACATTTGGGTTGCTCGGTTCTTTTTAACAAGCATTACAAATTATATATACCGTATATACTCGAGTATAAGCCGACCCGAGTATAAGCCGAGGCACCCATTCTACCACAAAATACTGGGTAAAATGAGTGACTCGAGTATAAGCCGAGGGTGGGAAATGTGCTGCCCCCTGTGTCCCTCTTGTGCCCTCTGTGACCCCCTCTCTCTCCGTGTCTCTTCCAACCTCTCCCTTCCCTGTGTCTCTTCCCCCCTCCCTTATCACCCTCCTCAACCCCACCCTCAACCTCCCTCCTCATCCTCAACCTCCCTCCTCATCCTCAACCTCCCTCCTCATCCTCCCCATCCTCAACCCCCCCATCCTCAACCCCCCCATCCTCAACCCCCTCCTCAACCTCCCTTCCTCATCCTCTCTCCTAAACCCCCCATCCTCAACCCCTCATCCTCATCCTCTCTCCTAAACCCCCCATCCTCAACCCCTCCTCCTCATCCTCAACCTCCCTCCTCAACCCCCGCATCCTCATCCTCCCTCCTCAACCCCCCATCCTCATCCTCCCTCCTCAACCCCCCTCCTCAACCCCCCTCCTCCCTCCTCAACCTCCCTCCTCATCCTCCCTCCTCACCCTCAACCTCCCTCCTCATCCTCAACCTCCCTCCTCATCCTCCCTCCTCATCCTCCCTCCTCATCCCCCCTCCTCATCCTCCCTCCTCATCCTCCCTCCTCATCCCCCCTCCTCATCCTCCCTCCTCATCCTCCCTCCTCATCCTCCCTCCTCAACCCCCCTCCTCAACCCCCCTCCTCAACCCCCCTCCTCAACCCCCCTCCTTAGAGGGTTAGAGAAACGGGAGGGGGGTTAGAGAGACACGGGGGGGGGGGGTGACTCGAGTATAAGCTGAGAAAACTCGGCTTATACTCGAGTATATACGGTACATTGTGGTAGATTAGTATTATTATGTAAGAAATATACAATTCACAAGTACCCAACTTACAATGTGATTTGTTCTAATGTTTCCCACTCAAGTTGAAAACCATGACAGCTAAACAATATATTATGGACATATATATTTGTTTCACTGGATAAAAACAACCATAAAAATGGGTCTCCCCCCCCCCCCCAAAACACCACTAATCCAAACCGCTCTGCCACTAATTAGCCTATTCTGCCACAAGAATTATTGGGGGGAAACCTAGCACAATGTAAAGTTTGTATTTAATACTCTTTAAAAAGAGCATCGATCTTCAAACATTATCAGTCAACTGCATGAACATTCTTGGCATATAAAAAAATATATTTTTATATACGGTATATATATATATATATATATATATATATATATATATATAT
The DNA here is from genome assembly GCA_027410445.1 of Discoglossus pictus. Taxonomy (NCBI): domain Eukaryota; kingdom Metazoa; phylum Chordata; class Amphibia; order Anura; family Alytidae; genus Discoglossus; species Discoglossus pictus. Next base: position 113,676,207 of record CM050171.1, read on the forward strand.
ATGTATTTATATATATATGGTACAAAAAAGGTTTAACCTCTATGCTTCATAGTAATATGTATGGTAACATCCCAGGTATTTTTTTATATCAGATGCAAAATATAAAAGGTTATTTGGTCCTTGGTCCCTATGCCAACCCCAAGAATGATTGTATTCTGTTGCTGCACTATCCCTCTCACGCCCCTCTCTATGAAACAGAACTTTCTCTCATCACATCTAAGCTTTCCACTGTCTAACTTCACAGCATGATCTCTTGTTCTAGCATTTCTGTTTCTAGCATTTTCTTTGATGTTTGCTTCTCTCATGTACGTTGTTGAGTGTTTTTTTTTTTATCATACCCATTCTCTCATCCTGCAAATATAAGAATAAACACATATAAACTACATTATCAGGTCGGTTGGAAATCATATTAACATGTAAGAGAAGGAGAAATAATATATATAAAAATAATTTGGAAGTAGCGTTACTTGACATCTTAAAATAGTATGTAAATACTTCAAACTAAATGGCATAAAAGAACCATTCATACCCCTTCATAGATACAGAATAATTCTAAGGTAATGACTTATATTGTGTATTAGTATTATCCCTTCTATGTCAGCTAGATATTATCATTAAATGATATATCCAAAAATTACTGTATAAAATGTGACCCCCTAAAATGTGACCCAATTATGTAGGTTACATTGCTTTAACCCGCACAAAAAACAAGCCTCACAATAAAAGCAACGGTTCAAAATATACAAAAACTTTTACAGATGACGGACACAAGATTGAAAACTCGCAAACTTACAGTATATACTCGAGTATAAGCCGAGACACCTAATTTTACCACAAAAAACTGTAAGAACTTATTGACTCGAGTATAAGCCGAGGTTGGAAAAGAGGGTCATTCCCCCCTTATCATCATCCTCCTTCCCCCCCATCATCATCCTCCTCCTCCTTCCCCCCTTATCATCACCCCCCCCTTTATCATCATCTTTTTTCCCCCATAACCTCCTCCTCACTACACCCTCTTTAATCCCTATCCCCCACTCTCCTTACTTGCTACTATGCTCCGATGAGATGATGCTGATCCTGTCGCCGCAGCACGTATTCCGTACCGGCATATGCTAATGACGTGACGCGCATGTGACGTCACGTCATTAGCATATGCCGGTACGGAAGAGAGAAGGGGATAGGGATTGGGGAGGGTGCAGTGAGGAGGAGGTTATGGGGGAAAGAGGATGATAAGGGGGGGAAGGAGGAGAAGGAGGATGATAAGGGGGAAAAGGAGGAGGATTTTTTGCCGACCCAAAAATAGGAGAACATGTAAGTGGGACCTTGACTCGAGTATACGCCGAGAGGGGCTTTTTCAGCATAAAAAAAAATGTGCTGAAAAATATATATACGCGAGTATATACGGTGTGTGTGATTATTTATATATATATATATATATATATATATATATATATATATATATATATATATATATATATATATATATATATATATAGATATATATATATATAGATATATATATAAAATTAAATGTGTGCTAAGTAATTCAGCAAATATTAGAATTCTAAGAAAATATAATTAATTAAATGATCTCACAATTTGATTGTCCGCAGAGTTCCAGGTGGGAAATGAAGAACTAGGCTATTAAACTAAATATCCCTGACACTATATATAAAAGCACTCCCTTATATACAGTTTGGATATACAATTCTGAGTAAGCCAAGACTCCAGCAATTAAGCACCTGGTTTCAAAAAAATAAATCTTTTTTGCAGACTAGTAAGCCCTTACACTAAATTCTGTGCTATTTAAGAATGAACTCTAAAGCCAACAAGCATGCTAGAGATTGCTTTTGTGCCCCACCAAATTGAAAAACAGAACGTTTGAGATTTACCAAAAAACCTATGTAATGCGGGGGGCTTGCTTGGTTAAAATATGTTTTTCACATTCTCAATATTGTGACTTAGTGATCAGAATATAATGATTTACAGATGCAGCATGCTAAAATATGCATTGCTCACAGCAGTCTGTGATCAGATTTATATTAAATATATTTGTATTTAAATAATAAACTTAATACAATCAAATATTCTGCTTATAATCGTCAAATACTACTATTTAAATATTAAACTAATTATATAAATATGATTTAATATTATTTGTAATTTTTAGAAGTTTGTAAAAGCATGAGGGTAATTAAATCTACACAATTATTTCAGGGTGTTTAATAGCAGCTACTTTATGTAAAACAGATAATATTGGTAGCAAATGGTGTAATGCTAACAGCCAGAATCATGTTTTGACCTAGTATTGCAGTATAGAAATACATATATTGTAGCTTAAGAAACAGAGCTACTGATGATAAAACACAAGAAACAAAGGAAGAAGATCACTAAAATGATTACACATTATTTGGCTTGATTTTAAAAATATATTTAAAATGGAATACATACACATAGGAGCACCCTCTGCATTATCACACATACCAAATCACGAAAAAAATATATATATTTTTGCCTTTATTGCTAAAAAATAAAATAATGAAAATTGACATGTAAATGGGAGAGTTGGGTAATGTGGGTTAGCACTACTTTGTATTGGTGTATTACATTAAAATGCCATGTTTAGTTGGTATTGGTGTATCATATTGAACATACTTTGTTGGAATAGGTATACTTAAAAAAAAAAGTATGGTATTTAAGACCCATTCAATATATCCACTTGCTCACATGACGCTATGATACTACGGCACAGGATCACACGGCACGCAGATGTATGTGTAAATATTTCATTCTTTGATTAGTGAAAAATTCTAGGTCTGGCAGAGTATTCTGAAAATAGCTTAAAATAGCTCTTTTCAATGTACTGTTAACCCCCGTTGATCTTAAAGCATCTACTCGTTTGTGGTGCCTGCCTGTGTTGATTTAATTACAGTATCAAAGTAGAGTTCTGCACTATTAGATCTTTTTTTAGATATATGTGGGATGAGGACAATGGATTTTCTTCATAACTGATAAAAGCGCAGAAGGGAAGATGCTGCTGTCCAATAGAGATAGCAGCGAGTAATCACACTATAACGGGTTAATTGTGAGATCTCCATACAGGGTTTTTGAAGTTGATTAAAACCTGGGCTTTGCATTAAACAGTATCACTTCCACATGAGTTGCTGCTAATACGGTTAGGGGAGCAGCATGAGAGGCCCAGTGTGTGTGACCTCCCTCACCCTCCAGCCACCCACTAGGGCTCCGTCATTAGCATCCTACCTGGCTCTCTGAGGAATTCCCATCGTCCCCCAGGAGCTCATTTCGCACATCGTCACTGTAGGCGATCCGTGACCTTTTCTGCAAAACAAAAACAAAGAAAAAGAATAAGGATAAGAAATCTTGGAATTAAATCTGAAGATGGCAGGGTGTTCCTGACCCTGGAGAGCCCCCTAATGGACGTTGATCTGATACAATCTGAGAGAGGCTGACGGTTAGGAAAGGTTTGATTCATGTGTGGCCAAAAGCAGCGGGATGAGTGGGTCCTGCAGAAGGCTTGTGCAATTCAAGGGTAGCCCTGCTAGCACTGCAACTGTTGTTGGAAATAGGGTTCAAAGCAACAACTCTTGTCTAACAGCATCCCCAGAATATTAACCTGATGTTGTACAAAGCAATACTGTGCATGGCTCAAAACATGAGACTGTCCAGCTCGCCTTCTACGGAGAAGGAAAAATTATTAGTATTAATATGCTATTGATATACTTTCTGCAACTGAGCAAGAACAAATCTAATGGCAGCCATGATAGTGTTCTGTATAAGTACAGTTATTTACAGCTGGTGTTCAACGTATCTTAAGAAACAGTCATTATAGTGGTAGTAAATTTTAACTAAATACACAGAACATATTCTTAAACTAATCTATAACTAGTAATATTCTAGAATTCAAATATATTAAGGATAAATATCTCAATTCTAATGATTTCCTATGGGGTATATATACTTGAGGCCTCATTCAACTGCAATTTGGCCAATTGAATAGGGCTCTATATAAGCACATAGCATATTTTTTTACAGAAGTTTTCAGTTAGTGAACTTCTATCCAAAAGGAAGGTCTACACTAACTAAAAACTTTTGTAAAATAAATATGCTATGTGCTTATATAGAGCCCTATTCATCTGGCCAAATCACAATTGAATGAGGCCCTTAGATGGGACCCTTCCAAAAGTTCTCTAACACTACAACTTTTTGTACACATGGCCCCAAGTTTTCCCAACAGCCCACCCTTAAGTATATGACATAAGGTATGCAAAATCAAGATGCCTACAATGGTGTAGTACAAGAGTACATCATGGTTCCTCCTACACGACCGTAAATAAACAAAAAGTATTTGATCCCGAAAAACCAAAATGGGGAGAAGGTACACAACATGCCGGATGTACTCTTACAAAAATAAAGAAAACAATGTAATACACATATTACCTTTAAAAAACATTTATACCCATCTTTTAAGATTAGCACTATGTACATTTGACTTTAAGCTCAAAGACAGGGCCCTCCATTATTTTGCAATGTGTTAATATTGTTTTTTCTTTGTACTTAAACCCCTGTACAGCGCTACAGAATATGTTGGCGCATTACAAATAAAGGATAATAATAATGATAATAATAATAATAGCAAAAGTAAATTAGCCAGTGTACCAATGTGTATTATACAACTACTTAATTTTGTGTGCAAGCCAACTAGAAAATAAATCCAAGACCAGATATATGTTACGGTAGACTTGCACACAAAATGAGACTCTATAAAGTAATAACACAAATTTGTTCGGTACAAAAAGGGTTAATAAGCTGAGAGAAAATTATTTCTACATGAGTGCAATAAGTGCCGGGATAAGCACCACATTGAGAAGAGTCTTCTTTTGATGATGGGTTTTGGGTAGGATAGAAAATTAAAAAGCAGTCATTATGAATCTCTAGCCTGTAATCTAATACTGACACTGATTCAATACATTTAGGGATATAAATAATAAGATGAAGAATCCCAGTAATTAGTAACATTCCTTGTTTATGCTGAGATGTTGTGGTCAAATGAGTGAAAGTTTGGAAATAACACTGGGTTTTGGAGTGACAAGTGACGTCCATTCAGGACTCATTGCTCGATGACCCTTGTCAACACCTAGGACACAGAGGCCTTTTTGGAAAATCCAGTAAAATAAATAGTAAGTCCCACCATAAATTAAATGATGTGGTGGAAAATCCTAGAAATACATAATATGCAACAGAAGCCCAAAAAAACAAAAAAACAGAGAAATGTATTTGTTTTGCAGATTTTTATACTTTTTTATTGGAAATATGGACTTTATATCACCAACGCCATTATTCCTGAAAAATTAATTCAGTTTTTAATAGACTACATTATTATACCCTAAAAGAAAACCTTATTTTTAATAAATAAATTGTATAAATATCTCACTTTTCGTCTGGCTGTTGAAAATTCCAAGTAAACAGCTTGATCTAATAATATAATAATATGAATTGATTGCTTTTGTGTACATAATAATGTACATAAACATGCAGTAAAACAACCTTTGATTTGCATTTAATTTGCACATCCACAATATAATTTAGCTTAGTTATATATATTTTACCTTCTCTTCCATTGATATTGAGCATATTTATACACTTATCAACATTTATAACTCTAAACATATAAAAGATAGACAATTTATTTTTATGAATATAAACCAGAACTAATTTCTATGTAAAAGGAAATAAGCGCTAGCAAAGGATATTTGTAATATAAATAAATTTAAATATAAGAAACATATAATTGAAGAAAGATGCTGTATATTTTGAAATATAAAACACAACTAAATGTATGTAAAAAGAACAAGCATGATGGACATTTGGTACATGCGATTCAGTCCACGATTATGGTCTGTTTCTCAAATGATAAAATATCTTATAGTAGTGAAAAAACAAGATAGAGGTAAAACACTATTTTTTACGGACAATAAGTAAATATAGACAATAAGACACAAAGTAAATATAAGTAAATGTAAGGGAAAAACCATGATCTACATTTGGGATATAAGACACAGATCAATTTCATGGCCATTTTTATTGTAACGATTAAGTAACAATTATATTTATTTTAGAAGCCCCGTTACAGAAATTTATTTTTTTAATACACAATAAACTAGTGAGTTCTATAAAGTAACAATACAATATTATTATTATTATCTTTTATTTCTATCTCGCCAATATATTCTGTAGCGCTATACAGAAAACAATAATATTAACACATGGCAAAAAAAAAAAAGTGAAGGGCCCTGTCATTGAGCTTAAAATCTTATGTACATGGAGTTTCATTACAAAGCTCCTTACAAGATTGAAAACTCGCAGACTTACAATGTAAAGATAGACAAACCATAAAAACGACTGTGCTTATTTTACAATATAGAAAATGGAGAATTCTAAAACACTGGACACTAGTAATTATGATGGATATTTGTAATGTTAGACTTGGGAAATTTTTGTTACCCCTTTTTCCCTGTAAAAGGAGTGTCTTAGACTCTAGAAAATACAACAAGAGAAACCCTATTTACATATATAATTAAGGTAGACTTATTTTAAATAAATGCAAGTGAAAAGAGTAACATTTATAATGTAAGACTCAGACCCTTTTATGACCTTTTTTCCAGTGAGCTAGAAGTTCAGAAAATACAAAAAAAAGATACAATTTTTAGCGAAAAGACAAACCCAAATATATAAGTAAAATAAAAAGCATGAGGTAAATATGTAGAATAAGACACAAGATAATTGTATTGATACAAAAAAAGTAAGATAACATTTTTTATTGAAAATAAGTCAAACCTAAATATATATGTAAAAGAAAAAGTATAAGGCACATTTGGAGTATAAGACACAAGTACATTTTCTGTTTTAAGAGAAAAGTTCAGTCTTGTAGATTGAAAGGTAGATAGATAAGATTGCCGACCCCAGAAAACTATTCTGTTATTCATAAAAATAATAGAGGTTTCTGTTCTGTAAAAGTGATTTAAAACAAATTTATGGTATTAAATCGTACCATAATAAATCCCTTTAATAATTGTTTTAGAGCAAGAAACCCCAAACTCTTCACATGCAATTTTTTTTTTTTTTTTTTTTTACTTGGAAGATTTTTCTTTTTTTTTTACTTAAAGTGAAAAAGTGAAAGAACAGTTTAAAACATTGAGCTGCCCATTCAGAAAAGTCTGCCACAACACTTTCCCACAAACTGTGCCAAAGTCGTATATATTAAAGGAAATGAAACCCTTTAAACAGGCAACAGTATCAGAGCTGTGTCTTTAATTATTCATTTCATCACTATGGGAGACTAAAACACTCGGCAGTATGCAAGAATATCATATGGAGATTGTTTTTGTTTTGCTTCTTTTTCACCAAAAAGCTAACAAATTGGTGGAGACTGCTCAATTATTTTACTCCCCTCCCTTTTTTTTCTGTTTCTTAAACATCAAAGGTATAAAGAAAATTACAGCGGCATTCCCAGGTCAATAAAAGATAATCAGGGAAAGTGTTTTAGCTCTACAATAAAGATAATAGCCGGAGCTGCAGCTTTACCTCTATAGACTCACAGCTACGTATTGCAAGGTTTGAAAGGTCTCTCTTAAAACACCTAATTAGGGCTAAGAAATTAATAGAACTTCAATCAGGGATGGTATTATATTTTGTCTATAATAATTAGAAAGTCATTTGGATTTCCTTTAACTGAGTAAATGCCTTTATAAATGTAATGTATCAAAGGTTATCAAGCAGGGGCACATATGTAATGTTATACTGCACAGAGGAAAAGCAAAATTTGTGAGAATTAATTATTTTATGGGACTATGAATTTTATACAAATGTATGCTCTCTAAGTATGTAAATTAACAGCATATATATGTACACAGTTATGCTAAAGAGGTAATTAAAATACTTTCCTTACAAACACAAGCGTCCGTATCCCATATTATATGTACCCCTGGACATTTTTACCATGATATGAACCCCTCAACATTTTTACCATTATATGTACACTTGGATACTTTTACCATTACAAGTACCCCTAGATATTTTTACCATTATATGTACACTTGGATACTTTTACCATTACAAGTACCCCTAGATATTTTTACCATTATATGTACACTTGGATACTATAACCATTACAAGTACCCCTGGACATTTTTACCATTACGTGAACCCCTGGACATTTTTACCATCACATATACCTCTGGACATTTTCACCATTACAAGTACCCCAGGACATTTTTAGAATTACATGTACCCCTGAATATTTTTACCAATAAAGTGCCCCAGGATATTTTTACCATCCCATGCACCTCTGGACATTTTTACCATCACATGTACCCATGGACATTTTCACCATTACAAGTACCCCTGGACATGTTTACCATTACAAGTACCCCTGGATATTTTTACCATTACATGTACCCCAGGACATTTTTACCATTACATGTACCCCTGTATATTTTTACCATTCCATGTTACCCTGGATATTTTTAGCATTATGTGAACCCCTGGACATTTTTACCATTACGTGAACCCCAGGACATTTTTACCATTACGTGAACCCCTGGATATTTTTACCATTCCATGTACCCATGGATATTTTCACCATTACAAGTACCCCTGGACATGTTTACCATTACAAGTACTCCAGGACATTTTTACCATTACATGAACCCCTAGATATTTTTACCATTCCATGTACCGCTGGACATTTTTACCATCACATGTACCCCAGGACATTTTTACCATTACATGTACCCCTGGATATTTTTACCTGTGCATTACAGTGCCCTGTGTTTTCTAATGTAATCACAGTACACATCATCCAGTGACTCATGCTCAGTGTAATATATTTATTTTTGGGTTTTCAATTGACTAGAGGACATCCCTGGAGGTTAGAAGAATAAAGATTTCACCTTAAAGAAAGAAAAGGGTTCTTCACAGTATGGGTGTTAGACTGTGGAACGATTCTTCGGTAGATTCAACAGATAACTTTAACAAGGGATTGGCTATATTTTTGAATAAAAAGTGCATTCAGGGTTATCCTGGATAATTAGAGAGGGAGTATTGATCCAGGGAGGAATCCAAATCGCCATTATCTAGGGTCAGGAAGGAATTTTATTTTTCCACATATGAGACAATTCGCAAAGTTTCAATGTGGTTTCTTGTTCATCTTCCTCCTGATCAATTAACAATTAATCCATATATTACAAGGATCAGAGCAGATCTAAAAAGGTTGAACTTGATGGAAAGTCCATCGATTGCGGCTCCTACAACTTGTAGTGCTGGCTCCTAAATATTTTTACAGGTCATAATACATCTCTGTGAAGGTCCTCCTTCCAGGCTCCTGAAAAAGCCAGTCTAGCTCCTAAAAATCTTCCTGGCTCCTCAGCTGGTATTGCGGAGCAAATAAAATCTCCTTTCAGGACAGTCTTTCTGTGCGGTTATCTCCTTCTGGAAACCTAATCGGACGTGGAGAGAAGCAGATCTGCTGAGGTCCAAAATATTAAACTTCCAACTTAAATTTTAGAAATTATATTTATTTATTGTTATTTATATATTGATTGCATTTTCAGCCAGTTTTTTATTAAATAAATGAAATCTTCCCGGGGGAGCAGTGCAGTTCCATAAGTTGGCATGGAACACATTCATTGTTTGTTCAAGAATTTAAAAGAGCAGATTTAAACCAAGTTGTGTTTTTATAAAACAAAAACAAAAAAACTATTAAATAAAACCTAATAAAAACTTAATTGAACCTAACAGGAAACGCACAGAGGATACATACATCTGTAGATTTCATTGGCAGACAAGTACAACTCACGTATCTATATAACTGCTCATTGGCTGCTAGGGGCAAGGCCCCAAATCAGTTGCATGTGTTTATCTGTTTTTTTTAAGTTTCATTTTAAATTAGTTAATACACAGTATTACACTATCAAATACCCCCTATCAGGTGCAACAGGGAAAAAAATATGTCAATGTCCGATGAAGTTGATTTCATTTTAAGGAGCATTACAAACTGGTTATACATTGTACTAGCAGTTTTTCTCAACAATATATAATTTCTGACATATTTAGCATTAATTGTGCTACTCCTTTATGCTTAATGTGTGGCTCTCTATGCTAATGTGTGGCTCTCTATGCTAATGTGTGGCTCTCTATGCTAATGTGTGGCTCTCTATGCTAATGTGTGGCTCTCTATGCTAATGTGCGGCTCTCTATGCTAATGTGCGGCTCTCTATGCTAATGTGCGGCTCTCTATGCTAATGTGCGGCTCTCTATGCTAATGTGCGGCTCTCTATGCTAATGTGCGGCTCTCTATGCTAATGTGCGGCTCTCTATGCTAATGTGCGGCTCAGAGTGCTTGATAAGGGTGGTAGAGGTGCCAGGTAAAATTAAGGGTCTTTCTTTTGGTCACTACAGAGACATACAAGCAAACTGTAATCCTAATTAGCATATCAAAGTAGATAATGAATATGTGTGAGCCACAAATAAAAGATAATAATAATAATAATAATAATAATCACATTTGTAGGCAATTTTGAGTTATGAGTCACATTAGAAATAAATGGATACCACAACATATAGCCAGCATTTCATCCTTTTTAAGAATAACCTGAAAAAACAACTTGATTTTGGAGTGACAGAGTCCTTTTAAGGTTACTATCATATGTGCCTGATTAGGTTCTCTGTTGTATCAGTCCATACTATGAACGTGCAAGCTGTATGTGCAACTCTCCATTAAATGTACAGATAACAAAGATAATGTATAGGCACATAGCAAAACCTGTGCATGTTTAAATTCCGATATCTTATAATAGTTTGATTTGTGCTTCATCAGTGATCGTTACCAAAAAATCAGAATATGGGGAAAAAAAGGTTGTTGTTGTTTTTTTAATGAATACGGTAGTTAAGCATCCTCCTCTTGACAGTTCATTTATGTTTCTCAGTATACAGTAATTAATAATAGGAATAAATGCATAGAACCAGCTAAAGTGTTGCAACCTGCTAACTACTAATGTCGTAAATAACAATGAGCATGTACAAGGTCAGGGGACTATTGAAGGAGTTACAGATTTAAGCCTGGGCCTATTCAGCAGAGCGATAATAGGGCAAATAATTCCATTATCCTTTATTCTGTAAGACAGAGATGAACTATGTCTCAGAGCTTATGTGAGCCTCCAACCTGTGCAATTTTGCTAATCAAACTAACTGACAGCTAAACATCCCATCTGAAGGGGATAATTAAGAGAAATTGCGGAGGAGGGGGGGTTACATTTAAAAGGATTCTTAGATTCTCACTTCATAACTATCAACTGTATATAAATTTGTACTTCAGCCAAAATGCAAGCATGATGATTTCAGCTGGAAATGTCACAGTTTCTGCTACAGCTTGAAGGAGCCCAATTCATAATGCATTTTATAAATAGTTAATGTCTTCCATACATAAGCTAGCCAGGCAAATCAAGAAATTGTCAACATTTTTAGTCTTAGTTGTCAGTTCCCACTGTCTACTGGTGCTTTGTATGTACGTCTCTAAAGAAGACAGAGGCGTTGCAGAGCTTGTAATGCAATGCATTTTTCTGGGATGCTCAATATGGGTTTAAGAGCTTCTCAAGCCATATTTTCCCCTGCTAAGATTTGTCAGATGCGGAGAAAAAGTTTTCAGTTATCTGTCTTATTAGGACTTTGTTTTGTTTTATTTAAAAGCAGAGCATCTAGTCTTATAGGCATCTCCTTGGCAATACAGAAGGCTGCCTTATTATGACAATCCGAAACATAACACAGGAACAGCAGTAACCCTCATATATGGGCATGAAACAAAGTGAGACCTTTGACATTAATTGATGTGAAGATGCTGATAGATAATTTAAGCTGCTAGAAACCCAATTTTGAAATTTAAAGACAACGGCATAGATTCACCTGAGTGGTAAGGTCTCAAATGCAAGGCACCAAATTCACTAAAGATATTTTTTGGATGCCGGAATCGGAGATCTCTGCAGACTGCTGCCATGAAATTAAAAGACGCTTGCTTCTGGGAAGGAAAGCTATGGCAAGTGTAGACAAGCTATTAAAAAGCAAAGATATTACATTATCAACACAAGTCAGCATAGTTAAAACTATGGTATTTCCAGTAGTAACATATGGATGTGACAGCTGGACCATGAACACCATGAAGATGTCGGAGCACTGGAGAATTGACACCTTTGAATTGTGGCGTTGGAGAAAACTTCTTCAAGTCCCTTGGATTTCAAGAAGATCCAATCAATCAATACTACAGGAAATCAAATGAAGATCACGAAGCTAAAGCTCAAATATTCGGCATACAGTGGATATAAAAAGTCTACACACCCCTGTTAAAATGTCAGGTTTCTGTGCTGTAAAACAAATGAGACAAAGATAAATAATTTCAGAACTTTTTCCACCTTTAATGTGACCTATAAACTGTACAACTCAATTGAAAAACAAACTGAAATCTTTTAGGTGGAGGGAAGAAAAATAAAAAATAAAAATAATGTGGTTGCGTAAGTCTGCACACCCTCTTATAACTGGGGATGTAGCTGTGTTCAGAATTAAGCAATCACATTCCAAATCGTGTTAAATAGGAGTCAGCATACACCTGCCATCATTTACAGTGCCTCTGTTTAACCCCAAACAAAGTTCAGCTGCACTAGTTGGTCTTTCCTGAAATTTTCTTAGTCGCATCCCACAGCAAAAGCCATGGTCCACAGAGAGCTTCCAAAGCATCAAAGGGATCTCATTGTTAAAAGGTATCAGTCAGGAGAAGGGTACAAAAGAATTTCCAAGGCATTAGATATACCATGGAACACAGTGAAGACAGTCATCATCAAGTGGAGAAAATATGGCACAACAGTGACATTACCAAGAACTGGAGCTCCCTCCAAAATTGATGAAAAGACAAGAAGAAAACTGGTATGGGTGGCTACCAAGAGGCCTACAGCAACATTAAAGGAGCTGCAGGAATATCTGGCAAGTACTGGCTGTGTGGTACATGTGATAACAATCTCCTGTATTCTTCATATGTCTGGACTATGGGGTAGAGTGGCAAGACGAAAGCCTTTTCTTACGAAGAAAAACATCCAATCCAGGCTACATTTAGCAAAAATACATCTGAAGTCTCCCAAAAGCATGTGGGGAAAGGTGTTATGGTCTGATGAAACCAAAGTTGAACTTTTTGGCCATAATTCCAAAAGATATGTTTGGCGCAAAAACAACACTGCACATCACCAAAAGAACACCATACCCACAGTGAAGCATGGTAGTGGCAGCATCATGCTTTGGGGCTGTTTTTCTTCAGCTGGAACTGGGGCCTTAGTTAAGATAGAGGGAATTATGAACAGTTCCAAATACCAGTCAATATTGGCACAAAACTTTCAGGCTTCTGCTAGAAAGCTGAACATGAAGAGGAACTTCATCTTTCAGCATGACAAAGACCCAAAGCATACATCCAAATCACCAAAGGAATGGCTTCACCAGAAGAAGATTAAAGTCTTGGAATGGCCCAGCCAGAGCCCAGACCTGAATCCAATTGAAAATCTGTGGGGTGATCTGAAGAGGGCTGTGCACAGGAGATGCCCTCGCAATCTGACAGATTTGGAGTGTTTTTGCAAAGAAGAGTGGGCAAATCTTGCCAAGTCAAAATGTGCCATGCTGATAGACTCATACCCAAAAAGACTGAGTGCTGTAATAAAATCACAAGGTGCTTCAACAAAGTATTAGTTTAAGGGTGTGCATACTTATGCAACCATATTATTTTATTTTCATATTTTTTCTTACAAGATTTCAGTTTGTTTTTCAATTGAGTTGTACAGTTTATAGGTCACATTAAAGGTGGAAAAAGTTCTGAAATGATTTATCTTGGTCTCATTTTTTTACTGCACAGAAACCTGACATTTTAACAGGGGTGTGTAGACTTTTTATATCCACTGTACCTGGAGAAGACTCGGATGCTGGGAAAGATTGAAGACACATGAAGAAAGGGACGACAGAGGAGGAGATGGATAGATGAGGTAATTGAAGCAATTAACATGAGCTTTAGAGAGTTCAGAGGGGCAATGGCTGAAAGATGTGCCTGGCATGCTTCGGTTCATAACGTCACAAAGAGTAGGGCACAACTGAACAACATTTTTTTTTAATGGTCTCAATGTACTCTCACCTTTAGTTTACACTCACCGGTATAAGAGTGTTTTCAATGTAATAATCCCTGGTAAGGTTTATCACTGTATTCCCTAATTCTGGGTCTTCTGTGAGACCTTGAAAAGACACGGAACAAGTTGTGACTACAGCAGCAGAACGGGGATGTGCAACAGTGTGGAATGTAGTTATCATGACTGCAAAACAAACTTTCTGGGCTGCCTGCCACTTATCAGTGAACAGTCTTTGTTAGCTTTTAAAGTGGCTAACATTTAAATTTGTCTTTTCTACAGTTAGTGTTGTAAGCTTATATGCTTGGTTTAAAAATTAACACCCAAATGAACAAATAAATATACACCTTACTGCAGATGGAAACTAACCAATTGGCTACTGGCAGCTCCTGTAGTCTAGGGGTATAACCGCTCGGGTGTAGAACAAAGAATATATGCTGTAGACTGTTGGGTATATCCATCTGTGCCTCCAAATTGTGCATATTCAATAAAAGTATCCTTTCCCCTCCTGGTGGTGACTTATTGACTCTGGTCACCCCAGTCCATGAGCACTTTGTTCCATAACAACCTCACATACATAACCTTGTCTTGCCAGGATGTCGAAAGTTAAAAATCTTATATTGCCATTTAAAAAGTAATTGAAGCCACAAATTTACTTTTATGCATATACAAGTGCAAGTGTTAAACATAACAAATATTTTCTTTGCATAAAAATAGTGTTGTATTGTGTTGTAACCATTATTTCATGTTTTAGTTATATTTGGTTCAATCATCAAAGGAAGTCGCTAGATTCAATATAGTGTGTCCCTCCCAGACACATCCGAATCCGAATTAACCCTTCCAGAATTCATTTTTATGCAAAAATAAAAAGGCTATGTCATATTTAAATATAAGTCCCGGCTTTATTAAGTCTTGCAATCGGCCTGGAAACAATTGCTGGGTTTGAATCAAATCTTCACATTTCCTAGGTGAGTTTGGAAGACCCACTGTAAGAAAAAGCTACACTAGAAACTAAATGATTCATCTAGGCTTAAAGGTATATGGAAGTTTGTGGATATTCTGTGTTTTTGTCTGATTTAGCGTCTCATTTCAAATCATTGTATTGGGGGAACTCTTTTATATTTGTAATTAAAAGTACATTTGAAATTTCTTGTGCAAGCTCCCCCTCCGAGGCACCCATGTAGGAAGAGCTTCCTAGCCAATGAGCTGTGCGGAGATACATTGTTGTGCCTGCCTCTGATTGGCCCCAACAAATTATGAACTTTATGCTAACCTAGCTTGCATTTTCATGGGCTTTCCTTCTCAACATCAATTGTCTGAAAAGTAAAGACATTTTGCAAACATATGGTAAGTTTATTTTGGTATTTTTTCATTCAAAAAATGTGTTCATACACTACTGCTTCTCCTCTATCAGATGAAATCTTAATCCAGGAAACTTACATATAACTTTAAATATAAGCCCCGGCGTTATCTAGTCTCGGCCTGGAAACAATTTGTGGGCTTGCATTGCATCTTCACATTCCCTAGGTAAGATTGGAAGGTTCACTGTAAGAAAGAACTACACTAGAAACCAAATCATTCAACTTAAATTAATCAAGAGCGTGCTGCGTCATGTGGCTTTGTGTGTATTTACATGTGAATTAGTGGGGATTGCTGGGATTCTACTGTAATATAAATATAACAATGAAGTGAATATAAGGACTAAAGTATACGAGGGGTTCATTTCAGCAGCCTACACATGGCAAAGCAATTGTTTAAATTGCTTCGCTTGGGAATTAAATACAATGTTATCGTTCGAGCAAGCCTCACTGTAAATAGATTTATAATGCTTTCCATGTGCAAGCCAATGTTGCATATGAATTAAGTAATGATCTGGTATTATAATACATTGAACAAGCCCCAACACCTGGCACACAGGATACGCCAAATTACAACACATCACAAATAAAAAAAAGAAATGACTGCCTACAAGTTTGCATATTTGCTCCCAGATGAAGATACTCATCCATGCAGAAAAAATGATCAACAATCTTCCGTAAACATGGTGGTATTTGTTATACAACGCTATCTCTGGTTCACATTTAATTACTACACTTTATCGTAATTCTGCACTCTATGGAGATAACCACTCTAGCCAATGGCACTCATTGCAATCCAACAGTCAGCAAAGCCCTGATTTATCTCATCCACATCCAAACAAAGGACTTTATAGATAAACAAGGAAAAGATTTCTGAAATGCTACAGCTGTCTGCTTTAAGGATATCATTTGGTAATGTTAACCAATAAGCAATGAGTCTTGGATGTACAGAAAAGGGCAATTGTAAACCAGATTTATGCCGTACCACCTGCTAATTCTCACAAACATTATCCTTTCTAGTTATGAACAAGATGATCAGTTAATGAAAGTTAAATAAAATAGAGATTCGGTCAGTCGAAAATAGGTTGACACAAAGCAGCAGGAATAAATGTTTGATTCCATTCTACAATTAATATTTCACCAGAATAATGACATAATAAAAGATTAAAACATGAACTGTGGAATCTAAATGATCACTTAATAAAAGCCAAACATCAAAATATAAATATAAATATATATATATATATAAATTTATGTTATTATTTCTTTGTAAATACCTCTGGGGACCCCCCACTCCTGGCATTCCTGATCCTCACCCCAGCTCCTTCTGGCCCCTACCCTCTCATCTTGCATCACAGAGTGTCAATCAAAGCAATGGCTGCTCCACATTACTATATTTACCAGTTTACAAATTGAAGGATATTTTTTATTTTTTTACTTTCTAAAAAAATATTTAACAAAGTTAGTTTTCCAAAAGAGCACATAGTAAATTTGGGATTATGAGAATATTTAGGACCACTATGTAATAAAAATATTTTTAAAAATCTGACTAAGAGCTTAGGGCTTCATTACATGGCTCCCATAAGCAATCTTGCGAGTGAACTTTCCACATAGGGAGCCACATAGTTATTACATTCCTGCCCCAGCAAACCTTTGTAAGTAAAAACTAGTGGATGATTCCCATAAGAGCTTATGGACAATCTTGAGGGACCACTGTTGTGTACTTACAAGTAAAAATCATGTTTGTTGGGCAGAGACTATTAAAAACAATATGAAGTTTAAAATAAATAAAAGTTAATATTTCTTTATAACTTTTCTTAATTTTCAAACTTTTTTTTTTCTCAAGCAGAGCTGCCGTTCTCCACCTCCCTGGGGGCGTTGCCAGCTCTGCCTGGGGGGGCTCATCTTGGAGATTAGAAGCAGGATGGGCTATAACATCACTAGCTTCACCCTATGACATAATTAGCTCCATCCATACATCCTACACAGAGGAAACAGCTGTATTGTATCCTGCTTGCAGTTCCATCAGAGGTTTCGCCCACTGAAAGTGCATGAACCATCATAGCCCTGCCCCCTCTACTACGCATGCTCAGTCTAAACCAGAGTCTGATTGGTCAGCTTTTTTTTTTTTGTCCAGCTTCCAAGAAGAGCTGGCCGCACTCTCCGATAGCTACAGATAGGAGGAAATAAACAGCTTTGCTTGAGGGGAAAACTGACATATTGAAATATAAGAAAAATATTAACTTTTATTAATTTTAAACTGCATACTGTTTTTAATTGTCTGCTCCCAACAAAGAAACATATGAGCCTTATTGTAAGTGCACTAAAGTGTTTTTTTAACTGTTCTTCTAAGCTTCAGTGAGTGTTCGACGTGAGACAAATCCTTATGCGTAAACTCAACCTCCCAGAATAGCAGATAAACCATTTACAAGGACACTTACAAGACACTTAAGGAGCTACAAGTTTATCTGTACCAGAAAGTAAAATAGCCTAAAAAGGAATTTTTTAGGACTCTAATGAAGTAAAATTGAAGCCTATACATCCTAAATCACATAATAAAGGCTGCCCAATAGCTAATCCAGCCCTATACAACAATGCTAAAGAACAATCAAATAAATCATTATGCCAATTTACAAATACCTGCTCATACAATTAAACACCCAACTAATGCTAAGTCACAACTCATTAATACAGAGCCCGATTGGTTAAAACCTACCAACCTGCCCTACAAATACATTAAGAATCCCCCTCAACAAAAATCCTGGTTTTACATTCATTGCGTTTCCCCTGGAATTTAATATCATGTAATAAATGTGAAATTAATATGCAATTTGATGTGTGCAAACTGCAATGTCATGTACAATAATAGGAAATGTCAATATGTTGTCAAAGTTTGAGTGGGAGACACATAGCCATATTGCAATCCTTACTGATGTTCTTTACTATGTTGGTTGATTGCCGTTGGCACTCAAATTAATACTTGCAGCTCTTTAGAAAACATGTAAGGACTCTTGCCCCTTCTGGATCGCTACCTTGTCGTGGTTAATGGACTTGTGTAACTGAATAAAGCTGTGAGCTATACCATGTACAGTCACCCAAGTTGGGCAGGTCATAGCAGGGAGGTCAGACAAATCTTGGTGCACAGGTGAAGGAACTGGCAAACCACTCCAGTATCTTTGCCAAGAAAACCGTATGGATCAGCACAACCAGAAACACAGACAGATGTGCCATTGAGTGCACTCACAAGCTATCGCCCTTACTTAATAACCTTCTTGTATCAAGTAAAGTATTATTAGAAATAGCCTAGGAGAGCCATGTAATACCTACATACATTTACCTTGTAAGAGCTTGCATGCTTACATATAAGCCTTGCAGGAGCTCCTATGGGAGCCATGTAATCAAGACCACATTTAGGCAATATGCATGCATATACACATACATACATACCCCAACACAAGACATACATGTATATATACTGTAATACACATAATAAATTGTACAGACATATCCAATTTCCTTCCCATGAGCTTCAAATCAATCTGACAGAAAATGTGAAGAAACATGCAGTTCCCTTTCCAAACTCTAAAACCTGGCATCAGTCTATTATAGGCGACAAACCAGTTTTCTAACCATATTTCGTGAAGAAACAGCTAAAAGAGTGAGAGAGAAAAATAAATGGTCTTATAATAGTTCACACAAATTATGAATTTAGGGAGCTGGTCCATTTATACCTAATGTGTGTGGATTACCACATATCACCAAGTAAGAGAAAATAAGCATATCAGATTCAATGTATAATTATGTAAAAATGCAGTGGTGACCAACAGAATTGTGGAATAAAAAAAAAATTGATCAGTACATAAAAGTTTAATAGATACCGTATGTATCGGCGTATAACACGCACTTTTTCTCCCTGAAAATAGGGAGCAAATTATAGGTGCGTGTTATACGCCGATATTCCCTCCCCCTCCTTATCCTGAACCTCCCTCCTCATTCTAACCCCCCCTCCTCAACCTAAACCCCCCCCCCGCCCTCCTATACCTAAACCCCCCTAAATAACTCCCCTTCACTTACCTGCTTCTGTTCCGGCCTCCGCTCCGCTCCCTGACCCGGCGCGCATGTGAAGTCACATGTGCGCCACGTCATTAGCATATACCGGGAGGTTGAGGAGGGAGGTTGAGGATAGGGGGGTTGAGGATAGGGGGGTTGAGGAGTGGGTTTGAGGAGGGGGTTGAGGAAGGAGGATGAGGGGGGTTGAGGGGGTTTGAGGATGGGGGGGTTGAGGAGGGAGGTTGAGGATGGGGGGTTGAAGAGGGAGGATGAGGAGGGAGGTTGAGGTTGAGGATTTTGCTTCAAAGTTCTTTATTTGAATTTTTATTTTTTTTCCCTGAAATTTTCTTCTTAAAATGAGGTGCGTGTTATACGCTGGTGATTGTTATATGCCGATAAATACGGTATTCAGTAAAATAAAAAAATAAAAAAATATATTAAACAAAATGGCCACATTAATTGTGAACGATTTTAAAATTAATGAGACTCCGTAGTAATGGAAAACAAATCATGGCCCTTTAAATCACCTAGCATAATGAAATCTATATTAGCTAATTTTAAATATAGCTATTAATGATTATTCATTCTTAATGCAGTCTGCTTACTTATAGGAGGCTGCCATATTGGCTTCACTCCCTCCTTCTAGCCCATGGAGTACGTCCCTGTATGAGGCTGTGGGTGCAAGCTGTGAATCTTGGCCAGTAGTTTCCTACGGGTCTATAAGGTCATGTGATGCTGGCTCCTGCACTAGAACTGGGGGGGAGTAAGAGAGAGCAGCATGGCAGGCCCCTAGATGTGAGCAGAGAGAAATTAAAGGCATATCTAAATTTCCTGGATTGTGAATGCATCTGATAGATGAGAACCAGTAGTGTTTGAAAACATTTTTTTTTCGCCTGAAAAAAATCCCCAAATAAACATCAAACTCACCCTGATGTTTGCTAAAATTCTTGAGTTTGCAAGAAGCAGATTTTCAGAGTTAACGCTCCTTGATATCCCTGCTAAAATTAGCAAATAAATTCATAATTTGTTTTGGCCAATCAAAGGCAGCTAATACATTTCTATCCATCTGTAAAGCCAGGATGTGCACCAAAGAATCATGGGTAGTGTAGTCATGCTTTCACTCAGGAACAGGAAGCAAGGAAGAACACAGGCATTACTGTGTAGATCTTTGCATTGAGCAGCTGCTGCCTTGAGGGTTAAAATCATACCCAAATGCATTGTTTCTATTGGTAGTTACAAGGTGACTATGTAAGCAACTCTGGGGGTGTGGAAAGCCATTTTTATTTTTAAATAAAATAAATCTGTACGTGTATATAATGCCTCCATGTAATGGGTATATATATATATAATATATAGTATGTATGTATGTATGTATGTATGTATGTATGTATGTATGTATGTATGTATGTATGTATATATATATATATATATATATATATATATATATATAAATATATATATATATAAATATATATATATATATATATATATATATATATATATATATATATAAGCAGGTGTTATATTAAAAAAGGATAAAAACAGGGGAACCTAGATATGCCTTTAAAACACTTATAATTTCATATGATTGTATGTTTCTAATTTATATTTTCAAAGGGAATGGCTTATTGGGCTAATACAATGTCCCTTTAAATAGGTAAAAGTTCAAAGTCACAATGAAAGAGACAGAATGACAAATAATTTGTAAGCAAAGACATAATTGTATAAATAATTAGCAGAAGTTGGCAGGCTGGCAATCTGTTGGCTTCAAGTTCTGCTACCTAATTTCCTGTTTCTCGGCATGACCTGCCCCACCCCAAACAGGAATTAGCACCACTTACATGCTAAAACTGAAGTTAGTGAGCAGAGTCTTAAAGGTTTCTCAGGCTTTTAAATAAGGTTCTAATTTTCTTTTGTAAATTAAACTTAATTGATATGTCATAAATCTGGATAATAATATATTTGCTTAAAGGAATACAAGCTATTTTTTGCTATCGATGTAGATTTTAGCAAGGTTGTGTAACTTTATCCTCCACAATTCTCAGTTACAGGAGTCTATCTGTGTCTTCCTGTTCTCTCTCATAATAGCTGCCATCTTATTGTAAATTGTATATGACAATTACACAGAGGATAGTAAAATGAAGCAAATTAAAACATTTGCAAATAACAACAAAAAAAAAAAGACTAAAACAAGTTTAGTTAAGAATAAAACAGTAATATACCTGTTAGCAGAAGAGATCTGTGGATGAAAACAGGGATTTTTTTTTTCTCAATCTAAAGACTGGGGGTGGGCTACACAGGGTGCTAAAAGGCCTACAAGCAACCCAAGCAGTCAGTAATGCATTGGCTGGTGTGCCGGTGTTTACTGTGAGTCAGTAAGGCAGTCTCATCAGCTGTAAGTCTTTAGTCAGCCAAGTCATAAGTCAGCAGTATGTAGTAGATATCAGAGGCTATTTAACATGAAAGGACAACTGTAGTGTATTTACAAGTAAGGTTCATATGTTTGTTAAGTATATTAAAATCAGTAAGCAATTTAAAATAAATAAAAGTTAACATGTTTTCTTGGCTTTTAAACTGTCGGTTTTCCCCTCAAGCATGGCTGTGTATCTCCTCCTACCTGTGTCTATCAGAGTGTGGACAACTCTTCCTTTGTGCTGGACTAAAAATAATGGCTTCTTTACACTAAGGATGCTCAGTAAAGGGGGCAGGGGTATGATGGCTCATGCACCCTCACTAGATGGGACCTATGGAGCAGCTGCAAGCATGTTACAATAGAGCTGTCACCTCAGTGTAGGCAGCAGGGGTGCGGCTAATTTTGTCATTGGGCAGGGCCAATGACATCAGGCCAGCCTGCTTCCAAGTTCTATGATAGTCCAGCACAAAGGAAGAGCAGGCCACAATCCTCATAGACACAGGTAGGAGGAGATACACAACTCTGCTTGAGGGGAAAACTAGCTGTTTAAAAAGGCAACAATCTTTATTTTTTACTTTTATTTATTTTGAACTGCATACTGTTTTTAATAACCTATGCATGGCTGAGATTTACTTGTGAAAGAACTGATCAAGTTCACCAGGATCAAGATCTTTATATAAAGTTCACCAGGAGCCTGATCAAGATCTTATTATCACCAGTAAGAAAGAAGCTTCTCAGACTCCTTCCAAAACTTGGTACACAAAGACTAAGCAAGACAGTCTGAAGGGCAGTGAGATTGGGCTGAACACTGCAGCTCCTAGTGAAACAAAACATTGACAAAACTGAATAAAATAGAGTGGACCCTTGGTAAAACGAATACCAAACTCCCATAAGGAGTAGTGTAAATTGGTATTAGCAAACGCGATGAGTACCAAGGTTTTTTGCTCATGCAGTCACATCTAATTTTGAGATCGATGAGTTTGGAGGTAGTCAAGTACCGAGGGTCCACTGTATTTTAATAATAGAACTTAAATCATTTTCAGCTTATCCAAGTCTTCTCCCACTTCTGGTCCCTTTAAACCACAAATATAGGTGGGGCACCTCTGCCAAAAGTACAATAACTGAACTTTTTTCCCAGCATCCTGTTCTCAGGTATAATGTCACTGTACTGATAACATATTTTGTTGCTTTGCTGCACCGGGGAACTTGGATTTTTTAATTATTTTGGATGAATGGGCCAAAAGGAAAGGCACAGAATTTACTTTGCTTTTATCTTTACCTTTTGGGGATTTAGTTCATGATATTACACAAAACAAAATGTCTGTCCAGACTGCACTCGCTGGCAGACAAATCACATTTTTATTGTTAGCTGTTCAAAATGTATTGGGGAGACCGCCAAAATAAACAAAAGGGCAGCGATTCAAAACAGCAAACACGCTCCTGCGCTGACAGCGGCAAATCACTATATTCCAAATGAATAAAAATTAATTCAGAGCATATACATTATATATATATATATATATATATATATATATATATATATATATATATATATATATATATATATATATATATATATATATATATATATATATATATATATATATATATATATATATATATATATATATATACACACCACCTTGCACACTTACTTGCCAGATCTTGTAGAGCAAACCACAGTTGTTCAAGGGAAAAATACATTGATTTGTGAAGTACTGAACAATCTATCAACATTAGCAGTTGAGTAAGCAATTAACATAGAAGAATTAGAGAAACGCCCTGTTTATGTACCGATCTCGTCTGTTTCATCACTTCCATATTCCTGTCACCTTTTTTATTAATTGTGCAATTTTCTTTTCTGCTTGGGCCTTAGCACGTCTGATAACCGGTTTTGCCAGCCCCTGTTTGGTTTTATATAATTCTCTATCCTCCTCCGATGGATATCTTTCTAACTCTGTAGAGAGAGAGAATTAGGGAGCCATGTGTTCTCTTAAAAGATATCCAGAAAATGTGGCCTGGATTGGAACCAAAGAACAAGACTGACTTAGTTAAACTTGCGGACAAAGTGCAGTCTTAGTGGTCCACATGGATATAATATGTGTTCGAATGATGCCTGAACATAAAAAAGGAAAAATTAAGTAAAAATGTATTGACAAAAACTAAATAAATAGCCATTTAATATTTTAGGCCATCAAAATAAATATTTAGGTGTCTGATGTAATACTTTAAGCACAGACACCTGCATTTTCTACCACTGTTAGAAAATGTCATATAGTCCCAATTATTTCCCCTTCTCTGGTCTTTGCAATTATATTTACTCAACCAATAAATAAAGGAACATACAATTCCGAAATGTTCTATCCTATGATATGAAAAGTTCCATGATATCCATTTAGAAGGCTGGAAATTAATATGATGTACAGATAACATCGAAGAAACTAAGCAAACTGACACTGATTTGAATACACAACTACAATCTTGCCAACTCAAACAAATACTGAAATTTGATCCCTACAACTGTCTAAATTCCTGGCCATCTAGACCCCTATATATCACCAACAAGCCATATGCACGTAGGGCTGCAGTATATATGAAGACCCCGATTCTAACCTTTATTTCATGTTCAAATCATGTATTTTTGTAATAAAAAAATGAAAGTGTTTTACTTAAAAAACGTTCAGTGACCTCCATCCCCCCATGTATTTCGCTCACCCGCATCGTCTTAAAATTACATTTGTTGACCCAGTAACTTCTCTGCTCTCTGTAACTTATATGCTAATTGTATAATTTTACCTTTTCTGCTGTAAATGATAGCAGTTAATAAACATATAAGAATATTAAAATACTAATTTCACGCGAATACCAGAGAATAGTCAGGCTCACATTCGTGACAGCACCATGACAACTATCAGGAAGCCGCACTAATGCAGTGGTAATGCCCGTAACGAGCCTTTAAACAGAAAGATGCAGAGTATCACTCCCATTTTAATACAGCTATATATGCATTTAGCAGCAATTCTAAAGCGATCTACGTGTAACTTTTAGAAGCATGTGCTCGTGGGAATGGTGACTTACAAGAGACGTCATGTATCAGGGTGGAGAAAATAAGACACATTTGCCGCCATTTGGATTAAAGTTAACGGAAAAGATCAGGATCATTCACGATCAAGGCAATTAGATGTACCTAGTACTTGCCTGTATGTAACTCAGAAGTTGCCCCCTCATATCACTTACGGAGGGACATGTACTATTACAACCTCTCTCAATAAGAAAGAACAGCCCTTTAACTAATTCATCTACAAACATCTGCTAAATGTTACTCATTCAACTCACCTTTCATGTCACTCAACCTCTCTATATAAAAGTCACCTTCGATATAACAAAGAAGAACAAATCTAACGTGAGTTTTTCCATAACTGGATCAGGCATTCCCCATGCAATGAAACTCACCACATTAACCCAGTGACACCAACAGAGGAAAGGATAAATATCACAGGGGCCGCCATTTTAAAAGTTGACCCAAAGCAAATGTGTAATGCACCCAATTTTTCTCTCTTTTTTTTTAGCTGCTTCAGCAACTTTACATAAAAGTACAATGATTTAATAGATGGGTATTCAGTAGATGGGTATTGTGCATATCTATTTTAAGCAGGTTAAAAGCCTCTGCAATGGACACAACTGATCTTTAACTTCAAACAGGTTAAAGAAGCATTAATTCAACAAGGACTCAGATAGGCCTGGCTGCCAACTGTGGTGATTTTCTGAAATAATGTAATTAGATATAATCATGAAGCGGTTTCAGTCTCGGCGGGCCATATGTACTAAATGGTGATGGTTTAGAGAGTTATCAAATCTAGTTCGTTTTAAGCAAACCGGAGGAAGAGACATCCAATAGTGAGCCCTTCCTTCTATATCGATCCACTGGGAAAGAAATAAAACGTATATTTTAATATGCAACTAAAATCTTGATTTCAAATAATAAATATATATGATCCTTACTGACTAGTAGTTAGATAGAGAACAAAATTAAATCCCAAATTGCTGGCACTAGAGTATAATTCCAAAATGAATAGGAAGTTTGAGTAATACATCCCATACAGATTTAAATAATGGACATAATCTGAATAGTGTTATAAGTATATTACGTTTTATACAACATTATGTTAATAAATACACTTTCTAAATGGCAAATCAAAACTTGATAGCCCTTCTATACCGTAATTATATATTTCTAATGAAAGGAGAACTAAACTTGTATATTAGAGCATTGGACTTGAGTATTGGATATCCCATGAGCTCATGGATAAAAATAAAACTTAGATTAAAAAACTCTGGTGAACAACAAGATAGTTCTACCCGGCATTGGCAGAAAATCTTCCTGCATTATAAGAGATAAAGTACCCCTGAAGCAAGAACCTAAATAGATTTATTTAATCTGAAAAGCACCTAACGAGGTTAGCCATTATTTAAATAGGATAATTCGAGAATGGAGAGTTTCCTTTGAAATTGTCCAATATTCACCCATTAATACATTTGGGCCATTATATTAAGGATTAGCAAAATTATGAGATAGTGGGATGAAATGAACAAAATGATGAACAACAATCCATAAAATCTCTATATATCAAAACGCTATAGTCATAAAAGGTCAGTCCAATATTACATTCAAGTTGGAAAGATCTCTTCACAATTTTATGAATGGGCTCCATCAAATCACATCAAAACTGATGAAGTGCCAAATAAATAATAGGAAAGCTTACATTTTATTGCAATGGTGGGCAAAATGTCCTCCAAACCCTCTCCTGTTCTAGAGAGTGGAAAATCTCGATACTCCTCCACAGAACATAGTCCCACTGCTAAAACATACATAATATTCATTCTAACTTGAAAACCCTTCCCTTCAATGATTATGCTTTTATCCCATTTTGTTTCCCTTCTCTATTCAGCAGTAAGTTCTACCATTTTTATATGATTTTAAAAAAAAATTAAACTTAATGTGCTGCCCTTTTGAGGACTTAGCCCTCCAAAATACAATTAGTTGCCCATTACCGCAACTACATATCAAATTCAATGGCGCCAAACTGACGCATTGCATGTAGTAACTTCAACATCAAAACAATGTATTTGTACACAAACCTACCAACATGTTACGACAGGTAGAAGACGCAACGGAGGAACAAACATCAAATCCCAGCCAACTTTAAAGGACCACTGTGGTTGTTTTTTATATTATCTTTTGAATAAATAAACTTGATTATGGGCAAAATGTTTTTATAAAGAAAAAAGAAATCAACATAACATTTACATTTTTAGCTTTTATATGCAACTATTCTTTGCATTGTGGTTTAATTTTGTATTTTCAACTGATTCTGTCTTCTACTTTCTCTGGAATCTCTCTATTACATCTGTTGAAAACACAAGCAGTTATATCTGCAACATCCCAATGGGGGCAATAGAAAATTCTTCTACATTTAATGTGTCCTCCCATCTCAGAAAGTCGATCAGCAGAAACCACAATGGTAAAGCCAAAATGGTTCATTCCCAACCCGGGGCTCTTTGGAGAGGCGAAATATTGGTTTATGTCCTAATTCAATCTTGCTTTTAATCAATTAATTAAATTAGGTGTCATCTTCCATATAAATAAACAAGATTTGATATGTATTTTTTACTAACAAAAAAGGCTAATAACCAGGATTAACCCATCCACACCATTAATTTCTGTCGGTGCTATGAAAGACTTCCCTTTAATTTGTACAATGGAGACACGTGTAATATTTATAATGAAAGGACATCAATGTATTAATAATGCCCAAGGTGTGGGGGAGCTGTATAGATAAATGCACAAATGTACGAGACAGAAAGAAAATGATCCCATAGACGAAAAACCAAAAGGAAGAGGAATTCAGCCCCCTGCTGAGAAACCTGTACGTTCTCGTTTTCCAACAAATAATGGAGTGACTTAATGACTTAATTCTGAATTATTATGTCTGTGATCTGCCCCTCATTTGGGTAAATGAGAGTAATTAAGCATTCTTCACTGAAGTCACTATATTCCCAGGACTTGTCTTCAAAACCACATAGCAGCAGGCTCCCTACGTTCTGCCATCCGCATTACCATACTGATGGACATTAAACACTCGTTATACACATATTAGGGGTCTCGTTTGAAGTCCCATTGCCTGTCATATATTTTTAATACACCTCCAGAAAGTATCCCATCTATGCAAACTATACAGAGAGACAACACCAGCAACAGATCGTTACAAATTGGCCCTGAGAGGAAATTCTTTACATTTTATTATATTTTATGAGTTGAAGCTAAATGGAATAAATCAGATAAAAGCACATTCACTTGAGCGAGGCCAACAGTAGCTGTGTCCAGTAAATCTGTCTGAACATTATAGTGTAAATACATAAAATAGGATTTATATTCTACCTAATTCATCTAAGTGAGGCCTCCATTTGGTGCTTGTTAAATAATTACTAATATTCATAATAAATTGCACATTACAGACTTGGTCTGGCTGTAAATTAACTTATGGTATTGGGTGAGTCAACATGGAGAGTAATTACATAACCTGCTATAAAGCCTGGATATATTATGAGAGTCAGAGAGTAGGGGTTTCTTAATTATTTATTCTACTGTTTTTGGATATAACATGTAAATCTTTATAAAATAAAATACAAAATATTCCTATATCATTCTTATATCACACTTAAGATCCAGCCAGATAAGATTAGTAATTATTTGGTTAATATTTTATTTAGAATAACTTAATAAGTAACTATTTAATTATTTAGTCGCAGCAAAACAACGGGCTAATAAATCATTTGATTGTTTAAGATTAGGAAGTGTCTACCTCCATATTCTAACCATAGGACCCTCAAAAACTAAACTGAGATATTGTGTATAACAGAGTGCTAACACCACTGACCTTGTTTGTGTATGTATAATATATGATATATATTATATATATATATATATGTATTACTTTTGATTTGACAAAGCTGGTCACTTCACATGTTTATCAAATGAAAAGGTGTCACTCTATGCAAACATTCTGCACAAACAGATATGTACATATATGCACACATCTCTGTGGTATAGAAACACCATAGGATGGATGGATGGATGGATGGATGGATGGATAGATAGATAGATAGATAGATGGGTAGAGAGGTATAGATAGATAGGTAGAGAGGGATAGATAGATAGATAGATAGATAGATAGATAGATAGATAGATAGATGTCAGCAGAATAGGTTTCAATTAGCCCACAAAACTTTTACCATTTACATTTTAAAACATGTCTTTATCATCTATAATTCTTAATATAAAAAAAAAAAGAAAAAAAAGATGTACTTTCATTGGAAAACATGTTGCTTTATTTCCATATCTATAGCCCCTTCTAATAATTTATCTACATAGCTATCTATGTATATGTCTAAGTCTCATCTATCATTCTCATCTAGTTTATCTATCTTATCTATTTCAATGTATTGATTTAAATGTATGTGTGTCAGAATTATTGCAGAAGGTTTCACATTTCAGGTCAGAATTTGCACTTCTTTAGCAGCGCTCTGCTGCCACCTAGCTGCGATATGACAGTATTTCCTTGTTTGTAATAATTTTAGTTTTGTTAAGTGTGTGGGCTTCAGCTTTCTTTATTGTTACATTTTCAAATATTAATGATAAATGTTGTTGTTTGAGTATCGGTAAAGGGCGCAACTTCATATAGATTTGTTAACTTTTTATGCATGGTCTCATCCTTGAATACTGAACTTATTTTGGTGTGCAGTGTGAGCAATTGGGTCAACCCTTGGTACCACTTTCCACGCATTCATAAGGAATGATGGTATAATGATGATGTATCCATATGTTACGCATTGGCTGCACTATACATTTGTTTCTGAAAAGGTATATCCATGGCCAGATGTGAGGCGAAACGCCAAATCTGAGCAATTACACTTGTGAGTGGTGACACAAAGTAATTTTGTGAATTATCTAAAAATACTATAAGGTGGACATCTGCACTATTCAATTTATCCAATAGTGTTTTTTGCATCCGTACATAATAAATTTGTGACAATGTGGGGTACGGTGCTGCCAGACAGGTATATTCCCTCTCAATAGGGTGCGTAGCTCTGCATATATATGTCACTTAAGCATATTAAACTAATCAGAAACTCCAATACTCAATTTACTAGGCTTATATTTGAGTAAGT
Source organism: Discoglossus pictus (assembly GCA_027410445.1). NCBI lineage: Eukaryota > Metazoa > Chordata > Amphibia > Anura > Alytidae > Discoglossus > Discoglossus pictus. Next base: position 113,706,476 of record CM050171.1, read on the forward strand.
TGCCCTTTTTATCTAAATTTGCACTTGCCAGGAAATGTAAGTGTTCACTGATAATTATATTAGTCCCTTTATGGTTCACCAGTTGGACAATCAAGCCTGTAAAAAATGGTCACATGCAAAGTTACAAAGTATGAACGTCAATACGTTCAATATCTAGAATCAGGTAGTGGGTATGGGGGTTAGAGGTTTGGTTATTTATTTGTACTTTAATGTATTTACACAACAGAACTGCCATCCCTCTCGCCTTCCCAGTATATGATGAATGGAACCCATGGGTATACCAGGTATACCATCTAATCATCATTTATTTTCTCTACATCATTTCGATGAGTTTAATGCTTATTATCCACAACTGATTTCAGAAACTTCAAGTGTAGTAGAGTATGTTCAAATTTAATTGGGGAATTTACAATCCCCTACTTTGTACTTTAACATTATTATTCACCATAGTATACACTGTTTCCAGCCCTTTGAACACACTATACAATTTCCCACCAATATTGAAGTTTTATCTCTTAATTTTAAGCTTATACTCCAAATCGGAAATGACAAGGAGGCTAAATTCAGGTTCAAATTAACAATTAAACGTTAAAAACATACAAAACACAAACATGAGGAAAATAAAGCTCTGCTTATGTTAAATTTAATCATTCCAGATATTGTTCCGTAAACAGATTAAAAAGAATACAGAGGACCAAGGCTCTATTTGGACGAATTAATACATGGATATTCCACCATAACTGTGGCAGAGTGCAAGAGTCTGTTATCACTGGGAAGAGATGTTTGCGGTGTGGAAGATATCAGGAAGATATCATAATTTCCATGGATCAGACAAAAGAGAAACCCTCTTAAATTAGGCATTTTCCCTATCTTTACTCTTCCATGAATCTGGGGAGGTTGGCCCAGTCAGGGCTGTGGCTGATTTCCTCTGTGTCTTGTTGAAACTTTTGTTTCTTAGATGCCAACAGTGTGGATATATCTACTTGGGTCATGTTTGGTGTTTTAAAGAGGCCCTGAAAATCTGCTTGAAATAAGTAGACGTGCTGGGTATACTACTATGATTTGGTTCCAGTTGCAGCTAGTTTGGTGCATAGGGTGTGGAATTATTTGCACACTTGAGATACCTCGACTGAATAACTTTAAAACGCATCAACTTATGGCTTTGCCAAAATAAGCCTTGTTCAAAAGTTTTGTAAGCAATAACTTATGGAGCACACCATCCATGTTTTGTTTGAGTGGTTCCAGACGATGGGATCTCGTGACTAGTTTGTTCCTTTGGGAGCGATTTTCAAGGTCTTCAATCTTAGCCTTCAGAAACTAAGTTTATTTTTGTAATTGTTTCTCCCTTTTTTTGAAGAACTATAACATCTGTCGTTAAGGAAGCTAGAATTTTTTTTGCCATTTTAACTTTTTGTTACTTAATTAGTCACTAGTGTTTCCAATTAAACTTTTAATTGAGAAGCTTGCTCAACAAACAGCAGCTCAATGATTTCTATTACTATGCTAATTAGTTCTAGGTGTGTAGTGGACATTGCAGCTGCTTGTTCCCAGTCATCTCCTTGGTGGGCATCTTGTTGATGGCTTGAACCTTTTTGCTGTTTGGGTGTTTTATCCTTGACTTTATTTTTGATTTTTTTCTCTTTTTATTTATTACTATTTTCTTTTCTTTAGTGATATGAAGGAGTTACAAGTTGAAGATCAACCAGTGTGAAATTTCAAGTCACTCAGTACTCAACTGATGATGATACATTACCTAGTTGATAAGGCTATCCAGCAGGCTAGAGTTTGATTTGGATAGCAGATGTGTGTTCAAGGCTATATGGATCTCTTACATTGACATACACTCTCATGATTTTGCAGGACTTCTCTTAGATAAGGCTCTCTCCACTATCTGGTGAGGTTTAGTTTGGTCTTCAGTTTTGTCTTGCCACTATCCTGATGTATCATATAACTACATATGATGTTGACGAAAATGTCCGCCACCTCGTAGCTGGCCAACTAAGTATGCGTTTATTAGATCAGTACCTTTATTTATCTTTATTTTATTATAGTTCTCTGAATATAAAGATATATGGACATCTGGACACAATAACTCTTTTACAAGACCAAAGTATGGAAGAAAATATTATGGTAACAAACAGTGTTTCCCACAGTAGAAGAATTACTTGTAACAAGTTAAGTTATAACTTAAGAAATTGCTGCCCTCTTAAATTTGGCTTGTATGGTAATTTTATATGTAATCCGTTTTAACTAATTCTAATAAACTGTGATTTTAGGAGTATAACCCCAGTATTATTGGTACTACAATAGAGTTATTGTGCCAGATGTCCATATATCTTTATGTTCAGAGCCCAATATCACATTAATTTAATCTACAACTCTATAGATAATTGAGCCAAATCTTTAAAGATTTTTTTGTGTGTGTTAAAATGTATCTTTGCTTTACTTCTTGATGTCCCAACATAGTTCTTCACTTCTTCGTTCCACTGCTGGCTCAGTCCACAAGACCCTTCTACTGGTATCTCCCAAGACTGCTCCTTCCTCCTTACAAACACTATCAATGTTGATCACCTCTTGTGCTCCCCCACTCCAACTTGATCTCCATGCTGTGCAGATAATGTGTTCTGAGTCGTGTATTCACAGTATAATGTCTGGGCCATATGTACTATACCACTCAGAACGGGTTTATCTGGACAAATATGCTCCTCGGAGGTTCAGGCGTTCGGGTCTACACAGATATCAACTGCTAAGGCTCAAATTGCTGATAAAATAGCGAGTTTAGAGAGAGCCTACATACCTCTTTAATGTGACTTCTCTTTTTCAAGCAGCACAACCAATACAACGATATTATTAGAACTGGTATTAGTGCATGTAGCTTTGAAATTATTAAAATAAACGGTTTGTCTTTTCAAAAGACTTTGATGTTTATCTAGTGAATTACAATGTAATTAAGAGCAGATATCAATGGTAATTTTTATATTTATCTGATGGAAGCACCATGAATTTCTATCAGACATATTAAACAAAATAATACAGAAGGGAGCAAAACAACAAATTATTTATAGGAAATCTCTCTATATACAGTGCCTTGCAAAAGTATTCACACCCCTTGGCATTTTTCGTGTTTTGCTGCCTCACAACCTGGAATCATCACGGATTGATTACGGATTTGCATCATTTAATTTACAGAACATGCCCACAACTTTGAAGATGTTTTTTTTTTTTATTGTGAAGCAAACAAAATATAGGACAAAATAACAGAAAAAGTCAATGTGCATAACTATTCACCCCCTAAAGTCAATACTTTGTAGAGACACCTTTTGCGGCAATCACAGCTCCAAGTCGCTTTGGATAAGTCTCTATGAGCTTGCCACGTCTTACCACTGGGATTTTTGCCCATTCCTCCTTGCAAAACTGCTCCAGTTCCTTCAAGTTGGATGGTTTGCGCGTGTGAACAGCAATCTTTAAGTCTAACCACAGATTTTCTATTGGATTGAGGTCTGGGCTGTGACTAGGCCATTTCCATCAAATTTACATGTTTCCCCTTCACTCAAGTATCGCTTTAGCAGTGTGTTTGGGGTCATTGTCCTGCTGGAAGGTGAACCTCCGTCCTAGCCTCAAATCACACACCAAGTGGTGAAGGTTTTGCTCAAGAATATCCCTGTATTTAGCACCATCCATCTTTCCCTCAACTCTGACCAGTTGCCCAGTCCCGGCTGCTGAAAAACATCCCCACAGCATGATGCTGCCACCACCATGTTTCACTGTGGGGATGGTGTTCTTTGGGTTATGTGATGTGTTGGGTTTGTGCCAGACATAGCGTTTTCTTTGATGGCCAAAAAGTTAAATTTTAGTCTCATCAGACCAGAGCACCCTCCTCCATACATTTTGGGAGTCTCCCACATGCCTTTTTGCAAACTCAAACATGCCATTTTGTTTTTTGCTGAAAGTAATTGCTTTCTTCTGGCCACTCTGCCATAAAGCCCAACTCTATGGAGTGTTCGGCTTATTTTCGTCCTATGTACAGATACTCCAGTCTCTGCTGTGGAACTCTGCAGCTCCTCCAGGGTTACCTTAGGTCTCTGTGCTGCCTCTCTGATTAATGCCCTCCTTGCCTGGTCTGTGAGTTTTGGTGGACGGCCGTCTCTTGGCAGGTTTGCTTTTGTGCCATGTTCTTTCCATTTGGTTATGATGGATTTGATGGTGCTCCTGGGGATCATCAAAGATTTGGATATGTTTTTATAACCTAACCCTGACTTGTACTTCTAAAGAACATTGTCCCTTACTTGTTTGGAGAGTTCCTTGGTCTTCATGACAGTGTTTGGTTAGTGGTGCCTCTTGCTTAAGTGTTGCAGCCTCTGGGGCCCTTCAAAAAAGTTGTGTATATATAATGACAGATCATGTGACACTTAGATTGCACACAGATGGACATCATTTCACTAATTATGTGACTTCTGAAGGTAATTGGTTGCACCAGAGCTTTTTATGGGCTTCATAAAAAAGGGGGTGAATTCATACGCACATGCCCATTTTCTGTTTTCTATTTCTACAAAATAAATATATACATAAAACTTTCTCATTTCACTTCACCAACTTAGTGTGTTCTGATCCATCATAACATTTAGATTAACAAAACATTGAACTTAAGGCTGTAATGTAACAAAATAGGTAAAAAGTCAAGGGGAGTGAACACTTTTGCAAAGCACTGTATATTAAATATTGTAAAGAATTATGCAAATTTATAACGGACACAAAAAATAGAAACTCATTTGCTAACTTTATGGAGATTGAAAAATATAATATATAAATAAATCTCTGTATCATTTATATATATATATATATATATATATATATATATATATATATATATAAGAACAAACATCGTACTGCCCTACTGGAGTGTTCTGGTTTTATTTTGGATGTGAGTGAGGCCATTTGCGTTAGGAACTTTATGTGCTGTGTATATGTAATATTGAACCTACAAAATGTCAAAATAAAATACAATAAAAAAAAAAGACATAAGACATTATAAAACATTTTTTTAATTAGTTTTTATAATTTATCTGTACATTTAAATCTATACTATTATGCTACTGAAGTATTTTCATTATTAATAACATGTTGGATTCATTACAGTATCAACATTTTATAAAAAAAATAAATACATCAAATATTAAATTACTGGTCCATCTTCAGGCTCTGGTGACATGTACGCCATTTACGGGTGCTGGTGACATTTACAAATTTAAGATGTCACTCAAACACCCATATGGCATTGCTGGTCTTTAATTCACAGTTTCCCATCATTTATTCTTGCTCTCACATAGCTCCACTCACAATGTGGAATAAATGCTGGCCTGAGGGCTGCAGCAGGTAATCATATAAAGAGAGAGATGAGCCGCACTCTCATGGCTTTCAACAGAATGATAATAATGCATTACAGGTAGAACATTTCAGATAGATAATCTTGACTCTTAAGACAGGAATACGGTAAAAAGACCTCTTGATATAACACCCAAAGTGTCATATTGCACTGTGGCATTATGCTTAGATAATCCACTCCTGGCCCATGCAGATAGAGTCTCACATAATGCAAAGATAGTGCCTGTAGAGTAGTGAAATACAACCAATTTCACCTAAAGGGCTGCATATTCAGCCACAGATTCCTCAAAATGACAATAAAACACAATACAATACAAGCCCAATGTTGGATACATAGCACAACTGGACAAATTCAACTTGCAAGAGTGAGAAGTAATTTAGAAGAGACACTGGTAGTGATAGAAAGAGTTTTTGGTGCAAGAATGTGATAGGTCAGTTGTGAAGAAGAAAAAATTCAAAAAGGGACTTGGATACAGGTAGACACTGATTATCCAGCATCCTCCGTTCCAATGTTTTGCCGGATTAACCGATTTGCTGGGCCAGTGGTGGTCCACCAAATCGGTTAATCAGGCAAAGCCACCCCATTCCAAAGAGACCAAGGAGAATGTGAAAATGGTACAAAACAGATTTTCCGTCAGCTGATGGTCTGACACACCGATTAGTCCAGACAAAATTAAGAGAGTTTAGTCTTGAAGCTTCAAGACTATCAGATTAGTTCAGCTGTATTATTGTATTTCATTAATCATAGTTACATAGTAATTGAGGTTGAAAAAAAGACCTTTAGCCCACCAAGTTCTACTTTTTAAGATCTCCTCTGATCTGCAATATGCAGATTAGTTGTTAATTGATCCAGAGGAAGGCAGACAGAAAAAAATCCCAAGTGAAACTTTGCCAATTGTCTCAAAAGGGAAAGAAAATATTCCTTCCTGACCCCAGATATCGGCTATCGGATTTCTCCCTGGATCAATACTCTCTCTCTAATTATCCAGGACAAACCTGAATACCCTTTTAATTTAAAAATATATCCAATCCCTTTGTAAAGTTAGCTATTGAATCCGCTGTCACCACCTCCTTTGGTAGAGAATTCCACAGATTAACCACCCTTACTGTGAAGAACCCTTTTCTTTCTTTA
>CM050171.1:113725489-113842989 GCA_027410445.1 Discoglossus pictus
CACATTTATAAATTTTATTTTACCACTGAACAAGAAGGTGTGGCCCCACTAACCTCCTGTGTCTATTCTATTGGGGTTACCCTGATCACAGAAGCTGATTGGTTGGAGCTATACATGCGCAGAATAAGGTTGTAGGTGGAGCTTGAAGCCAATTTCATGATTCTCAGAAATTTTTAGAGATTTTCCATATTTTTAAAGGGACATGGAAGATTTTGTGATCTTACTAGATATATAATATATCTAATGGGTATTTATTTGCATATACATTTTAAAGCTCTAGCCCCATTGTAGATTCCCAGTGTCCGGTAACTTATGTAGTGTGTGTCAGGTGTATGATGTACAGGGAGTGAGTGGCAATAAACATATATTGCTCATATAACAAGCTCAGTGATGATGTACATCAGGTACTCACACTGTTGATTTGGAGACTTTCAGTAAAGAAAATAGAAATCTGCAGTAAAGAATAAATTGTGTGTAAATCAACATTTTAAAGGCATAATTTATTTCTATTTAAATAAATATATGTATATTATTATTATTATTATTATTATTATTATTATTAAAGCTTTTTATAAAGCGCCACTATATTCTGTGGCGCTGTACAGGGCTAAGTACAAAAAAGACAAAATAAAAATACAATGTTAAACACAGGACAAAAAGTAGGGCCCCTCTTTGCGGGTTTAAATTCTTCCATGCTTGGTGCTTTTCTCATACAAGATTGAGACTCACAAACTTAAAATCTAAAGGGATTATTGAAAGAAGAAGTAATTAAAGGAAGAAAGAAGGGCTCGGCAAGTCTAGTTATTCAAAGGCCCATTGAGAAAAGAATGTGACGTCAATGTTCCTTTAAAGCAAGGTTCGGCAAGTTTGGTTCTCAAGTGCCACATCCAGGCCTGGATTTGAGGATATCCATGCTGAGCACAGGTGAGTTAATAGCTTCTCCAGTCATCCTGACGGACCTCTGCACAGAAAGGAAATCCTCAAATCCAAGTCAGTGTGTGGCTCTCCAGGACTGATCTGGCCCATCTCCGATTTAAAGGAACTCGGTCTCCCCAAAATCAGTTTGTTATATTTTCTTATTCTTAAAGAGCATGAAAAAATAGATATGTGTTGTGTTATCCATTTTATTCTAACGTTAATTAGTCCTGGTACACTCAATGTTGTTGTTGCTGCATATATATGCAAATGAGCAGCTCACATATATTAATTAGCTCCTTTATTCAGCTAATTAGAATTACAGTCTGTTTTGCAATGCTATCTGGCAGTTAGACCCCACTCCCATCCTTATCAGGTACCCTGAGCCAGATGCATATTAAATTAGCTGAAGATAACCGTCCCCAATTTTATCTGGCAGTTAACTTCCTTTTCCTTCTAACTTTCCTTTTCCTTCTAACTTTGCATACCCTCCTACCTAATGAAACTTCACTTTCTTCCTGACCCTTGCTATTTGTTATCTGCCTCTTCCATCCCCTTTAGATTGTAAGTAGAGAGTTTTCAATCTTGTAGAGTGCTTTGGGAAAAAGCACTTTCTACAAAGATTCTAAGCTCAAAACAGGGCCCTCCACTTTTTACAGTTTGTTAAAATGTATATTTTTCCTTGTTCATTTCCTCTGTATAGCGCTACGGAATATGTTGGCGTGTTACAAATAAAAGTAATAATAATAAAGTAATAGTATTCCGAGCTCCACATTAGCATACAGGAGCCGCGATATCATTTCTGAATATCTCAGAAATGACTTACTGCAGAAAAAAACTGCCAGTACAATGTATAGACAGTTTTTAATGCTCTTTAAACTTAAAATCCACATCCTGTTGGGGTATACATAAAACTATGTCTAAAACTATTTGTATTGTGGATGTATCAGTGGGACTGCAGCGTTACGGCCTTAGAATGACATGCAGATTTGCTCTGTCAGGTTTGATGACTTTCTGTACAAATCTATATTCGACATTGTCACCTACACAATCTTTGGAATAGGGCCTGTCAGGGGATGTTAACACCTTTCATCAGGTTTAAATACAACATGTTTCATTTATGAGCTCGGCTTAATAGAAAAAGCTGACAATCAGATGTCAGCAGCGACTGATAAAGTAAACACGGACAGCCAACGTGTCAGGAAAAGTTTTCGCTGACTGAATCAAATTGTCTTTATTAGTTTCTGTCTGTCAGACCCGGTTTATATATATATATATATATATATATATTCCACCGCAGATCAATGTCACTTATTTCACTTTAAGAAAATATTTAGTGATTTCATTTTAAATTAGTTTTTTTTTTTTTGTAACATTAATTTTGCTTTTATAGATTGTCGTAATAAAAAAGTGCGTTATTTCCTTCAATCAGCGTGAATTATTATAATGAAGTCTCATTGAATTCACTGGGAGAAAATTTCATTTATTTTTCAGCTTTTTGCAAAAATGTGATCGGTGTCACTTTTTGTTGTTGCTATTTGTCTAATTTCAGCAACGGCTCTTCCAGGTGTGACCGGAGGTTTAAATGGAAGCAAATCGTAGGCGCCATTAATGCCGTTACATTGTAAGTTTGACGGTTCTCATTGGGAAAAACCCTATGCACGTTTGGTTTTAAGCTCAAACACAGGGCCCTCCATTCATTTGCAACGTGATAATATTTTCTGCCTTGTATTAACCCCTGTATACAAAATATGCTGGTGTGTTACAAATAAAGGATAATAATACTAATAATACCAATAATACTAATAATTAATGCCTCTGGTCGTAGGGTACTTAATAATACAGTTAACCTTTTTCTTGAATATTCATGTAAAAAGTGGACACTGCACCAGTTATTATAATATGAGAAGTCAAAACTATCTACAAGAGTAGAGCGTCCTGAATTATTCAGGAGCCACTTTAATTAAACACTTCCATCATTAAGACTTTATACTAGGCAAGTAACTGGTTGTTCGTAGCCACTTAAAGGGTATTACTAGGTATATAATATCCCTGTGTATCTATTTACTTTTATGTAGTGTATATGTTATTAAGAAGTGATTATAAGCTCAGTTTTAATATGAAACAAATAGTCCCTGTATGGGTCTGCTATCTGCAGCTCATGAAGATGCAGACTATGCTGTACCTGCTGTTTTGTGTCTCATATTAACTAATAAGTGACCATCTCTCAGCAACATGGTGCTGAGACGTAGTTTTCTAACCAATCAGAAACCACAATGCACATTCAGCCCTGTGTGTTTTCATGAGTTGCCAAGGGCAGACCTATACAGGGACTATTTGTTGTTTTTTTACTGACCAAAAATAGAGCTTATAAGCACTTCTTAAGAAAATAAAGTACATACAAGTAAATAGATATAAAGGGATATTATATACTTAGCAAAATCCCTTTAAATGACCAGTAGAATGTCCTACCAAGAGGACACAGCAAAGGCCCCACTTAATACATATAAGTAATTATAACTGAAATTGGCTGCTGTTGATAAAATGAAGTCAAAGTGTTCGATAGCTAAGCTTGGATATTTTAAGCATACATTATCTATACAGGACCTCTCTCAAAATCTCCTTATTAATGACCATTAATTAACTGTCACAGTTGTGATTAATACAGAAGATAAGCAAGTTCAGTTGGATGAATATGACAAACCTCTCTGTGACTATTATGATTTATTTAACTGGACATGCTCTTCTTCTGTAACACCCTCTAATGACATTTGAAAAACAAACCAAATTGTAAATGATTGTAATAAAAAAACTCCAAGTGCAAATGTCCTAAAGCGAATATAGAAATGAAAGTTAGTTTTTGTATAAATTTACAGAAATATTCACCCTCTGATGGAATGGTTTTATCAACAGCAATTAAGATTACCAATGGTGATAACGATTATATGTATATATATTTATCAAGCCTTTATCATTAGTTTTTAGCACTGCTTGCTAGAAAGGGTACCACCCCCATTGACCTTATAGGGGTGGATACCAGCACCAGCTGTGCCTGATCTTTGAAAAACAAGTACTTTTTTAAAATAATTGAACATGATTGTTAATAATTATCCGTGCCTAATTAAAACATCGAGCTTTTGTTATCAGGATATTACTGTTGTCCTTTAACCCCTTCACTAGCAGAGGAGCCAGCAAATGCATTGCTAATGAGAGGATTCATATTTTTCATCGGGTATAATATCCTTTTTTCCTAATGTGATAATAATAATAGATATCACTAATATCAGGGAAAGCTTATTCCTGGGGAAACAAGTCTCCTGACACTTTGCGCCTGAAAATGTAGCGAGAAAAGGTACCAGCGACATTATAGGGGCGGATATGAGCGCCAGCTGAATGATCTCTGAAAACAAGTTTATTATTAAAAATTGAATTTTTAAATAATTAAATATGAATTATATTAATTATAATTGTATTATAATTAATTATTAATACCTAATTTTGTTGTTAGGATATTACAGTTGCCTTTTAACCCTATCACTAATGCACAGTCAACGAAAGGGTTAACATATTTAGTCAGGTATAATACATATTTTCCCACTGATAATATTAGACATCACTAATATCAGACATTTCTGGGCAGATTTTGAGATATATTACCATATTACAAATACACAGAGTGGTTTTTAACCATTTTACCCACAGTTTTATGCATAGATAATAAAGCCGGAGCCTTCAAGACTTGAACAAAGATTTCTGACAAGTGTTACAGCTCTAAGACTACACTTTATAATATGCTGCTGATTACTTTTTTATCGCTGATGTGCAGAAGAGAAAGTCGAGACAACACTTCTCACATTTATGAAGCCAACTTTCTTTTCTTTTTTTCTATGAAATGTCCCAAACACTAAAATTCCAATCTGCCATTAATTTTTAAATCTCCGCGGATTTAAGTTAAAATAAAAACTGACATGAAAAGGACAGAAAATAAACAGCCGGGAACACAATTTGACGAAATAGATTTATTCTGGTTTATTTCTCTACACTGGGTCCACTGGATCTCTTTAATAGGCTGACAGTTGCATTGGGATGGCTAATAAAACATTCAACACCATGTCTACAGCCAATATAGGAATGCAAATCCCACCAGAAATATATAATTCATCAGACAGTAATATTCAGTCATAGCCAAATAATATTTATTTCAGATTTAAAAGCAGCAACAGCACCACCTACAGGACAATCATAGTACTGTTACCTCGTTGACAATATTTCAGAGCTTCCGATAATATTGTACAAATTAAAACTATTTAAATTGAATCCACGTTTAAAAATATATTAAACTAAGAGATCATGTCAAAGGGGAATTCATTGAATGTGCCTGATGAAGCATAGTTTTATATATTTAAAAAAAAAATTTGGTTGAGTGAAAATGATTTAATGGAGAATAATGACTTTAGAAAAGAAAAGGGAGAATCTTAATATTTTCCTTAGTGCACAGCACTACTTAAGACTGAAATAAGACAAAAAACAAAGATAGCGAAAAAAAAAAAAAAAAAACATATACATAAGACAAGACTAGATACAATGGTGCTTTGTATTTATACTCAGTAAGAATACAGGAAATGATTAGCTAATGTCAGAGATGCCAAACAAAATATATATAGATATTTATCTTAGCCTGTGTTTATTACAATAGACAATTTTAAATATTACAAAAAATTGTCAGCTTGATAAAAGATGAGTGATATGAAGTTTAAAAAGGGAAACAAAGTTGCTGCTGGATAGTGTTTGTTCCCTACTTGTCCTGGATATAGAAGGTTCCAGGCTTTTAATATTAAAGGTATATCTAAGTTGCCCTGTGTTCCCCTTTTTTTAATCTAACTCGTGCTGCTTATATCAGACACACACATGAGATTGAGTCATTCTATACAAATACAGAGTTATTTTATTTAAAAAACAAAACTTGTTTTCCACACCCCCAGAGCTGCTTACATAGGCAGAGTGTACCTACCAATAGAAATGACTTATACCGAACCAGTAAGTAAGACATTCTAATAAATACACTAATCAGAGATTGTGACCAGCTCACGCACCAAGCCCATCCTGGGTATACTCAGACACTTTCCTGGTATCTCCACCCTGCTGTGACAAGACACACCCATGAATTCTGCTAACTTTACTACCATAACCCACTAGTACTATGACTAATTGTACTGTTTTTGTCATTTTGTAAAGTATGTTGAATAAAAGCACAATATAAAAAATAAAGTAAGGGAATTCAAAGATATTTGAGGAGAACCTTACTCAGAATCTATGTAGGTCAAAGGATCCAACCTGGTCGTAGATAGCAGTGAGACCAGATGTGCACCAAGATGCTTAGTGGATTTCTTATATGTTTCAGTAGATTATGATACAGTATATATGAACATCTAGGTGACTCATCATAAGAATGTAAAACATAAAAAGAGGACTCACAAAATCAGTCTCCAGTTTGCTCATCTCTTGCTTGTAGCTCCTCATCCTTGTGCTGAACATCGCCCGACTCTGAGCTGGGATTTCTCGGACTTCCAGGTCCATCTGCTCCAGCTGGAAAATTAAAGAAAATAGTTTACTTCACTAGAATTCAGTGAGCGAGAAATACGTTTCCAAATACTAGTGAGATAACAGAACAAACAAGACACTGCGCACGTGACAAGTGGGAGGGGGACATTTCAAATGTCATTTATTGTAAAGTTTTTACAGCTTATAATTTAAATTTGCCTCTCCCCACTCCTGGTAAGACCTGGTTCAGAAAACAAAAAATAACCATATCCAAGCAATCAATACCAAAGGAAAAGAAGCCAAACTATGCACTGGAAGGTTTGATCACGAGGCTGGAGCTCACATATTTTGGCCGTATCCTGAGAAGACAGGAATCCCTAGAGAAGATGCTGGCACAAGGAGGAGATGGCAGAAGCAGAGATGGATAGATGAGGTCACTAAAGTCATGAACATGAGCTTGAGGGAGCTCAGAGGGGCAGTAGATGACAGATGTGCCTGGTGTGCTGTGGTCCATAGGGTCGTGAAGAGTCGGACACAACTGAACAACAACAAAAAGCTATCCGATCATATTCACCACAAATAGTTTCTGTCTACTATTTTCTCATTGCACTTTAGAAGGGGAAATGGGAATAAAGCTTGCATGGGGGCAAAGAGGGATAAAAAAATAAGAGATAAAGACGAAAGTGATATGTGAAAAGATGATTAAAAAAGAACAATTAAATGAGGAAAAAGTAGCATGTAAGAAAGATAGAGGAAACAAATTATTTAAAGGAGAGGGGGGAGCTAAAGGGGTACGAGAAGGGGCAAGAAAGAAAATAGGAAATGCAGATGAAATATGGATGTGGATATTGCTTTTATTGCCCTTCCTTGCTCTATCGATGCCTTCGGCACCAGGGCTTTTGGAAGTCGATCTTCAGGGATTAACCCTCTCTTACGCCAACACGATCATAAAGTGTGCAGCCGAGCTCTTTCCTACCATTATAACAGAAGAGCATAGTGAAGTCTCGCATCACCTTGGTTGCAAAGAACAGATAAGAACACAGCAATTAATGTCTTACAGGATAAGAAGGCAGATTAATAGACTTCTGATCACATGCAGAAATGAGCAATATCATTCAAGGCGCAAGACAATTAACAAAGTGTCTTATCAGGCAAAGGCATAAACCAGGACATATTAAAAATGAAGCAAAATAGTTTAGAGATCCCAGTTTTCCTTTAATATACAGCAAATCTAAATCGCAGAGTAACAAATAAGTATAAAGGACCTATACAAAAAATTCTCAAATCTGGAAAAAAAAAATTATGAAGATCCTACAGTTTGAGTCCAAGTTCATCTGAGTAGGTAAAGTAGGGCAGCTCTATCGAATGCTACAGACACCATATTAATTGTATTCTGATGATAAGCTTGACAGCTAGAGGAATGCTAACAAAACAGCAGTGTAGGAAAGTACAGCAAAGGGTTAAAGTTACACAGTCACTCAGCCTCAAGGCATTATAGGGATTTGGATACCTGTCTGTCATTTTTTATTAATAAGTGGCTAAAAGTTCTGTTTTTATTGCCTAAAATCAAACAAATTGTCCTTGTATGGGTCTGTCCTCTGCAGCGTATGCAGATACAGACTTCACAGTGCTGGGTGTGCAGTACTAATCAATCAGGGGAAAAAGCTGGGTTTCAAGTGGCAGGCTTGCAGTGTGTCTGTGTCTCTCTCACATATATATATATATACTAGCGAATTGCCCGTCAAAAAATGACGGCAATGAAATTGTAAGGTAGCTAATGCTGTTTGGTGTATAATAATGAAATATGTAATACATTAATAAATGAATATACTGTACCTATTTTGAAGCATTGTGTTGAAGAGCTGGCAATCAGTTTTGATGTTGCTGCAGCATTAGTGGTGTGGAGCTGCTGTGTAAGCATGCTGAATGTGTGCACTGTGTGGTATGAATATCCGTAGGTGGTTTGTGGCGTTTTGCGAGTTTCTTGTGGTGTTTTGCGAGTTTCTTGTGGTGTTTTGCGAGTTTAGAGTGGTGTAGCCTCGTTTTCGTTTTGTTCGGTGGCCATTTTTTCTGTCGCTTAGATTTTTTTTTTAGTCTCAAAACTCTTTTATTTCGAGTAAAATCGAGGTCTAAGTTGCATTTTTGAGGTCCTGGGTGCTCCCTCTTGGTGTAGGTAAGGTTTTTATGTATGTGCTGTGTGCATGTATTGTGTTTTAAATGTTTGTATGTCGGCGTGTTGCGTCCGATGTTTGCGAGGGCTTAATGTGTGGTAACGTGTTTCGTAGGTTGTTTGCGTTGCTCGTAAAATTTAGCGAGTGTCTTAATTCGTGTGTCGTGTTTTTTGAGTAGCGACGTGAAGTTTGCGAGGGTTTGAGGCCCTTGCCCAGTGACCTCGCCAGCAACTGAGGCCCTTGCCCAGTGACCTCGCCAGCAACTGAGGCCCTCGCTTCGCGAGGGGCCTCAGTTGCTGGCATGGAGCGCCTTTGGCGCTCCATGCCAGCAACTGAGGCCCTTGCCCAGTGACCTCGCTATGCGAGGGCCGCGGCTCGCTGCGCGAGCCCGCAAGCATGAGCAACGACCCGTACGCTCACAACTATATATGTGATATAAAATGCTTGCTGTTTCTTTAAAAACATTTTTTTTTTAAATGTTACGTTTGCTGCTTCTTAAAAGTTCATATAAAACCAAAAATGTTCAAATTTCAATTGTTTTTGTGTAATTTTTTTTCCATACAGCGTTACCGGGATGGATATATATATATATTTTTTGTGGGTTTTTAGAGTTAAGCGATTGAACAGGGCTGCAATGGCCCTTCGCGAGGCTCGCTTTAGAATTGCGCCGTTGGCTGCAATGGCGCCTTTGGCGCTCATTGCAGCCTAAGTCCTACCTACCAAGTTCTGCAAGGCTCGCATGTTTGACGGCGTCGCTTGCTCAGGAACACTTGGGCGATTTCTGTTATCATTATGATTTAAGGAGCCAAACAACTACGTGATAATAAATGGCTTCATATGATCACTATCCTTCAAGAAAATACATGGCACATGCATCCACAGGGTGACTAAGGAGTTTGTGCCTAGGGTCTCCAGATATGTAAATACGACCCTGGTTATTTGCATGTACAGGTATCATAAATTATTTTATGGAGTAAAAAAAATTGCAGACCCTCATTATTATTAATGTGCAGCATTGTGCTATTCAATAAGAAATTCATGAATTTACCACAAGTGTTGGAACATTAACCTGTGCACAAAGAGGACAGGTGTTTGCCTTTACAACTAAGGATCTATGTATGGAAAAAACGTAAATACACAATGACCAGGAAGCTGTGGGCGAGAATAAGAGGAGCACTTGTCAGTGACATGGGAGGGCAGGTTTTTCTGCTATATTAGTTATTTCATTTACAGATGGAGTTGTGACAGCCGGAGGCAGGTGACAGCCTCCTCCATACTGTACTATATCATACAGTGCTTATTCACATTGATAAATAACCACATATTCTAATAAAATACATTATATACAATAAAAGGCTTTTAAAATACATTTGGTGCTTTAAATGACCACTGTAATTTGTGTATTTCACATATTTGTTAAGTATGTACCCAACTAACAACATTTTTACAGATCTGTGTCATGGGGATTCCATCTAGACCGCCAGTCTATCTATAGCTTAAGGGGCGAATTATCATAATGGGTGTTACTCTTCTATTTAGTTCTACTGTCAACTTGTAGTAGAAGTCGTTTGCAGCAATCAATGCAAGATTGAATAAAACTGGTAAGATTTAAAGACTGCATTTTTTTTACATTTTGTAAAAAAACATTTTGCATATTATCAAGTCAAGTTCTTCATACAAGCATACTATAAAAGATGGCTTTTCAGTGGGTTTTTAACAATCACCATTTTGTTGTAAAAATATGTGTTAATACCACCAGGTATAGATAACGTCTTGAGGATAAGAACATCTACTCCTCCCTCTGGTCCATGAATAGTAGAGAGTAAAGTAATATGTGGTAGGATTTTTTGTGTGTCATTGGTCCGATTCTCCGTGACCTCATGGACCATAACACCCCAGGCACATCTATATGTCCATGGTCATGCTAATCCATTTGTTTTTCGTGGCAAAGATACTGGAGTGGGTTGTCAGCTCCTTCTCCAGTGGGCCACAGCATACAGCTCCTGCTATACATAGGTGGCCTCCCATCCAAGTACTGACAGGCCCAACCCTGCATGGCTTCAGGGTGGTATGACCTCTTGGTTCCCTGACTGGAATCAAACCCAGGTCACAGTAGTGAAAGCACAGAATCCTAACCACTGGATCACTGTATTGCTATGTCAATCCTGAGCTAAGAAATCTAAAAACAACAGGAAACTCAAATCCGATTTTAGCTAAATAAAAATATTGAAGGGTCCCTGTCACCCCAAAATCAAGTTGTTTAGTTGTTATTCTTAAAGAGCATGAAAAACTGATTATGTTATACATTTTATTTTTTTAAGTGAACCAGTCCTGGGAAAATCTGTGTTGTTGCTGCATTTATATGCAAATGAGCAGCTCACCCATATTAATTAGTTGCTTTGCTAATTAGTATTACTGTCTTTTTGTCTGTTTGTGGCCACAGTAAAGACTCCAAACACTATTTCAGTTAAACCCCTCGCTCACCCTTATCAAGAGCTCTAAGCTGCACATTAGTATAAAGAAGCCACAAAATCAATTCTTAATATTTTATAAAATTATTCACTCCTGATAGTACTATGTATAGCTAGTTGTATGCGCTCTAAAATGAAATCCTATCGGTGTGTACATAATCTTTTCCAATTTCCCCAAATAATGACACTAACTGAAATCAATCACATATATAGTTGTGAGCAATATGGGTTGTTGCTAATGCTTGCGTGCTTGCACAGCGAGCCTGCAGCAACTGCAGCCCTGGCGAAGCGAGGGTCGCAGTTGCTGGCAAGGAGCGCCAAAGGAGCTCCTTGAGCTGGTGGAGATGAGCACCATAAGCGCTCATCCCTACGACGCCGTACGACTCAGGCATTGAGCACCCAAGGAGCTCACTGCGCTGGTGGAGATGAGCACCGTAGGCACACATCCCTACGACCCCGCAGGCAGTGACCCGTGGAACTAAAGATCAACAGAAATCTCAATTACACCATTCACAATGCGAGACCCGTAGCAGTTTGAAAAAAATAATAAATTACGGCCCATAACATAGCAAAAAGAAAAGCGGGACTTAGAAAAAAAAACGTGGTCAAAAAAATATGAACTTAACGGCCGAACCGCGCACATCCAAAAACAGAGTTTAGCCACACGAAAAGCCACTAAGCGACAAAATAGTGGCGTCAAAAAATAAAATAAAACAAGGCTACACAACCCCTAACCACGCAAAACGCCACCAGGCACAAAAGCGGAACTTAGAAAAAAACAAATACGACACGCGGCACTTCATCAAAAATCAACAAACACACAAATAAAATAAAAAATAAAATAAACATCACACACAACACGGGGGGACAGCCAGGACTGGGAGTGAGGTTACACGACAATTTAAACACAATTTGCACAGTTTCGGAAATCAAAAATCGCCTAAACGACCAAAAAAATGGCTGACGAGAAAAACCACAACAAGGCTACACGACTCCTAACCATGGAAAACACCGCCAGGCACATACGACTTAACCAGGAACGTACGAGGTACAAAAAAAAACTATTAGGAAGAACGGAAAATGCTCCAGACCCGCGTAACAAATACACCATCATAGCCATTTTAAAACACGAACTTGCAACTAATAATATTACCATTCTAAAATGGCGATTTACACAACTAAACAAATGCTTTGCCCTCGCGCCCGCAGCTTATTAATACTGCACCCTTGGCATATTGCTGAAGCTTACACCTCAGGTCAGCAACAGTCCAAAAGTGAATGCTGCAGGAAAATACAAACAGATGGTTAGCTATTCAGGATATTGATTGCTGCATATATTAATTCGAAAAAGGTTAAGTACAGTATATTAATTTATTATTTAATTAATTAATTCATTATTATTACAAAATATATATATATATAAAAAAAAAAGAAGAGCAGGGCAGAGTTGCGCTCAGCGCAGGGCTTGCAATGAGCGCCAAATGTGCTTACAGAAAAGACTTACATTGTGTGGCAAACACCATTACCTGCCTATATATATATATATATATATATATATATATTGGATATAAAAAGTCTACACACCTCTGTTAAAATGTCAGGTTTCTTTGCTGTAAAAAAATGAGACAAAGATAAATAATTTCAGAACTTTTTCCACCTTTAATGTGACCTATAAACTGTACAACTCAATTGAAAAACAAACTGAAATCTTTTAGGTAGAGGGAAGAAAAAATATAAAAAAAAAATAATATGGTTGCATAAGTATGCACACCCTTAAACTAATACTTTGTTGAAGCACCTTTTGGTTTTATTACAGCACTCAGTCTTTTTGGTTATGAGTCTATCAGCATGGCACATTTTGGCTTGGCAAGATTTGCCCACTCTTCTTTGCAAAAACACTGTGCTTTGCAAAAACAAATGCTTTGCCCTCGCGCACGCAGCTTATTAATACTGCACCCTTGGCATATTGCTGAAGCTTACACCTCAGGTCAGCAACAGTCCAAAAGTGAATGCTGCAGGAAAATACAAACAGATGGTTAGCTATTCAGGATATTGATTGCTGCATATATTAATTCGAAAAAGGTTAAGTACAGTATATTAATTTATTATTTCATTAATTAATTCATTATTATTACAAAATATATATATATATAAAAAAAAAAGAAGAGCAGGGCAGAGTTGCGCTCAGCGCAGGGCTTGCAATGAGCGCCAAATGTGCTTACAGAAAAGACTTACATTGTGTGGCAAACACCATTACCTGCCTATATATATATATATATATATATATATATATATATATATATATATATATATATATATATATATATATATATATATATATATATTGGATATAAAAAGTCTACACACCTCTGTTAAAATGTCAGGTTTCTTTGCTGTAAAAAAATGAGACAAAGATAAATAATTTCAGAACTTTTTCCACCTTTAATGTGACCTATAAACTGTACAACTCAATTGAAAAACAAACTGAAATCTTTTAGGTAGAGGGAAGAAAAAATATAAAAAAAAAATAATATGGTTGCATAAGTATGCACACCCTTAAACTAATACTTTGTTGAAGCACCTTTTGGTTTTATTACAGCACTCAGTCTTTTTGGTTATGAGTCTATCAGCATGGCACATTTTGGCTTGGCAAGATTTGCCCACTCTTCTTTGCAAAAACACTCCAAATCTATCAGATTGCGAGGGCATCTCCTGTGCACAGCCCTCTTCAGATCACCCCACAGATTTCCAATCGGATTCAGGTCTGGGCTCTGGCTGGGCCAGTCCAAAACTTCAATCTTCTTCTGGTGAAGCCATTCCTTTGTTGATTTGGATGTATGCTTTGGGTCATTGTCATGCTGAAAGATGAAGTTCCTCTTCATGTTCAGCTTTCGAGCAGAAGCCTGAAGGTTTTGTGCCAGTATTGACTGGTATTTGGAACTGTTCATAATTCCCTCTATCTTAACTAAGGTCCCAGTTCCAGCTGAGGAAAAACAGCCCCAAAGCATGACGCTGCCACCACCATGCTTCACTGTGGGTATGGTGTTCTT
The DNA here is from genome assembly GCA_027410445.1 of Discoglossus pictus. Lineage (NCBI taxonomy): Eukaryota > Metazoa > Chordata > Amphibia > Anura > Alytidae > Discoglossus > Discoglossus pictus. Next base: position 113,739,638 of record CM050171.1, read on the forward strand.
TTGGTGATGTGCAGTGTTGTTTTTGCGCCAAACATATCTTTTGGAATTATGGCCAAAAAGTTCAACATTGGTTTCATCAGACCATAACACCTTTTCCCACATGCTTTTGGGAGACTTCAGATGTATTTTTGCTAAATGTAGCCTGGATTGGATGTTTTTCTTCGTAAGAAAAGGCTTTCGTCTTGCCACTCTACCCCATAGCCCAGATATGAGGAATACAGGAGATTGTTATCACATGTACCACACAGCCAGTACTTGCCAGATATTCCTGCAGCTCCTTTAATGTTGCTGTAGGCCTCTTGGTAGCCACCCATACCAGTTTTCTTCTTGTCTTTTCATCAATTTTGGAGGGAGCTCCAGTTCTTGGTAATGTCACTGTTGTGCCATATTTTCTCCACTTGATGATGACTGTCTTCACTGTGTTCCATGGTATATCTAATGCCTTGGAAATTCTTTTGTACCCTTCTCCTGACTGATACCTTTTAACAATGAGATCCCTTTGATGCTTTGGAAGCTCTCTGTGGACCATGGCTTTTGCTGTGGGATGCGACTAAGGAAATTTCATGAAAGATCAACTAGAGCAGCTGAACTTTATTTGGGGTTAATCAGAGGCACTTTATATGATGGCAGGTGTATACTGACTCCTATTTAACACGATTTGGAATGTGATTGCTTAATTCTGAACACAGCTACATCCCCAGTTATAAGAGGGTGTGCATACTTATGCAACCACATTATTTTTCTTTCTTCCCTCTACCTAAAAGATTTCAGTTTGTTTTTCAATTGAGTTGTACAGTTTATAGGTCACATTAAAGGTGGAAAAAGTTCTGAAATTATTTATCTTTGTCTCATTTTTTTACAGCACAGAAACCTGACATTTTAACAGGGGTGTGTAGACTTTTATATCCACTGTATATGTCAAAGAAGCTTATTCCTAGCATTGTGTTATATTTATCCAACAGCCACTTTAAAGATATATTTTTGTGACTAGCGACTTGCCGGTCAAAAATGACAGCATATAAATTCAAAGCCTGGCAATGCTATGGCTTGCCACACAATGCGAGCCTCGCTATGCACGGCTTCTCTCGCTCGCCTTCCCTTTTTTTGTGTCCTCTCCCTCTTCTCTCCTTCTCTCTCCTCTCTGTGAGCCTTGCAATGAGCGCCTTTAGCACCTATTGCAGGCCTCGCAATGAGCGCTCTTGGCGCCCATTGCAGGCCTCCTGTCACAATGGGTTTGAAAACATTTGCAGGCTTGGTGAAATTTGAACAATTGAATAGCAATTTGCTATTTTAGCCTTGTAGCCTTGAAAAATCGGAGACGGGTACCCACAATAAGACCTCTGTCCGCTTGCTCGAGCGACTCTCTGTCCGGGAGTCGCTCTCTCACTCTCAGTACGCCCTCCCTTTCTCTCTCTCTGTACGCCCTCCCTTTCTCTCTCTCTGTACGCCCTCCCTCTCTCTCTCTCTGTACGCCCTCCCTCTCTCTCTCTCTGTACGCCCTCCCTCTCTCTCTCTCTGTACGCCCTCCCCCTCTCTCTCTCTGTACGCCCTCCCCCTCTCTCTCTCTGTACGCCCTCCCCCTCTCTCTCTCTGTACGCCCTCCCCCTCTCCCTCTCTGTACGCCCTCCCCCTCTCCCTCTCTGTACGCCCTCCCCCTCTCCCTCTCTGTACGCCCTCCCCCTCTCCCTCTCTGTACGCCCTCCCCCTCTCCCTCTCTGTACGCCCTCCCCCTCTCCCTCTCTGTACGCCCTCCCCCTCTGTACGCCCTCCCCCTCTGTACGCCCTCCCCCTCTGTACGCCCTCCCCCTCTGTACGCCCTCCCCCTCTGTACGCCCTCCCCCTCTGTACGCCCTCCCCCTCTGTACGCCCTCCCTCTCTGTACGCCCTCCCTCTCTGTACGCCCTCCCTCTCTGTACGCCCTCCCTCTCTGTACGCCCTCCCTCTCTGTACGCCCTCCCTCTCTGTACGCCCTCCCTCTCTGTACGCCCTCCCTCTCTGTACGCCCTCCCTCTCTGTACGCCCTCCCTCTCTACCTCTCTGTACGCCCTCTCTCTACCTCTCTGTACGCCCTCTCTCTCTCTCTGTACGCCCTCTCTCTCTCTCTCTCTGTACGCCCTCTCTCTCTCTCTGTACGCCCTCTCTCTCTCTCTCTCTGTACGCCCTCTCTCTCTCTCTCTCTGTACGCCCTCTCTCTCTCTGTACGCCCTCTCTCTCTCTCTGTACGCCCTCTCTCTCTCTCTGTACGCCCTCTCTCTCTCTCTGTACGCCCTCTCTCTCTCTCTGTACGCCCTCTCTCTCTCTCTCTGTACGCCCTCTCTCTCTCTCTCTCTGTACGCCCTCTCTCTCTCTCTGTACGCCCTCTCTCTCTCTCTGTACGCCCTCTCTCTCTCTCTGTACGCCCTCTCTCTCTCTCTGTACGCCCTCTCTCTCTCTCTGTACGCCCTCTCTCTCTCTCTGTACGCCCTCTCTCTCTCTCTCTACGCCCTCTCTCTCTCTCTGTACGCCCTCTCTCTCTCTCTGTACGCCCTCTCTCTCTCTCTGTACGCCCTCTCTCTCTCTCTGTACGCCCTCTCTCTCTCTCTGTACGCCCTCTCTCTCTCTCTGTACGCCCTCTCTCTCTCTCTCTCTGTACGCCCTCTCTCTCTCTCTCTCTGTACGCCCTCTCTCTCTCTCTCTGTACGCCCTCTCTCTCTCTCTCTGTACGCCCTCTCTCTCTCTCTCTGTACGCCCTCTCTCTCTCTCTCTGTACGCCCTCTCTCTCTCTCTGTACGCCCTCTCTCTCTCTCTCTCTGTACGCCCTCTCTCTCTCTCTCTGTACGCCCTCTCTCTCTCTCTCTGTACGCCCTCTCTCTCTCTCTCTGTACGCCCTCTCTCTCTCTCTCTGTACGCCCTCTCTCTCTCTCTCTGTACGCCCTCTCTCTCTCTCTCTGTGTACGCCCTCTCTCTCTCTCTCTGTACGCCCTCTCTCTCTCTCTCTGTACGCCCTCTCTCTCTCTCTCTGTACGCCCTCTCTCTCTCTCTCTGTACGCCCTCTCTCTCTCTCTCTGTACGCCCTCTCTCTCTCTCTCTGTACGCCCTCTCTCTCTCTCTCTGTACGCCCTCTCTCTCTCTCTCTGTACGCCCTCTCTCTCTCTCTCTGTACGCCCTCTCTCTCTCTCTCTCTCTCTCTCTCTCTGTACGCCTGGCGTGCTGCGGTATATTAGGTCACGGAGAGTCGGACACAACAAATAAACAACAACATGTGGTAGCAAACCTAAAAAGGAGAAGCAGAACTGTTTGAGCACCTATAGGTTACTATACACTTAGTTTTTTCTTACCAAAACATCATCTGTGGGTATTTATAGCGGGTAACCCCTGAGCTTTCATGGTTGATTTGTGAAAGGATCACTGTGGTAATATTTATAGATTTTACTCTTTTGAAAAATTACACCTGAAAATGTTTCTAAATTATAAGAAAATCAATACAGACTGTAATTTATTATTATGCCACTTTGGAATAAACCATTTTTGTTTCAGCAGATTAACTTCCTCAGGTAGGATGAGAAAATGAATCTAAAGGAAGTTTATATCCGTGTAGATGTGTCAGATACAACTACCAATGTTCTCAGCAAGACGACAACAACGATCTGATGTTAGATACATTTACTTTGTTTTGTGGCTGCATAAATCTCATATTTCTTTAGCAGCAAATGAAGAAGTCTTACTTCAAATGGCCGGACAATCAGACATTAGTTGGTCAATAATCTATTTTAATTTTGTATGGTATTTTACCACTTTATATTGAGCAAAAATAAATGCGAACTAAAATGTGTTTTTTTTTATGTATTTTAAATAACATAAAAAAGTAAGCCTCAAAAACACAGACTATATATGCATTTATAAATATTCCCAAACATAATTACTTCTTAATAAAATAAAGTGCATAAAAGTAAATAGATACACAGGTATATTATATACCTAGTCATGAAATTAAAGGCCTTTGCTTCTGGGGAGGAAACGAAAAGATATTAAACTATCAACAAAGGTCTGCATAGTCAGAACTCTGGTATTTCCAGTAGTAATATACGGATGTGAGAGCTGGAGCATTAAGAAGTCTGAGCGCTGTAGAATTGACACCTTTGAATCGTGGTGTTGGAGAAAACTGCTTAGAGTTCCTTGGAGTGCAAGAAGATCCAATAAATCAGTACTTCAGGAAATCAAGACAAACTGTACACTAGAAGTTATGATCATGAGGCAGAAGCTCAAATATTTTAGCCATATTATGAGAAGACAGGATTACCCAGAGAAGACTCTGATGGTGGGAAAGATTGATGGCATAAGAAGAAGGGGACGACAGAGGAGGAGATGGGAGATAAAGTCACTGAAGGAATGAACATGAGCTTGATGGAGCTCGGATGGGCACTGACAGAGATGCACCTGGCGGGCTGAACAACTAAACAACAACAAACATACAGGGAACTTCCATTTCCCTTTTAAAGAGGACTACCATGGTCCTACTACCATGTCATTTCAGAAATAGCAGCCGTTTATACGGGAAGACAATTAGAAACTAATCATTATATTTGCACATAGTACACATTAGGAATGAAGAAATACACATCTGGATTCTGTACTTTAAATAATTGAAATGCAGAATGTTTAATTGTCTTTCATAGGCATGTGGAAGTTTGTGGGATATCTTGTGTGTAAGTTTGTCTGATTAAACAGGTCTCATATCAAATCATTTATTAAAGAATTCTGTATATTTGTAATCCAAAGTATATTGTGTGACCTACAAAGACATTTTGCAAACTTTAGGGAACGTTTATTAATTTCAGGATTTTTTCCATTATAAAATGTTTTCATACACTACTGATTCTTCTCCATCAGATGCATTCCTAGTCCATGAAACTTCCATATACCTTTAATTACAGCAGGACTCATACATACCAGCTCTTTAGCTTCTTCTAGTTGTTTCTCCACATTTGCGATCATTTGCTTCTTTTCATCTAAACAAACCAAAATCATCATTAATAAGAAGCTTTGGTAATTTAAGGGTAGGCAAGGTGCCCTCACGATTGCCAAACACAGGCTGAGATTTCAATGTTTCCTTGCATAGGCAAGATGAATCAAATTGAGGCAGTGGTTGCTTCAACTGTACAAACAGAGTGAAATCCTGGCCTGTATTCAGCTCTTGAGGGTGGATGTTTTTTGTTGTATTTTTCTATTTTGTTTACAAGTTTCTTCGCTCAGTGTCTGGACTTAAAACAAACAAAAAAACATTTTCCTGATTGATGTTTTGCTTTTCTGAAATGGGACAGGCCAGGCAGACACCTTTATGTGACATAACTAATTGATAGTGTCCTCCCTCCCATAGTCTCCGCTCTCTTCCCCCCATAGTGTCCTTCTATCTTACCATGTCCTCCTGTCCCACAGTCTCCTCTCTCTTCCTCCCCACAGTGTCCTCTTCTCCCAAAGTCTCTTCTCTATTTCCCCATAATGTCCTCTTGTCCCATAGCCTTCTCTCTCTTCCTACACATACTGTGCTCTTCTCCCAAAGTCTCCTCTCTCTCCCTCCCAATAGTATCATCCTCTTCATTAGTCTCCTCTCTCAATAGTGTCCTCCTCTCTCAATAGTGTCCTCCTCTCTCAATAGTGTCCTCCTCTCTCAATAGTGTCCTCCTCTCTCTCTCCCTCCCCACAGTCTCCTCCTCTCCCATAGTTTTCTCTATCTTCCTCCCCAATGTGTCCTCATCTTCCATAGTGGTCTCCTATCTCTTCTTTCCCATATTGTCCTCCTCTTCCATAGTCTCCTCTCTCTTCCTCTCAATAGTGTCCTCTTCTCCCATAGTCTCCTCTTCCCACCCCCACATAGTGTCCTCCTCTTCCATAGTCTCCTCTCTCTTACTATCCATATAATCCTACTCTTCCATAGTCTCCTCTCTCTTACTATCCATATAATCCTACTCTTCCATAGTTTCCTCTCTCTTACTATCCATAGTATCATCCTCTTCCATAGTCTCTTCTTTCTCCCTCCCCATAGTGTCCTCCTCTTCCATAGTCTCCTCTTTCTCCCACCCCTTAGTGTCCTCCTCTTCCATAGTCTCCTCTTTCTCCCTCCCCTTAGTGTCCTCCTCTTCCATAGTCTCCTGTTTCTCCCTCCCCATAGTGTCCTCCTCTTCCATAGTCTCCTCTTTCTCCCTCCCCATAGTGTCCTCCTCTTCCATAGTCTCCTGTTTCTCCCTCCCCATAGTGTCCTTCTCTTCCATAGTCTCCTCTTTCTCCCTCCCCATAGTGTCCTCCTCTTCCGTAGTCTCCTCTTTCTCCCTCCCCATAGTGTCCTCCTCTTCCTCCCCACTGTGTACTCATCTTCCATAGTCTCCTCCTCTCCCATAGTCTCCTTTCTCTTCTTTCCCATATTTTCCTCCTCTCCCATAGTCTCCTCTCTCTTCTTTCCCATATTGTCCTCCTCTGCCATAGTCTCCTCTCTCTTCCATAGTATCCACCACTCCATAGTCTCCTCTCTCTTCCATAGTCTCCTCTCTCTTCCATAGTCTCCTCTCTCTTCCATAGTCTCCTCTCTCTTCCATAGTCTCCACCTCTCCATAGTCTCCACCTCTCCATAGTCTCCACCTCTCCATAGTCTCCTCTCTCTTCCATAGTATCCACCTCTCCATAGTCTCCTCTCTCTTCCATAGTATCCACCTCTTCATAGTCTCCTCTCTCTTCCATAGTATCCACCTCTTCATAGTCTCCTCTCTCTTCCATAGTATCCTCCTCTCCATAGTCTCCTCTCTCTTCCATAGTATCCTCCTCTCCATAGTCTCCTCTCTCTTCCATAGTATCCTCCTCTCCATAGTCTCCTCTCTCTTCCATAGTATCCTCCTCTCCATAGTCTCCTCTCTCTTCCATAGTATCCACCTCTTCATAGTCTCCTCTCTCTTCCATAGTATCCTCCTCTTCCATAGTCTCCTCTCTCTTCCATAGTCTCCTCTCTCTTCCATAGTATCCTCCTCTCCATAGTCTCCTCTTTCTCCCTCCCCATAGTGTCCTCCTCTTCCATAGTCTCCTCGCTCTTCCTATCCATAGTATATTTCCCATCCATAGTCTCCTCTCTCTTCCTCTCAATAGTGTACTCCTCTCCCATAGTCTTGTCTCTCTCTCTCCCTCCCCATAGTATCCTCCTCTCCATAGTCTCCTCTCTCTTCCATAGTATCCTCCTCTCCATAGTCTCCTCTCTCTTCCATAGTATCCTCCTCTCTATAGTCTCCTCCTCTCCATAGTCTCCTTTCTCTTCCATAGTATCCTCCTCTCCATAGTCTCCTCTCTCTTCCATAGTATCCTCCTCTCCCAAAGTCTCCTCTCTCTTCCATAGTATCCTCCTCTCCCAAAGTCTCCTCTATCTTCCATAGTATCCTCCTCTCCATAGTCTCCTCTCTCTTCCATAGTATCCTCCTCTCCATAGTCTCCTCTCTCTTCCATAGTATCCTCCTCTCCATAGTCTCCTCTTTCTCCCTCCCCATAGTGTCCTCCTCTTCCATAGTCTCCTCTCTCTTCCTATCCATAGTATCATTCCCATCCATAGTCTCCTCTCAATAGTGTACTCCTCTCCCATAGTCTCGTCTCTCTCGCTCTCCCCATAGTATCCTCCTCTCCCATAGTCTCCTCTCTCTCTCCCTCCCCATAGTATACTACTCTTCTTCCCTCCTCATTCTCTCTCCCTCCCTCCTCATTCTCTCTCCCTCCCTCCTCATTCTCTCTCCCTACCTCCTCATTCTCTCTCCATCCCTCCCTCCCTCCTCATTCTCTCTCACTCCTTCCCCATTCTCTCTCTTTCCCTCCCCTCTTATTCTCTCTCCTGCCTCCTTCCCTCTCCTGCCTTTCTTCCTTTCTCTCCGGTTCCCCCATTCTTTACCTCCCACCAGTCTGGGTATCTTCCCGATCCTGCCGGTGATCTCAGCAGTGAGCACCCCATAATCCTGTTCGTAACCCTCGAACTCGGCAGACATGTTTAACTGAGACATCACAGCAAAGTGACAACAGGAAGTGCCCCGTGTTTCTCTTTCCGGTTTGTCCGCTCCTCTCAGCACTCCCCGGCGCCCTTAGCAACCAGGCACTCCCATGGCAACGGCCATCTGCTAAGAACATCTGTGTGAGGATGCTATGGTCCAGAGGGTGACATGCCCTGACCACTGACCCTAAACACATCTGTTCAGATGAGGTCGTTCACAGTACTGTACATGCACTTAAAAAACAACAATAACAGTCCATTCAATATCAATAAAATGCTAACATTTCAGCAGACATGTCAGTTTTATTAAGAAATGTATATAAGTTCTGTTCTTACTGCCTAAAGTCAAACAAATAGTCCCTGTATGCGTCTGGCCCCTGCAGCGTATGCAGATACAAACTCTGCAGGGCTGGATATGCAGTGTAGTGTTCTAGCCTATGAGGGACTATGTCTCAGCAGCATGTTGCAGAATATTGCTGGTCACTGATTGGTTAATATGAGACACATCACATCAGAATTTGTGTATTTGCGAGTGGGCAGACCCATACAGGGACTATTTCTTTGATTTTAGGCAGTAACAACAGAGATTATAAGCACTTCTTCATAAAATAAAGTACATAAAAGTAAATAGATACACAGAGATATTACAGTGCCTTGCAAAAGTATTCACCCCCTTGGCATTTTTCGTGTTTTGTTCCCTCACAACCTGGAATCATCACGGATTGTTTGAGGATTTGCATCATTTAATTTACAGAACATGCCCACAACTTTGAAGATGTTTTTTTTATTGTGAAGCAAACAACAAATAGGACAAAATAACAGAAAACTTCAATGTGCATAACTATTCACCCCCCTAAAGTCAATACTTTGTAGAGCCACCTTTTGCGGCAATCACAGCTCCAAGTCGCTTTGGATAAGTCTCTATGAGCTTGCCACATCTTACCACTGGGATTTTTGCAGATTCCTCCTTGCAAAACTGCTCCAGTTCCTTCAAGTTGGATGGTTTGCGCTTGTGAACAGCAATCTTTAAGTCTGACCACAGATTTTCTATTGGATTGAGGTCTGGGCTGTGACTCGGCCATTCCAACACATTTACATGTTTCCCCATAAACCACTCAAGTGTTGCTTTAGCAGTGTGTTTGGGGTCATTGTCCTGCTGGAAGGTGAACCTCCGTCCTAGCCTCAAATCACACACAGAGTGGTACAGCTTTTGCTCAAGAATATGCCTGTATTTAGCACCATCCATCTTTTCCTCAACTCTGACCAGTTTCCCAGTCCCGGCTGCTGAAAAACATCCCCACAGCATGATGCTGCCACCACCATGTTTCATTGTGGGGATGGTGTTCTTTGGGTTATGTGATGTGTTGGGTTTGCCAAGACATAGTGTTTTCTTTGATGGCCAAAAAGTTCAATTTAAGTCTCATCAGACCAGAGCACCTTCCTCCATACATTTTGGGAGTCTCCCATGTCTCCAAATGTGCCATTTTGTTTTTTGCTTAAAAGTAATGGCTTTCTTCTGGCCACTCTGCCATAAAGCCCAACTCTATGGAGCGTACGTCTTATTGTCGTCCTATGTACAGATACTCCAGTCCCTGCTGTGGAACTCTGCAGCTCCTCCAGGGTTACCTTAGATCTCTGTGCTGCCTCTCTGATTATTGCCCTCCTTGCCGGGTCCATGAGTTTTTGTGGGAGGCCGTCTCTTGGCAGGTTTGCTGTTGTGCCATATTCTTCCCATTTGGTTATAATATATTTGATGGTGCTCCTGGGGATCATCAAAGATTTAGATATTTTTTTATAACCTAACCCTGACTTGTACTTCTCAACAACATTGTCCCTACAAAACATTGAATTTAAGGCTGTAATGTAACAAAATTGGTAAATATTCAAGGGGGTGTGAATACTTTTGCAAGTCACTGTATATACCAAGTAAAATCAAGAAACCTTCCATATTCTTTTAAGGGATTTAATCATGCCTGGGACAAGCATAAGGCATAAAGCATGAGTTTCAAATCAGCCAAGCTTTCTAGGTAAACAGAATTAGCAAACCGGATGGGCCTGTTGGTTCTTATCTGATGTAAAATCAATGTTCCTATTTACTGTGTTGTGTTACATTTTTAACCGTTTCATAAACACCCCAGGGTGGGAATGCTGTATCTTCGGCGCTCATTGCGAGCCATGTGCTGAGTGCCTTCGGCGCTCATCACCTGGCTTGCAATGAGCGCCTACGACTCTCATTGCAAGCCTCTCCCCCTGTGTAGTTTATAGGGCTGGTACTTGACTGTTACTGTCTTGGTTTGTGTTACTGTCTTGGGTTAAGTGTTAGTGTCTTGGATTAAGTGTTACTGGCTTTCAGTAAGTGTTACTGCTTAGGGCTATTTTTTATGTCCTTGGGCCTCATTTTCGTTGTTTTTGCGTTTTTTCGGCAGCCATTTTTTTCTTGCCTCAAACTAACTTGCAACCTCATTCACAGGCTCCCTGCCTCTCCCACTGTGGTATGTATGAGTGTGTAAGTGAATTTGAGGCATATTTGTGTGTTTTTGCTTTTTCCAGTTCGGTGGTTCAGCCGTTAAAGTCGTATTTTTGCGAGCCCCGCAGTCCATCTACGCGATTCGGGTCCTAAGTCAGACAGGCCTTAATTTTTGCCAAGTCTCGCGAGTTTTGGGATGAGTGCAAACTAAGCCCTGCATGTGTATGGCTGCAATGAGCGTGTTCTGCACAGTGCAATGAGCGCCTCTTTTAGCGAGTCTCACAGTTGCTGCGCTACAGGCCGCAACCGGTCTCGCAAAGCGTGACAAACCCGCAAACGTGACCAACATTTTTGAACTGACAATTATATATGTGACTAGAGAATTGACCGTCAAAAAATGACGGCAATAAAATTGTAAGCCAAGCAATACTGTTTGCCACTCAATGTTAGGCTTTTGCTTCTCTGAGCACCTTTGGCGCTCATTGCAAACCTTTCCTCCCGCCTACTGTACGGGCCGCTCATTGCAGGGTTCATTAACCTGCATGTTTTGTGCTTGGGAATGCCTCTCTTTCCAGCATCTCCCCCTGTGCCTTCCCTGTGTGTTTCTCTTCTGTGTGTCTGCTGACTGTTTGTGTGGCGCGCTGACTGCCGTTTGTTTTATTTATAAAGTCCTGCGTGCCTGGCATTGTTTTCACCCAGTTTCAAAATTATTTACGTTTTTCGTCCGCCTATTTTTTTCTTGCTTAGCCGATTTTCAAGTGACAAAACACGTCAAATAAGGCTCAAAATCGCTTGCAACCTCACTCCCATGCTTCCTGGCTCTCCCCCTGTGCTTTGTGTGGGTGTGCTTTTATGTTTTGTTTTATGATTTTTTTTTTGTGTTTTTCGATTTACGCGGGTCAGCTATTAAATTCGTATTTTTCAGAGCTTGTATTCCCCCCAAGCTAAATCTGTTTTATTAAACATTCAACAATAAATGAATTGTAATCTCACAGTGCTTAACACTAATTGTATAACATACATAAAGTTCTGAATAGGGATTAATACAAATTAGTTTATTGATATGTAATAAAAAAAACATATTTGTTGGTGCAAAAAGTTTTAAAAAAAACATAAAGATGAAAATAAAATAAAAATGAATGGGTACTTCTAGACTTTTCCCAAATTAATTTACAAAGTTGCAGGGGGTCATATTATTATATTATTGGCTTTGTTATTGCAATCCCCCTGTCTCTTAGTACATGAATTTGGGAAAAGTCTTTAAATACCCAGTACTTTTTATTTTATTTCTCTTTAAGGTTTAAAGAAAGGTTTTGCACTGACAAACATGCTTTTTGTTATATATTAATAAAGGAATTTATATGAATCCCTATTTGGCATTGTATGTGTCATTCTGCTGCCAATTACCATTATACATTCAAGTATTATGATCTGGATGTAATGAGAGCCGACCGAGGCTGTGTGCAGCAGTGACAGAGCTAGGGGCGGAACCATCAGGAACCACACGGTGTTTCTGGAGGGAATCATTCAGCTGCCGCCCTACCCGGAAGTGTTGGGATCTGTCAGGCTGAATGAGTCGGAGCGGGTGACAGGTAAGTGAGGAAAAAATGGTGAGAGGGACTGGAGGGTGACAGGAGCAGGAGACTGATGTATGGAGAAGGTGATATGAAACTGATGTATGGAGGAGGTGAGAAGAGACTGATGTATGGAGGAGGTGTTAGGAAACTGATGTATGGAGGAGGTGATAGGAAACTGATGTATGGAGGAGGTGAGAAGAGACTGATGTATGGAGGAGGTGTTAGGAAACTGATGTATGGAGGAGGTGAGAAGAGACTGATGTATGGAGGAGGTGTTAGGAAACTGATGTATGGAGGAGGTGTTAGGAAACTGATGTATGGAGGAGGTGATAGGAAACTGATGTATGGAGGAGGTGAGAAGAGACTGATGTATGGAGGAGGTGTTAGGAAACTGATGTATGGAGGAGGTCAGAAGAGCCTGATGTATGGAGGAGGTGAGAGGAGACTGGTGTATGGAGGAGGTGAAAGGAGACTGGTGTATGGAGGAGGTGAGAGGAGCCTGATGTATGGAGGAGGTGAGAGGAGACTGGTGTATGGAGGAGGTGATAGGAAACTGATGTATGGAGGAGGTCAGAAGAGCCTGATGTATGGAGGAGGTGATAGGAAACTGATGTATGGAGGAGGTCAGAAGAGCCTGATGTATGGAGGAGGTGATAGGAAACTGATGTATGGAGGAGGTCAGAAGAGCCTGATGTATGGAGTCGGTGAGAGGAGCCTGATGTATGGAGGCGGTGAGAGGAACCTGATGTATGGAGGAGGTGAGAGGAGACTGGTGTATGGAGGAGGTGAGAGGAGACTGGTGTATGGAGGAGGTGAGAGGAGACTGGTGTATGGAGGAGGTGAGAAGAGACTGATGTATGGAGGAGGTGAGAGGAGACTGGTGTATGGAGAAGGTGATAGGAAACTGATGTATGGAGGAGGTGAGAAGAGACTGATGTATGGAGGAGGTGAGAAGAGACTGATGTATGGAGGAGGTGAGAAGAGACTGATGTATGGAGGAGGTGATAGGAAACTGATGTTTGGAGGAGGTCAGAAGAGCCTAATGTATGGAGGAGGTGAGAGGAGACTGGTGTATGGAGGAGGTGAGAGGAGACTGGTGTATGGAGGAGGTGAGAGGAGACTGGTGTATGGAGGAGGTGAGAGGAGACTGGTGTATGGAGGAGGTGAGAGGAGACTGGTGTATGGAGGAGGTCAGAAGAGCCTGATGTATGGAGGAGGTGAGAGGAGACTGGTGTATGGAGGAGGTGAGAGGAGACTGGTGTATGGAGGAGGTGAGAGGAGACTGGTGTATGGAGGAGGTGAGAGGAGCCTGTTGTATGGAGGAGGTGAGAGGAGCCTGTTGTATGGAGGAGGTGAGAGGAGACTGTTGTATGGAGGAGGTGAGAGGAGACTGGTGTATGGAGGAGGTGAGAGGAGACTGGTGTATGGAGGAGGTGAGAGGAGACTGGTGTGTGGAGGAGGTGAGAGGAGACTGGTGTGTGGAGGAGGTGAGAGGAGACTGGTGTGTGGAGGAGGTGAGAGGAGACTGGTGTGTGGAGGAGGTGAGAGGAGCCTGGTGTGTGGAGGAGGTGAGAGGAGCCTGGTGTGTGGAGGAGGTGAGAGGAGCCTGGTGTGTGGAGGAGGTGAGAGGAGCCTGGTGTGTGGAGGAGGTGAGAGGAGCCTGGTGTGTGGAGGAGGTGAGAGGAGCCTGGTGTGTGGAGGAGGTGAGAGGAGCCTGGTGTGTGGAGGAGGTGAGAGGAGCCTGGTGTGTGGAGGAGGTGAGAGGAGCCTGGTGTGTGGAGGAGGTGAGAGGAGCCTGGTGTGTGGAGGAGGTGAGAGGAGCCTGGTGTGTGGAGGAGGTGAGAGGAGCCTGGTGTGTGGAGGAGGTGAGAGGAGCCTGGTGTGTGGAGGAGGTGAGAGGAGCCTGGTGTGTGGAGGAGGTGAGAGGAGCCTGGTGTGTGGAGGAGGTGAGAGGAGCCTGGTGTGTGGAGGAGGTGAGAGGAGCCTGGTGTGTGGAGGAGGTGAGAGGAGCCTGGTGTGTGGAGGAGGTGAGAGGAGCCTGGTGTGTGGAGGAGGTGAGAGGAGCCTGGTGTGTGGAGGAGGTGAGAGGAGCCTGGTGTGTGGAGGAGGTGAGAGGAGCCTGGTGTGTGGAGGAGGTGAGAGGAGCCTGGTGTGTGGAGGAGGTGAGAGGAGCCTGGTGTGTGGAGGAGGTGAGAGGAGCCTGGTGTGTGGAGGAGGTGAGAGGAGCCTGGTGTGTGGAGGAGGTGAGAGGAGCCTGGTGTGTGGAGGAGGTGAGAGGAGCCTGGTGTGTGGAGGAGGTGAGAGGAGCCTGGTGTGTGGAGGAGGTGAGAGGAGCCTGGTGTGTGGAGGAGGTGAGAGGAGCCTGGTGTGTGGAGGAGGTGAGAGGAGCCTGGTGTGTGGAGGAGGTGAGAGGAGCCTGGTGTGTGGAGGAGGTGAGAGGAGCCTGGTGTGTGGAGGAGGTGAGAGGAGCCTGGTGTGTGGAGGAGGTGAGAGGAGCCTGGTGTGTGGAGGAGGTGAGAGGAGCCTGGTGTGTGGAGGAGGTGAGAGGAGCCTGGTGTGTGGAGGAGGTGAGAGGAGCCTGGTGTGTGGAGGAGGTGAGAGGAGCCTGGTGTGTGGAGGAGGTGAGAGGAGCCTGGTGTGTGGAGGAGGTGAGAGGAGCCTGGTGTGTGGAGGAGGTGAGAGGAGCCTGGTGTGTGGAGGAGGTGAGAGGAGCCTGGTGTGTGGAGGAGGTGAGAGGAGCCTGGTGTGTGGAGGAGGTGAGAGGAGCCTGGTGTGTGGAGGAGGTGAGAGGAGCCTGGTGTGTGGAGGAGGTGAGAGGAGCCTGGTGTGTGGAGGAGGTGAGAGGAGCCTGGTGTGTGGAGGAGGTGAGAGGAGCCTGGTGTGTGGAGGAGGTGAGAGGAGCCTGGTGTGTGGAGGAGGTGAGAGGAGCCTGGTGTGTGGAGGAGGTGAGAGGGGACTGGTGTGTGGAGGAGGTGAGAGGGGACTGGTGTGTGGAGGAGGTGAGAGGGGACTGGTGTGTGGAGGAGGTGAGAGGGGACTGGTGTGTGGAGGAGGTGAGAGGGGACTGGTGTGTGGAGGAGGTGAGAGGGGACTGGTGTGTGGAGGAGGTGAGAGGGGACTGGTGTGTGGAGGAGGTGAGAGGGGACTGGTGTGTGGAGGAGGTGAGAGGGGACTGGTGTGTGGAGGAGGTGAGAGGGGACTGGTGTGTGGAGGAGGTGAGAGGGGACTGGTGTGTGGAGGAGGTGAGAGGGGACTGGTGTGTGGAGGAGGTGAGAGGGGACTGGTGTGTGGAGGAGGTGAGAGGGGACTGGTGTATGGAGGAGGTGAGAGGGGACTGGTGTATGGAGGAGGTGAGAGGGGACTGGTGTATGGAGGAGGTGAGAGGGGACTGGTGTATGGAGGAGGTGAGAGGGGACTGGTGTATGGAGGAGGTGAGAGGGGACTGGTGTATGGAGGAGGTGAGAGGAGACTGGTGTATGGAGGAGGTGAGAGGGGACTGGTGTATGGAGGAGACTGAGGCACGGAGGAGGGTGAGCAGAGACTGATCTATAAAGTAGGTGAGAAGGGACTGGTGTATGGAGGCGGGTGAGCGGAGACTGAGGCGCGGAGGGGGGGGGGGTGAGCGGTGCATCAGTCTGATGTATGGAGAAGGTGTCATAATGTGATCCTGATAAACAGAGACAGACGTGTAACCTTGACATGTAGAGGAAGGGGTTAGTGAACCTTATAGAAGGTGATGATTGTGGCAGGCTTATGTTTGGCTGATGAGACTGGTGTGGCAATGTGAAGAAGTTGACAGATATGTGACCCTGTACAATTAAGGAGATGACAGTTATGAAAGCATAATTTACTAAGAGATGGCAATTTGACCATTTTGTTTGAAGAAAATGATGGGTTTATAATCCCTAATATATGAAAGTTAAGAGCTTGACTCATTATGGGAACGTGTTAAAGACACATGGAAGGTTTCTGTATTTTACTAGGTATATAATATCCCTGTGTATCTATTTAATTTTATCTACTTTATTTGATTAAGAAGTGCTTATAAGCTCTGTTTTTTCTAATTAAAAATATTAAAATATGACCTGCTTGGGCCTGCCCTCTGCAGCTCAAAGACACAGACTCTGCTGTACTTGCTCTGTCTCATACTAACCAATCAGTGCCCATCTCTCAGCAACATTCTTCAACATGCTGCTAAGACGTAATCCCCGATAAGCTAGAACACTGCACATCCAACCCTTCAGACTCTGTGCCTGCATATGCTGCAGTGGGGAGACTCATACAGGGACTATTTGTTTGATTTTAGGCAGAAAAAGCACAGCTTTATAAGCTCTTCTTAATACAATAAAGTACATAGACGTGATTAGATACACTGGGGTATTTTATACATGGTAACACCCAGGAACCTTCCATATCCCTTTAATATGGTGGAGAAGGAAGTAATGAATTGGACAATCAATACTTATTTTTTCTTTGTATTTTTTGCTGTTTTAATGGATATGACAAGCACTGACAGAACTATATGTTTTGTCTTTTCATGTATATAAACAAAGCAAAAAAGAAAAAAGAGGAATGTCTCCCTACAAGCAGGGGTAATGAAGGGGTAAATGAAAGGACTATACAAAAATATAACACCATAAGGTAGTGGTGTACAAGATAATATAGGAATACTATGTAAGCTACGCAAAGCATAACTTAAACATCCTAGTATCCTAGAAATAGAGTCCTCATATATCTGTTGAATCAATCATAGGACTATATAAAGATCAAAACAGTGAAAAATATATAGAGAAAGGAGTGATGTAAAACACCAGGAAAATACAGATACACTCTACAACATATATAAATAAAGGGAAAATAATTAAATGGCCTATGATATCTTGAATAGCACTGAAGCATACAAAGGGAACACAGAACAGGGCAACAATGGTGAACAGTACACCAGTGCACAGCTTAAAATAGTAGCTGCGCTGTATCATAGGAGGAAAAAGGTCCTGCTCCACCTGTTCTTACCTTGCAGCTCCAAGTACATACCAATGTGCTCCAGATACTCCAAACAAGGAGGAGAAGGGATATAGGAGGGTATCAGGGGATAATCATGGCCTAGTAATAATACACAAAAAGAAAAAATGAATATTAAAAGCCGACCGGTTTCGATAGTTGCAGCACTTTCTTTATCAAGGCAAGTAGAGTGAGTGAATGGGTTAGTAATTCGCGGGGTTTATATGCGTTGATAATTACACGCCTTTGTGAGTGATTGGATGGGTCCTGTAATCACGCCCCTATCCCTCATATGTGTGTAGAAAGCAAGGAGGAAAGGGGAATTCCCTTCCCTAATCTTTGCTTAATTAATAGAGGGTCGTGTCACTCAGCTGATGCGCCGACGTACATGACGTAGTGACGGCGTTGCCTGGGCTTGTAATCACGCCCCTGTCACTGAAATGTATGATGACAACATGGAATTCCCCTCACTAGTATCCGTGTACTTACTGCGTGGTTGTGTCCGTACGCTACTAACCTGACGCTAGTGATGTAATGACGCATGTGACGTTGTTACGTCGACACACGTAACGTGATGACGTCAGGCCTCACATACGGCGTATTACAACGGGCTATATCTATAACTCCTTACATAGAGCAACGGGGTTTGAAGTTTTAACAGGAAAGTCTCGCGAGAGTTTTTCTCGAGAGGCCACAACCTTGGATTTATCATAAATTTGAAGTCGCCAACTTTATTGTTCCTGTTATACCCAACCCTATTTGTTAAAGGGGGAAGCAATTACTGAACCCTAATGAGGACAGACCCTTACTGACTCCTGCTTGAAAAAGGGAGAACTACAAAGCCACTACTAAATAAAGATATAATTAAATACAAAAGGTGAATAATATTAGATGTAGTATATAAAATTAGATGAGGATAATGATAAGATGGTAATTTAAAGAAATATAATATAGTTATAACTCTATTAATTCTATTAGTAATAATAAAGTCGATCTAGGAGTTATGTATAAGGATACAAAGTATAATGGTTAGGAGATAGATGAACCCATTTAGAGGTTTTAGAGAGGATCAGAATTTTATCTAACACGAAAGAACTATATAAATGGGCTGAAGGTAAACCCTTCATTAAGGCCCCATGGGCCCTGGGCCCCCATCAGGTATATCCATTTACATTCTTCCTGCATCAATTTTTGGTCAATGTTGCCTCCTCTTATTGAAGTTTTGATATCTTTGATAATATGGAATTCCAGGCTTTTGATGTCCCCTTGATGGTAAAGTCTAACATGTCTGGAAATAGGTGTATCCAGTTTGTTAGTAATAGAGTAGACATGTTCCAGTATTCTTCTCCTTATCTGTCTAATAGTCTTGCCCCCCGCGAATTACTAACCCATTCACTCACTCTACTTGCCTTGTGAAAGATAGTGCTGTAACTATCGAAACCGGTCGGCTTTTAATATTCATTTTTTCTTTTTGTGTATTATTACTAGGCCATGATTATCCCCTGATACCCTCCTATATCCCTTCTCCTCCTTGTTTGGAGTATCTGGAGCACATTGGTATGTACTTGGAGCTGCAAGGTAAGAACAGGTGGAGCAGGACCTTTTTCCTCCTATGATACAGCGCAGCTACTATTTTAAGCTGTGCACTGGTGTACTGTTCACCATTGTTGCCCTGTTCTGTGTTCCCTTTGTATGCTTCAGTGCTATTCAAGATATCATAGGCCATTTAATTATTTTCCCTTTATTTATATATGTTGTAGAGTGTATCTGTATTTTCCTGGTGTTTTACATCACTCCTTTCTCTATATATTTTTCACTGTTTTGATCTTTATATAGTCCTATGATTGATTCAACAGATATATGAGGACTCTATTTCTAGGATACTAGGATCTTTAAGTTATGCTTTGCGTAGCTTACATAGTATTCCTATATTATCTTGTACACCACTACCTTATGGTGTTATATTTTTGTATAGTCCTTTCATTTACCCCTTCATTACCCCTGCTTGTAGGGAGACATTCCTCTTTTTTCTTTTTTGCTTTTTCATTATAGAGGTGTTAAGCGCCCTTTTTCCTTTTTCTTTTTTTGAACTCATGTATATAAACATACACATTTTGTGATCTTTTATTATTATTATGTATTTGTGCTGGGATGAGCTAAACATAGAACTATGTTAAATTTGTACAAAAAAAATATTCAGATGGTAAGAAACATTAATATACAGTTGGATTGTAATGTGTCATTGACAAGTGCTAATTATCTACTATAAACAGAAATTAATGTGTCACAGTGGATCAGAAATAAACATGATCAAATAAGGATAATGTTTATCTTGCTGGTGTATATAAGACTTCTCCAGCATTCCCCAATGTGCTTTTTCTTGTAGGTAAGAATGTCACTCGTCGGCAGAACAATCTGTCACCTAGAAAAAAGTGATTAGTAAAATAAAGATATAACCTAAAAATGCTTTTATATCCATGGCTTTCACAGCTGCTAATCTTACCTATTGGTTATAAACTGCACAAATATGTGACATTTTTCCAATCTACAGTGGTCTTTTTATCTATGGTTACCTCTCTCGCACTATGACTACTGTTTTTTTTAAGTGTATCAAGAAAGGTATGATTTTGCTGCTCTTTTATGAACTCGGGGACCCCCCTGAATTTAGTTCGGATAGAGGATAGGCATTCATTGTAGGGTTGCATGCCAGCACGGCTGCTCTGTCCGGGACGCCAGCCCGGCTGCTCTGTCCGGGACGCCAGCCCGGCTGCTCTGTCCGGGACGCCTTGCCCGGCTGCTCTGTCCGGGACGCCTTGCCCGGCTGCTCTGTCCGGGACGCCTTGCCCGGCTGCTCTGTCCGGGACGCCTTGCCCGGCTGCTCTGTCCGGGACGCCTTGCCCGGCTGCTCTGTCCGGGACGCCTTGCCCGGCTGCTCTGTCCGGGACGCCTTGCCCGGCTGCTCTGTCCGGGACGCCTTGCCCGGCTGCTCTGTCCGGGACGCCTTGCCCGGCTGCTCTGTCCGGGACGCCTTGCCCGGCTGCTCTGTCCGGGACGCCTTGCCCGGCTGCTCTGTCCGGGACGCCTTGCCCGGCTGCTCTGTCCGGGACGCCTTGCCCGGCTGCTCTGTCCGGGACGCCTTGCCCGGCTGCTCTGTCCGGGACGCCTTGCCCGGCTGCTCTGTCCGGGACGCCTTGCCCGGCTGCTCTGTCCGGGACGCCTTGCCCGGCTGCTCTGTCCGGGACGCCTTGCCCGGCTGCTCTGTCCGGGACGCCTTGCCCGGCTGCTCTGCCCGGGACGCCTTGCCCGGCTGCTCTGCCCGGGACGCCTTGCCCGGCTGCTCTGCCCGGGACGCCTTGCCCGGCTGCTCTGCCCGGGACGCCTTGCCCGGCTGCTCTGCCCGGGACGCCTTGCCCGGCTGCTCTGAAGATTCCAGGGAAGAACACTGAATTGCATATATGAATATGTCGAATCTACACCATAGCCTTAAATTGCCCTTTGTCACCTCAAAATTAACTTGGTTTTAGGGTTATTCTAAAAGAGCATAAATAACTGTCTTTATTCTGTTATCCATTTTTTTCTAATGTGAATCAATCCTGTGATTCATTGTTGTCGTTTCTGCATTTATAGTATCTCACAAAAGTCAGTGCACTCCTTACATTTTTGTCAATTTTTTTTATATCTTCTCATGGGACAACACTGAAGAAATGACCCTCCGCTACAATGTGAAGTAGTAAGTGTACGGCCTGTATAACAGTGTAAATTTGCTGTCCCCTCAACATAACGCAACACACAGCCATTAATGTCTAAACCGTTGGCAACAAAAGTGAGTAAATCCCTAAGTGGAAATGTCCAAATTGGGCCCAATTAGCCATTTTCCCTCCTTGTGTCATGTGACTCATTAGTGTTATAAGGTCTCAGGTGTGAATGGGGAGCAGGTGTGTTAAATTTGGTGTTATCGATCTCACTCACTCTCCCATAAAGGTCACTGGAAGTTCAACATGGCAACTCATGGCAAAGAACTCTCTGAGGATCTGAAAACAAGAATTGTTGCTCTACATAAAGATGGCCTAGGCTATAAGAAGATTGGCAAGACCCTGAAACTGAGCTGCATCATGGTGGGCAAGACCATACAGCGGTTTCACAGGACGGGTTCCACTCAGAACACGCCTCGCCATGGTCGACCAAAGAAGTTGAGTGCACGTGCTCAGCGTCATAGCCAGAGGTTGTCTTTGGGAAATAGACGTATGAGTGCTGCAGAGGTTTCAGGGGTGGGGGGGTCAGCCTGTTAGTGCTCAGACCATACAGCGCTGTCATCCCAGAAGGAAGCTTCTTCTAAAGATAATGCACAAGAAAGCCTGCAAACAGTTTGCTGAAGACAAGCTGACTAAGGACATGGATTACTGGAACCATGTCCTGTGGTCCAATGAGACCTAGATAAACTTATTTGGTTCAGATGGTGTCAAGCGTGTGTAGCGGCAACCAGCAATGTAGTAGAGCGTCATTTCTTCATTGTTGTCCCATGAAAAGATATAATAAAATATTTACAAAAATGTGACGGGTGTACTCGCCTTTGTGAGATACTGTATAAGCCAAAAAACAGCTCACCCATATGAATTAGCTACTTTGATGTTCTAATTAGGATTATAGACTGCTTGTCTGTCTCTATAGGTGCCAAAATAAAGACCCCCCAATGTTATCTGGTAGTTAGACCCCTCTCACACCTTTATCAAGCATTCCAAGCCGCTCATTGGCATACAGGAGTGGCACAATAACATACAGGAGTTACAAAGTCAATTCCAAATATTTCTGAAATTATGTACAGTAGAGAAATACTGCTAGTACAAGGTATAGGCAGTTTTGTAATGGTCTTTAGAATAAAATACATTTCCTTTTAGGGTGATGTAATCCCTTTAAACAATCAAGATAGCCCCCAAATCAAGTTTTATACAGTGGCACAATTCTATAAAATCACAATACTCCTATTACACCAAAGACACTCACAGCCTTATTATATTGCGATTCGGCCAATTGAAAAGGGCTCTATATAAGCACTGAGCATATTTTGTTACAGAAGTTTTTAGTTAGTGAACTTCTATCCAAAAGCAAGGTCCTCACTAACTAAAAACATCTGTAAAATAAATATGCTCTGTGCCTAAATAGAGCCCTATTCAATCTAATAATCACAATTTAATAAGGCTGTCAGTTCTTCACAGCTCTACAGACTTAGAAATGCTTACGTCTTATAGTAAATTCCTGCTGTATTACTCAGGACTTATCATGGTTGGGTGCGGCACACTTGAACGTTTCTCTTACACTGTACTTAGAGTAAGTAAATAAGGCTGATGCTTCTTTGGTGTCACACTTGAAGGAGTGTAAATGACCGGCTTTACTGACAAACACTAGAAAGCCGTGAGGATCCAGGATGGCTTGGGGCTGAGAGCAGCTCCTCAAAACTAAGTGAGTAGAATTAGGGTAAGTGCTTCATACTGTGGTGGCATCAGAGCATACATTAGGAAGAGCAGATCTCTATTCACCTGTAATTGGCGTACAGTAAATTCACACTTCTAGCTCCACAACTGAAGCACAGCTATGTCATTTGAAGAAACCTTTCCATAAAACAGGGATTGACAAATGTATCTGAAAGTTAGGAGCCAGCCAGGTTAGTATAGAGCCAGGCTATGGATTATGCAGTTTAAATGTTAGGATCTGGTACTTTCACAGCTGCATACCCAAAAAGACTGAGTGCTTCAACAAAGTATTAGTTTAAGGGTGTGCATACTTATGCGACCATATTATTTTATTTTTATATTTTTTCTTCCCTCTACCTAAAAGATTTCAGTTTGCTTTTCAATTGAGTTGTACAGTTTATAGGTCACATTAAAGGTGGAAAAAGTTCTGAAATTATTTATCTTTGTCTCATTGTTTTACAGCTATATATAATTAAAAGGAAAGGTTTCTAAGCTTTTGGGCATCCTATAACTTATTGTCTCAATCCAAAATTTGTTTCTTTACAAATATTATTCCATTATTTTATTATTAATTTCCTTCTAAATTTATTAAAATGATTTTCCAGAACACCTTTGTACTTGTACAAACAAAATACCACACATTGCAACCTGTACATGTGATAAGATAACAATAAGATGTTTATTAGTTGTTAACATATGCAGAAGTCATAATTATAATATCCTTGGACATCAGTGATGCTCTAGTTTGAATTCAGATTATTTTTTAACCTCAAAATATTCTGAATTCATTTAATCTGTTGTCTAATCTTGTTAAATTTGTCATTCTAAAATAATTTTTATTTATTTTCCATATAATGAGAATGAATCAAGTTTGGTCTATTTTTGGATTATTCAGCGGATGTCATTACCAAGTCATTCAAAAGTAAATTCTTGTGGTGCACACAATTTATTTTAACCCTATAGCTTACAAATACACTTATATTTAAATGTCTGTGTATGTATATTTATATATATATATCACAATAATCATGTATTTGGTGAGCAAAAGAGTAAGATAAGCTCTCCACCGTATTTATTTTCTATACGTGTGTGTGCGTAATATATATATATATATATATATAAAATTTAGTTTAATCTCCAAAGCATTTCCTGAAAATTTGTATATCTAGACATAATTTTATTAATGAGTGCTTAAAAGCTCTGTTTTTACCCACTGAAACTTTCCAAATAGTCCCAACAAAGGCACACCACCATCAACTCATGTACACATTGTTTCTATTGGTACGAGATGTACTAGCCAATGAAAATACTTTTTTTTCCCCACAGCGTGTTTTGAAAGGCTGCTGAGACAATTTGATTGGTTAGTACATCTAGTACTACGGAGACACTGTGTGCATGGATTACAGGGGACAGACCTTTGTTGGGACTGTTTGGAAAGTTTAAATGAATAAAAATAGAGCTTTTAAGCACTTGTTAATAAAATGATGCTTAGATATGCAAGCACTCACTTAAATAGACTATTTTATTAAAAACCAGGAACCTTCCATCTCCCTTTAAATATATTGTTCAGCTGCTTATACAGACTCCTTTAACTAAACATAATGTTGTCATTTTCTTGCTGCAGGTTGAAACAAAGAAGAAGTTCTACTTTAGAGTATGAGGACTCTCTAGCCAGACACCGCTGATTCTCTTTAATTATGTGGTATAAAATAAATCAACATTTATGAAAATATGCAAACCAGACCAAACAAAGCAGCAATCGCAGACGGCACTTCAGACTTTGCAGCATAGGGATCTCTACCTCAGACACAATGGGTATCCTGGAGTCTTTCAGCTGTTGTGATAACCTACGAGAACTGAAGAGATTGTGTCACTGGGGTCCAATCATAGCACTTGGGGTAATAATAATCTGTTCAATTGTGGCCGTCTTGGACTCAATCCTTTGGTACTGGCCACTGGATTCCCCAGGAGGGAGCCTGAATTTCCTTGCACTTATTAACTGGACTGTTATGATTCTTTACAACTACTTCAATGCAATGTTTATTGGTCCAGGATTTGTGCCTCTAGGATGGAAACCGGTAAGTGAATGTAGTAGATCTGGGGGCTTTTTGCTCACCAGTGGTTGCTGGCTTAGTTTGGTGTCCTGTGTCTTCAGTGGGCTGGGTAGACAAAGGTAGATGCTTTAAAATCTTTTTAAACTCTGTTAACATGTACAGTAATGTAATCTCTTCACTGATGAATGAAACTATTTTCTTATGTGATGTTATTGTCAGTCTTTACACACACATAAACATTATCTCTGTATGTAGAGACCAATTGTCCATAAGGTTTGATCCACTGGTAAAGGTAGCGGTGGCGACTCTTCAGATGTTGAGTGTTTGGAGTCAAAATGGGATGGTCACAGGAGCAGAGAAGGGATTTCCTCAACAATATATTAAAAGTCCTGTGAGCAGAGAGGAGGCATATAGTAGTATATCTAATTAGGAATTGTGGAAAATATATGGAGGTGCGAGCAAAGCAGGGGGACATCTTCGGCAAAGAAACTGCCTTTTTATATCTAATTATGAAGGACAGATGGATTATGCATGTGCCATTCTTTATCAATTTATCAATAATTAGATGACTGGAGTCCATTTGGTGGTTGGCTACAGCTATAAAAAACCAGACACATTATAATTATGTCTTGGGCAAGAAAAGAGCAGGTTGTTAAAAATGCTCTGTTTCTGAAGGTGAATATTTTGGTGGAAGATTTAAAGGCCCACTATAATGGATTTAAAAGTAAATCTCATATTTGTTTGTTGGACATATATTGTTAAAAATAGTATGTAGTTTAAAATAAATAAAATTGAATATTTTTTCTTATTTTCAAATTGTCTGTTTTCCCCTCAAGCAGAACTTCTTATCTCCACTTCCTTTTGCCTTGTCAGCTGGACCATCATGGGGCTTGGCAGAAGGCTGGGTCATGATGTTATTGTCTCTGCCGCTACTACACAGATATAGCAGTCTTATTTTATACTGCTCCATTCTCCCTGCCTAGTGATTGAGCATAAGCCATCACTCTCAGGCTGAACCGGAACATAGACAGGTCAGATTTATTTTTTGTGCAGCCCCCAGGCACACTTCCTGATCGGCACAGGGAGGTGGAGAGAAGCTGCTCTGTTTGAGGGACAAATGACACCTTCAAATGTAAGAATAATTATTACCTTATATTTATTTTTAACTGCATACTCTGTTTAATAGTCAATGCCCAACAAACGCACATGTGCATTTACAAGTAAAGCTCATAACGGTGGACAGGGAGCTACAATTCCTAAAATATATCTGTTTGCTCCTAGCTTTTTTATCTATTCCATACTCCATTTCCTTGCTCATAAAGAATAGATTGACTGGCTCCTAAGTTTAATATACATTTGTCAACAATTATACTTCTTTAAGATTAATAAGACAATATTTTGTTTCTCTACAAGCCATTTTCTTAAAAATCTGATATTTCACTATTTCATGAAAAAACACATAGTACATCATCTTCCTTATATCAAGTGTAATACATAAGCCCATTTGATTCTCCCATGTTTAATACTGTAGTCCTAGTAGTATGTTTTAATGGAGGTCGTGTTACCTGCGCCTGTCTCACTTTTAGTGTTGCCTGATTCAGCCTATTACCCTGATATGTGTACAACATAATTATATACTTTCAGCTTTATTTCCTTCTCCCTCCCTGCATTTCTTATAATTACAAGCTACTAAATCCTACTTTGTGCCGCTGTTATCTAATACACCCTTTGTTTATACTGCACTAATTTGTTGCAAATGCAAGTTCACAAGAGTTAAATGTAATTGTTTTATTAAAATGTACAAATATATCCAAACCTTTATGTATTTAATTATTTATAGAGTTGTCTTTCATACAGTGATCACTCTGTAATGTTGTTATTATATGACTAGCGACTTGCCCGTCAAAAAATGACGGCAATAAAATTGTAAGGCAGGTAATGCTGTTTGCCACAGAGGGTAAGTGTTTTGGTGGTCTGAGGTCCTTGTGCGCTCATTGCGAGGCTTGCGCTGAGCACCTTTGGCGCTCATTGCAAGCCTCTGGGTTGGTGTATTTGTTGTTATGATAGGCGCTTTTGCGCTTATTGTCAGGTCCGCAGTGATCTTGTTTTGTCGCTTCTTGCAAGACTCTCCCCTGGTGTAGTTTGTGTCCTATGAGGACCGTTGGCGCTCCTTGTGGGTGGCGCGTTGAAGGTGTTTGTGGTTGTTTGCGATAGTGTGGTGTTAATTTGTTTTTGTTTTGTGTATATTTTTTTGTATGCTAATTAATTAATTAAATCATACATTAATATACTTTACCTGTTTGTAGTTAATATATGCAGCAAGGAATGTACTGAAGAGCTAACAATCTGTTTTGATGTTCATGCAGCATACAATGTAGATTTGCAGTGTTGTGGAGCTGAGGTGTAAGTGTCAGCAATGTGTGCAGTGTGCAGTGTAAATAGGCTGCATGCGCGAGGGGAAGCTGTTTGTGTAGCTGGGTACTTCCACATTCTGTAAGTTAGCGTTGTAAAATGGCAGCGAATGTGTATGTGGTACGCAGGTTTCTATGATTTAGCGTCCTTGCTAATGGTGTATGTTGTAGGTCGTACGGGTTTTTGGAAAAGCCGTATTTGCTTTGCGGTATTTTGCGTCTTTAGGGGTTGTGTAGCCTAGTTTTTTGTTATTGTTTTTGTCAGCCTTTTTTTCTGTTGCCTAGGGGAATTTCGAGTGTCTAAACTTTGTAAATTTGACAGAATTCGAGGTTTAAGCTGTGTTGCCGAGGTCCTGGGTGTCCCCCCTTGCTGTGGGTAAGGTTTTTATTTTATTTTTGTGTGTTTTTTAATGTTTTACGCTGTGCCGTGTGTCCATTAAGGTTGTATTTTTGCGAGTCCGTAATGGATTTTTTAAGTCCCGCGGCTCGAATTTTTTTTGTGTAAGTCCGTACTTAGTCATTGAGTGTTTATTGTTTTGTTTGTTTTTAACAACGTCCCGCTTGTGTGGTCGTTTGTAACCGGTTGTGAGGCACCCTAGAGCCTCCACCTCCGCAAATGTGGCCCCTCACCTTGCGAGGGTCCACATTTGCGGTCTGAAATTCGTAGGGGGTCGTAGAGATGATCTCCACCAGACAAGGAGCCCCTTTGCAACTGCGGCCCTCGCTTTGCAAGGGCCGTAGTTGCGTCGGGCTCGCTATGCGTGCCCGCAAGCATTAACAACAACCCACATTGCTAAGAACTATATATACGGTGGAGGGCTTCTATCGCTCTTTTGCCCAACATAAATTAAATGAGTTTGGTAGTCTATATAATATATATTTCTAAACTAAGTAATTCTTAAGACATACTTTTTTAAATTTCAGATGGCACAAGGGCTTTAAAGACTCTGCACCATTTAAAACTTTTGTAAAATAGTGAAATCATCTTCATATGAAGAGGTTTTTTACTGCTTCTCTACTTGATTTTGACTACTCTAAATAATCAGAGCAGTATGCAGGATTTTAGAGCTGTAAAAAATATGGATATAATAAGGATATGTGTAATGTGAGTGTGGACAGAGGGACATGTTTGAACCGTGGGCTGTCCATTGACAACAAAAAAAGAATAAGAAAAATAATATCAATCCAAGGATCCTGTAAACTCTATAGGAAAACGCATGTAGATGAGATCTGTATTGACTTTACTTGTATGTGAGTTTAGCCCAAAGATCTAATGTTCCTACTTGTTTTTCTGCCTGAAGGAGAACTCTCATGACTGCATGTTTCTTCAGCATTGCAAAGTGTGCCAGGCATATAAAGCACCTCGTTCTCACCACTGCCGCAAATGCAACAGGTATGCAAGCATTGTGATTACTCGATCTAGTATTTGTGTGTATAGCAGCATTTGCTAATGTCCTCACACATTATTATATCACCTGTTTATTCATTAGATGTGTTATGAAGATGGATCATCACTGCCCATGGATTAACAACTGCTGTGGACATCGGAATCACTCCTCGTTTACCCTGTTCCTTCTCTTGGCCCCACTGGGTTGTATCCATGCTGCCTACATATTCATCATGACCATGTACACACAGCTTTATAATAGAGTAAGTAGGATGTTGAAACTATGTTCATTACAATCAAATCCTCATAGGTTTCAGTAAGTAATGATTGTTACAACAAAAGATAGAGGCTCTCAATCAGAGAACAAACAAGCAACCTATTTTAGCCACTTGTGCCCTTCACAGAGAGAAATCTCCTGTAGTGTATATATAGTCAGTCTGGTCTCACTCAATAGAGTAATCCAGCCCCAAAATACCAGGCAATTCTAGCCTGAGCAGAAGAAACAGCAAACCCCATTCGTGTGTTTCGGCTTTAGTTGGGCCTCATCGGTGAGATGTAGCTGATTACTCCCTAAGGCACAGTGAGCAAGGAGCCCACACCTGGAGCCCCCTATCACCCTTAGGTAATGAATGGTTCCTCCATAAACATACTAGCAGTCCGTGGTGGATCTACCGCAAATGCACGGTGTCCCTGGCCTCACCAGCTCCCACACTGCTATGCCTCCCCTGCCTTCAGGCTGGGGCAGGGAATCCCTAATGATGTTACACACATAAAATTGTGCTTAGTTATAAGGGAGAAAACCTTTAAAAGGGTAGGTTTTAAACATTACAAAGGTTTTTGTTGAAGCCTCCTCCTCAATAATTTTCTTAAGGGTGTGTTAGAGCACAGCCCTAGTTGAGTCATGGATCTCTATTGGTAAAACTCATATACTCCCTATAGTAGCTGAGTTTTTGCCTAGGTATTCACCACTAATCACATATAATAGTTGTCAATCTGAGATTTGTCATCACGCTTGCAGCCCGAACGGAGGAGAGCCGTTGAGGCACGCCGCGGGACTTAGGCTGCAATGAGTGCCAAAGGCGCTCATTGCAGCCGTAGACGATGGACTTAGTTTGTGCTCATCTCGAGACACGCAGGACTTGGCAAAAATTACGGGCCGTATGACTTGGGACCCGAAGCACGTAGATGGACTGCGGGGCTCGCAAAATACGACTTTAACAGCCAAACCACCAAACTGGAAAAACATGAAAAAACACACAAATATGCTTCAAATTCACCTACACACTCACACACAGCATAGGGGGAGAGCCAGGGAGCCTGTGAGTGAGGTTGCAAGTTAATTTGAGGCATATTTTGCCTTTTTTCGCGATTTGTAAATCGCCAAAGCAAGAAAAAAAAAAAAAAAGACTGCCGAAAAAACGTAAACACAACGAAAACGAGGCCGAAGGACGTATATAGGAGCCCTAAGCACTAAGACTTAACGCAAACCAGTAACACTTAATACAAGACAGTAACATTTAACTCAAGCCACTAACACAACCCAAGGCATATAAAGGCCTGCAATGAGCGCCGAAGGGGATCATTGCAAAGCGGGAAAGGTGCGGCTTGGCTCATTGTGGGGCCTATAAAGTAGACAAGGGAAGAGGCTCGCAATGAGCGCCTTTGGCGCTCAGCGCAGGGCTCGCGATGAGCGCCGAAGATGCTCAGAGGGGCCATATCCTCACATTTTGTGGCAAGCAGCATTGCCGGGCAAGTCGATATTCCTAAATAAAATGGATATGGAATTTAAATGTAATGCAAAAACCTGGAAAATAAGCACACAGTTGAGCTAAAGTTTGTTTCATTGTGTTTTTTAATTGCATTAGGGAAAATATTTAGAACCAAACTTAAATCACAGCAAAGTGATGATGTGTACAGTCTTTTAACCTCTCCTTTTTTTTTTTTTATTCCTTAAGATATCTTTTGGGTGGAATTCAGTAAAGATTGACATGAGTGTGTCAAGGCAAGAACCTGCACCCATCGTTCCCTTTGGAATCTCTGCATTTGCTGTCTCCTTGTTCGCTTTGGGCTTAGCTCTGGGCACAACCATTGCTGTAGGGATGTTGTTTTGCATTCAGGTGAGTGGGAAAGATCATGTGATTATATACAGAAAGCTGAGACCTCACTGCCCTCTGAGAGGAAATCAGAGCTTTATGGAATATTCATCAGCAACTTGGTTGTAGTCTCACTTTCTTTGATGGTAGGGAGATGTCCCCTGAAGTTAAACTTAAAGGGAAATGGAAGTTTTCTGGATTTCCCTAGGGATATATTATCCCTGTGTATACATTTACTTTTACACACTTTATTTTATTAAGAAGTGCTTATAAGCTCTGTTCTACTTTCAAACAAATAGTTCCTGCATGAGTCCTTCCTCTGATGGGTTTGTAATCCTAATATATAAAAGCTAAAAGCTTGACTCATTATGGGAATGTGTTAAAGGCGTATGGAAGGTTTTTGTATTTTATTAGGTATATAATATCCCTGTGTATTTATTTCATTTGATATATTTTCATTTATTAAGAAGTTCTTATAAGCTCTGTTTTTGCTACTTAAATAATATTAAAATATTACCTGCTCTGGTCCACCCTCTGCAGCTCACAAATACACAGACTCTGCTGTACTTGCTGTGCTGTGTCTCATACTAACCAATCCATGACCATCTCTCTGCAATATTGTGCAACATGCTGCTGAGATGAGGAAAACACAACACACATCCAGCCCTACAGAGTCTGTGTCTACAGCAGCGTACATACCATGAGGGCATGTTCTTATCTAATGATCAGTGAGTGATGAGATAGAGGGGTGTGGGATTTGTTGGTACGTTTGGTATTTCTCACTTTCCGGCACATGCTCAGACGCAGGAAAATTGCACAAACAACCTTCATTAAAGAATCATGGATGCTTCCAAGGTCCAGCAATTGTATTGCAAAGTATTTTATCCCTGATCGCTTACCTCTTAGGACTGAGGATTGGAAGACAAGGATCTTGATATGCAATAGACTTGCTTATTTTCTTAATTTGCTAATTTAAGTGATTCCATCAGTACTGAGATAAACCCATTAATGTGAGATGTCTGGCTTCCACAGGTTCTGTTTTATGCAGTTATAATTTAACAAACTATTTGCAGTACTTGATTTGATACTGATTGGATTTAGGAATAACAAAAACATGCTTTTATTCTCAAGTAGTAACTATGTTTCAATCCTAAATGTGCCGTTTTTAGCAATTTAAATTTTTTGCTCCTTTTGTCCTTGGCTATTTTTTAACCAAACTCATCAAGGTCAATTTATCTTTGTGAAAATAAACACTTTTATATGTACACAAACACATATTTATATAATAACATTGAGGGCTAAGTTTGCATTCTCCACTGTGAAACCAAAGTGTGGTTGAGAGGGATTTGGAAACAGGGAGGGTTGATAAGAGGGGGTGTGGGGAAGGGGGGGGGGGGGAAGGGAAATAGGATAAACAGATGATAAATTAACCTTTAAGCAAATGAAAGTGGTAGGTGACGAAAAGGAAAGAGGAGACAACAGTGGGAGTAAAGTTATAGTCAAAAGTGAAATAAGGAATGTGAGACGGATAGAGGGGTGTGCAATTTTTTTTTGTGGTAAGCATGTTGAAATATTACATTTTTTTTTAAATATGTGCATTTTCCACTGAGAAATCAAATACAATAAAAATATGTGTTCATATGTGTGAAAGACTGCACATAGGCTGCTTTTTTACTGCAACCAATCCGGTTGCAGGGGTGTGTCTCACATTAAATTGTAAGGTTTTTCAAACTGCTTGAAGGGAACAGACCTCGGTTGCATTTGTTATTCAGAAATGAGAAAATTCAGGTTTTTGCTCTCTTCTCACACTGAAATTGGTGCTATGCAGATCAGCTTAGGGTAAAGGGTGGTTATTGCTATGTGCAGTGATCCAAACAAACGCAACCTTAATCCTTACATCTATATGTGCAGACATGGAAGACTGGTACTCACCTAAAACAGGAAAGCTATGGGTTAACTAGTTTGTGCAGTGTAACCCGAGTCTACAGGAGTCTGTGCTATCAATCACAGCCTTCCCCAATGAGCCTTCTACAGCTCGAGCTGCACTCTGCTATTTACTCATGCATCAGCAAGTGGGACGAATAGACTGTATGTTAACAAAGATTTAAAACTTGCATTTTTTTTAGCTGTTATTAGTGTAATTAAAAACAAAATGGATAATTTTAACATAAAATCTTGTGTTCTTTCACACCATGAAGAGCACTTACAGTGAGCTCTGTGGCCCTTTTTTAATAGGCTGAAATCCTTCATGGCTGAGATCAGGTCATTGTCCCTCTGTGAACTGCTGTTTGCACCTTTATAACAAACAACTGATTTTCCTTATCAGCTCTTCAAGCAGGAAGGAGTTTTGGAAGTTGACGTAAGAGATAGAAAGAGTTTTATAACCGTGGAAATGTCAAATGTTACATATAATATATGAAATTCTAGGTGATTGTTTAAAGGGTTTTCTTTCTCACAATTATTACTTTTAATGATTTAAAATGACTGAAAACAGGGTACTACATTTTCTCATTGACTCATTTTGTTTGCAAAAATATATAAAGTTACCCTATTGTATATTTTTTGTTGGATTCTCTTGCTTTTCTGCTTTGGATGTAGCCGTTATTTGTATTTTGATCTCAGCAACATTCTTTTCTTTTTCTTTTAGTTTCTGCTAATTGTATTTAAGTTGAAAATATAATGTGTATGTTTTACTGAAAAAAGCAAATTAAATGCTTAAACACAATCCTGTGTTGTCAGACATCAATACACAAACTGTTCGGTTACTGTTTAAATGCTCTGAAAATTGATTTAAAGATGCTGTTTTATGGTATGCTTTGTTAGAAAATGACACCTTTTATTATAGAGCAATTTATTTCCTTTCCATGAATTTAATGGCATAGAAAAGAATGGTTGCATGCTGGGAACAGCGAGTGCCGGCTGCACAAAGAGGCATTTCCACTTGGATATATTGCATAGAACTGGTGTTTAAGGCCCCGTGGGGTTCATTGTTTGTGCAGGTGATTGACACCCCATGAAAGAAATACATTCTGTTGTAAGTGAAAAATAATATATAACGCACCGTTTCACCCCTTGTTCCAGCTAATCTAATTTGTCATTTTTCTATTTATTCAGATGAAAGTTATCCTGAGGAATAAAACATCTATAGAATCGTGGATAGAGGAAAAGGTAAATGTTATGTCAATGTTTTTGTGTTTTAAAGTAAGAAATTATTTAAAGGGATATGGAAGGTTCCCTGGTTTTAATATTAAAATAATCTATTTGTTTGAAGATCTAAACATAATTTTATTGATAAGTGCTTAAAAGCTCTTTTATAGTCACTGAAACCTTCCAAATAGTCCCTACAAACGTCTACCCCCTGTTACTTATGCACACTGTGCCTCTTTAGTACTAGATGTACTAGCCAATCACAGATTGCCTCTCAGCAGCATTTTAAAACGTGGTTGAGAGTCTGTGATTGGTTAGTACATTCGATAGCAATAGAAACATTGTGTGCATGAGCTGCTGACGGCAGGGACTGTTTGGAAGGTTCAAGTGAGTGAAAACAGAGTTTTAAAGCCCTTGCTGATAAAATGATGTTTAGATGCAAACAAACACAGAGAGATTTCAATAAGCTCCCTCACATGTATGTCTTTTGCAAATATAGTGAGAATTCCCTGTTGGCTTTTTCAACCAATCATAGAGCATCTTGGAGGAAAAACTTCACAATGTTTGACATTAAATGTTTGCAGACACCAATATGGGATTCTCATGGTATAGGAACTAACATTAATATTTGATCATGACTTCCTTGCTTTAGGATAAGTTGTTGCTGTTGTTTAGTGGTTCAGTCATGTCCGACTCTGTGACCCTATGGACCGCAACAAACCAGGCACATCTTTCAGTCACTGCCCCTCTGAGCTCCCTCAAGCTCATTGCATCAATTACCTCATCTAAATCAAACAATAGAAAAAGGAAAACGTTATTGCACAAAAATATCGCCAAATTAAAATTAATGTAGCATCCAAAAAACAGGGAATAAAGTATTGGTGTTCTCTATTTTTTGGATACTACAAAAAATTTAATTCAGCGATATTTTGGTGCAATAAAATTTAACTTTTTTCTATTGTTTGAGTGTAAATGACCACATCTAACCATCACCTCCTCTGCCATCCTCTTATTCATGTGCCTTCAAGCTTTCCCAGCATCTTCTCTAGGAAATCATGTCTTCTCATGATATGGCCAAATATCCGCTGGAGTCCATAGGGTCACGGAGAGTCAAACACAACTAAACAACAGCAACAAATAAAATAGTATTAAATATCTCACATTATAAGAGAAAGACAGCCAATCTATAAAGCTTATATACCGACACCAAATTGATTATAACCTTTAGGGGTTATAGAAAACATATATTTTATTCATGCTTCTTAGCGTTACAATGGCCTCTTGATAACAAATGCATGGATAAGCGCCAACCAGACCCTGAATGGCAGAAATCTATTTTTTGTGCACAATATATTATTATTATTATTTTTTTTTTCACAAACACTGGGGGAAAATAACACAATTACAGTGCCTTGCAAAAGTATTCACCCCCCTTGACTTTTTCCCTATTTTGTTACATTACAGCCTTAAATTCAATGTTTTGTTTATCTGAATTTTATGTGATGGATCAGAACACAATAGTCTAAGTTGGTGAAGTGAAATGAGAAAAATATATACATAAAACTATTTTTAGAAATAGAAAACAGAAAATTGTCATGTGCGTATGTATTTACCCCCTTTGTTATGAAGCCCATAAAAAGCTCTGGTGCAACCAATTACCTTCAGAAGTCACATAATTGGTGAAATGATGTCCACCTGTTTGCAATCTAAGTGTCACATGATCTGTCATTACATATACATACCGTTTTTGAAAGGCCCCAGAGGCTGCAACGCCTAAGCAAGAGGCATCACTAACCAAACACTGCGATGAAGACCAAGGAACTCTCCAAACAAGTAAGGGACAATATTGTTGAGAAGTACAAGTCAAGGTTAGGTTATAAAAAATATCCAAATCTTTGATGATCCCCAGGAGCACCATCAAATCTATCATAACCAAATGAAAAGAACATGGCACAACAGCAAACCTGCCAAGAGACGGCCGCCCACCAAAACTCACGGACTGGGCAAGGAGGGCATTAATCAGAGAGGCAGCACAGAGACCTAAGGTAACCCTGGAGGAGCTGCAGAGATCCACAGCAGAGACTGGAGTATCTGTACATAGGACGACAATAAGCCGTACGCTCCATAGAGTTGGGCTTTATGGCAGAGTGGCCAGAAGAAAGCCATTACTTTCAGCAATAAACAAAATGGCACATTTGCAAAAAGGCATGTGGGAGACTCCCAAAATGTATACTCTGGTCTAATGAGACTAAAATTGAACTTTTCGGCCATCAAATAAAACGCTATGTCTGGCGCAAACCCAACACATCTCATCACCCAAAGAACAGCATCCCCACAGTGAAACATGGGGGTGGCAGCATCATGCTGTGGGGATGTTTTTCAGCAGCCGGGACTGGGAAACTGGTCAGAGTTGAGGGAAAGATGGATGGTGCTAAATACAGGGATATTCTTGAGCAAAACCTGTACCACTCTGTGCGTGATTTGAGGCTAGGACGGAGGTTCACCTTCCAGCATGACAAGGACCCCAAACACACTGCTAAAGCAACACTTGGGGGGTTTAAGGGGAAACATGTAAATGTGTTGGAATGGCCTAGTCACAGCCCAGACCTCAATCCAATAGAAAATCTCTGGTCAGACTTAAAGATTGCTGTTCACAAGCGCAAACCATCCAACTTGAAGGAGCTGGAGTAGTTTTGCAAGTAGGAATGGGCAAAAATCCCAGTGGTAAGATGTGGCAAGCTCATAGAGACTTATTCAAAGCAACTTGGAGCTGTGATTGCCGCAAAAGGTGGCTCTACAAAGTAATGACTTTAGGGTGGTGAATAGTTATGCACATTGACTTTTTCTGTAATTTTGTCCTATTTGTTGCTTGCTTCAAAATAATAAAAAACAAAACACCTTGAAAGTTATAGGCATGTTCTGTAAATGAAATGATGCAAATCCCCCCAAGGGGGGGTATATATATATATATATATATATATATATATATATATATATATATATATATATATATATATATATATATATATATATATATATATATAATTATACCGTATATTATACCGTATATACTCGAGTATAAGCCAAGTTTTTCAGCCCTTTTTTTAAGGCTAAAAAGGGCCCCCTCGGCTTATACTCGAGTCACTCCCCCTAGTGTCTCTCTAACCTCCCCCTAGTGTCTCTCTAACCTCCCCCTAGTGTCTCTCTAACCTCCCCCTAGTGTCTCTCTAACCTCCCCCGTGTCTCTCTAACCTCCCCCCGTGTCTCTCTAACTCCCCCCCCCGTGTCTCTCTAACTCCCCCCCGTGTCTCTCTAACTCCCCCCCGTGTCTCTCTAACTCCCCCCCGTGTCTCTTTCCCTCCCCCCTCCTCCTCATCAACACCCTCCTCACTTTCTCCCCTCTAAATACCTCCCCCTCACTTACCTACTTCTTCTCCGGCCTCTGCTCCGTCTTGACCCTGGCGCGCATGTGACGTCACATGCGCGCCGCGTCATTAGCATATACTGGGTGAAAGTGAGGAGGGGGATGAGGAGGAAGGGGGTTGAGGGGGATGAGGAGGAAGGGGTTGATGAGGAGGAGGGGGGTTGAGGTTGAGGGGGGGTGAGGAGCTGGTTGATGAGGGGGTTGAGGTTGAGGGGGGGTGAGGAGGTGGTTGATGAGGAGGAGGGGGGTTGAGGTTGAGGGGGGTGAGGAGGGGGTTGATGATGAGGAGGGAGGTTGAGGATGAGGAGGGGGGTTGAGGTTGAGGGGGGGTTGGGAGGGGGATGAGGATGGAGTGGGTTGGGGTTGAGGGGGGTGGATGTGGATGGGGGAATGAGGGGGAGGATGAGGATGGGGGGTTGAGGGGGGGAGGATGAGGATGGGGGGTTGAGGGGGGAGGATGAGGATGGGCGGGTCGAGGAGTGGGGTTGAGGAGGGAGGTTGAGGATGAGGAGGGAGGTTGAGGATGAGGAGGGAGGTTGAGGATGAGGAGGGAGGTTGAGGATGAGGAGGGAGGTTGAGGATGGCGGTTGGGGATGAGGAGGGAGGTTGAGGATGGCGGTTGGGGATGAGGAGGGGGGTTGGGGATGAGGAGGGGGGTTGGGGATGAGGAGGGGGGTTGGGGATGAGGAGGGGGGTTGAGGAGGGTGATAAGGGAGGGGGGAAGAGACACAGGGAAGGGAGAGGGGAGAAGAGACACAGGGAAGGGAGAGGGGAGAAGAGACACAGGAGAGAGGGGGGGGGGGGGACACAGGGAGCAGCACATTTCACACCCTCGGCTTATACTCAAGTCACTCATTTTACCCAGTATTTTGTGGTAAAATAGGTGCCTCGGCTTATACTCGGGTCGGCTTATACTCGGGTCGGCTTATACTCGGGTCGGCTTATACTCGGGTCGGCTTATACTCGAGTATATACAGTGTGTGTGTGTGTGTGTGTGTGTATGTATATATATATGTTATATTCCTTGTTTCAGAAATAGCTGTTTGCTAATTTTAACACCCATTTTTAAAATGTGTATAATTGATTTATAGTGTATGATTGTAAAATATGGGTTTGTTTAACTATGTAGAGTTTATTATATTTTTATACTTGTTTAATTACTATTTTTATCACCATGTAATATTACACTTGCTGATTTCTTCTCCCCATATAGGCTAAAGACAGAATTCAATACTATCAGACAGGAGAGACCTTTATTTTCCCCTATGATTTAGGCAGCAAATGGAAGAACTTCCGTCAGGTGTTCACATGGTCAGGATCTCCGGTGGGTGATGGTATTGAGTGGAATCTACGGGAAGGATGTCATCGTTACTCCTTCACGGTAAGAGTCTAGGACTTGATTCCACTTTTTCTGGTGATGTTAACATAACAGAAAAATATTGATTTTTCCTCCTGTTAAAACCCAACAGAACCATCGTGTCTACCTGTGGTTGTATATGGCTTTTAAAAAATCAAACAAAAAAAGACATAATAAACAATGGGCGGCCGCCATCCTGCCTGGGACAGATCTCTTGTTTCTCTTTAAAGGAACATGGAAGTTTTCTGAATTTTACGAGATATATAATATCCTTGTGTATCTATTTACTTTTATGTACTTTATTTTATTAAGAAGTCCTTCTTTGGGTCTACCCTCTACATCTTATGAAGACACACTCTGACTGTGCAGTGTCTCATACCAACCAATTAGTGACCATCTCTCCGTAACATTCTGCTACATGCTACTGAGATGTGGTCTCTGAGGCTAGGACACTACACTGCACATACAGCCCTACAAAGTCTTTGTCTGCATATGCTGCACGGGGCAAACCCATACAGGGACCATTTGATTTTAGGCAGTAAAAACACATCTTAGAATCACTTCTTAATAAAATAAAGTACATTAAATTAAATAGATATTCAGGAATATTCTATACCTATTAAAATCCAGGAACCTTCCATATCCCTTTTTAAGGTGTGATACAGACTTCTATATTTCACTTTGAAAAATGTTCCAAGTCACCCTTCTGGCAAAATCGGTCTAGAGACCACACATCACACCAAAGCGTGCCCATCTGGATAGTTACAAATGTTTTTCTAAACTGTCACCTAATCTGAAAAATGCTTAGACCTTTGTTGTGAAAGTGAACCATGGCAGCTCAGATCTTACAGGGAAACGCGTGGGCTGCCCCACGCAGGTATGTTGTGGGATTTAAAACATTCAGTGACACTAATATAACTAAGAAAACTATTAAAATTATAATGGCTGGGCAGGAAGTGCTGTCTTTTTCCATTAAATGACTGTTGAAGGCATTTTTGTCTTTATTACAGGTGATAGAGGGCATTCGATAATGTTGAACAGTGTGTTTGTTTTTTGAAAACAAGCATCCTGGAGCAGAATATACTGCTTTTTGAATTGAACTGTCTTTGGGGGTGTGTCCATGTCAGCAAATGTGCAGCAATACAGCTGTATGAGCCATAAGTGTCTGCCAATGGGATCAAGAGTTGTCCATACTATCTGAGGGATTTCCTGTGACATTTCCTGTTTGTTTCCAATAAGTTTTATTAAATATTTTTTTCATTGTAATTTTTAAATCATTTTATTTTAAATGCTCTATAGAACACATTTGCATTCCATGTCCCCTTATCAACTGTCTGTTTTGTTTAACAGGTTGAGCAACTGAAGCAAAAGGCTGACAAGCGTGTCCGCAGTGTGAGTACGCTCCTGCTACAACACAAGTAATACTTATCCACATTATACCTTATTAGAAATCTGTTACACCAGTTTAAATCCTGGGAGCCATTGGTATGAAATAGAAGAGCTCCACCGATGGAAGCAATGTCCTGATATGGCCTTTAACAGTAAATGTATTCTACCCGAACTCAACCTGTAAAATGAAAATTACTGTAAATCTTGTCTTTTACATTTTTACCTCCATAGTCAGTAATTCACGTTATTTAAAGGTATACTTTAAGGCATAATAAATTAGCTTAAATGCAACACTCCATATTAATAAGTAGGTTAATCAATAGGTTTATATTGAAGACAAACATAAAGCGTATTTAGCAGCAGTACAAAATATGAAACCTAGAATATAAAAAATAAATCTACTGTTGCTTAGAGGTTCTACAAAATAAACTCTGGTACATTACAAAATATGAAAAATAAGATTAACTTTTATATTATACTTTTCCCATTTTTTCAAGGATTTACAGTTGTAATAGTAAGCAATTTAACAGTTTTATACGATGGTATTAAATGTATATTGTCCCCTTCTCTCTTAGACCTAATCATCCAGACACGGCTTAGCCTCCACCAAATTAGGACCCTAAATTAGGACCCTCTAAGGGATTATCAATTAGGTAAAAAATAACTGGTATTCCAGCTCAAGAGTCGGCACCGAGATCCAGTCACGCTTGTCTCCAACTGCCCGCCAAAATAAAGTCCGTTCAATTTAGAGAAATACAATCAGAAGAAGATCAGTCAGTCAGTGTTCCCAAATTTGTAGAAAGATTGGGTAGGAATCTAATAAAATATGTGTCATCCATTTATTGATAAATATATTATTCATTTTACCAATGACCTCCCAGAAGTGAACGGAGGGACACAAGAAACCCGTCTTCAAGGCACTGTCTTACCTTCACTTGATCTTCTAGGTGAAGTACAGAGCAATAGAAGATTATAGCGGTGCTTGCTGTCCTGTAACTAAAGGCATTCGGACCTTCTTCACAACACCATGCACTGAGGAACCCAGGATGAAGCTGCAGAAAGGAGAACTTGTTCTAGCTACCAGAGGACTAAAGTAAGTGACTGCCATGGGTTTTCTTATGATATATCGCTCTCTAATAACCATGCAGGGTAGCATATAAAAACTAGTTGAATGGTTTTATTTCTAATAGATAATATTTCCCATGATATTTAAAGGGAGATAAAAGGTTCCCTGTTTTTAATATGAAGATAAACTATGTGTTTTATATCTAAACATAATTTTATTAATAAATGCACTCACTGAAACCTTTCAAACAGTCCATAAAAAGGTCTGCCACCAGTAGTTGATGCACTTAC
This sequence comes from Discoglossus pictus, assembly GCA_027410445.1. Lineage (NCBI taxonomy): Eukaryota > Metazoa > Chordata > Amphibia > Anura > Alytidae > Discoglossus > Discoglossus pictus. The sequence goes on from CM050171.1 coordinate 113,780,759, forward strand.
TATTTCTATTGGTGCTGTTTGTAGGGGTTCAGGGAGTAAAACAGCTTTTAAGCACTTACTAATAAAATTATGTTTAAATATGCAAATAAACACTTAGGCTATTTATTTTAATATTTAATACTGAAATACTAGGTCAGAAAACCAAGAAGCCAATCAGATTTGAAGTCACCCTATGTCTAGTTCCATCATAAGCCAATACAATGTTCTATACTTGTGTCTGCCTCAGCTGATGCCTCAACTGATTGGCTGCTATAGAAATACTGAATTAGTTTTTTTCAGTAATTGCAAATTATCCCAGCTCTGAAGAACTTACAGTCTAGAACAGGGGTCACCAAACTCGGTCCTGGAGGGCCGACCCAGGCCTGGATTTGTGGATATCCTTGCTGCAAACAGGTGAGAATCTTGTTTCTTCAGCCATCCTGATTGACTCACCTGTTTGCAGCAAGGATATCCACAAATCCAGGCCTGGGTCGGCCCTCCAGGACCAAGTTTGGTGACCCCTGGTCTAGAAGGTAAAGTTAGGGCGTGAGACAGGAAGGTGATAGATGCAAGATGACCGCTACCAAGGCAGTATCGGATGCAAGTGGATGTGGCTGTGAGTTATACTGTAGGTTGTGGGTGATATGCTGTAGATTGTGCAGTTGTGCATATTAAGGATGAAGGTGATGAGGTTCTTTAAACAGATTGGTTTTTGAAGGATTTGAGGCAGGAGGATAGTCTAGTGGAGCGAGGCAAGGAGTTCCAGAGAGAAGGAGCAGCACAAGAAAAGTCCTGAAGGTGGGAGAGAGAAGAGGTGATAAGAGAGGAGGAAACAAGATGGTCATTAGCGGAAGCAGGAGGGCGGTTTGTGGCTTATTTTGAAATGGTTTCCTGATTGGTCAGAGATATAACAAGGTGCACTGTTTTTGAGGGCTTTGTAAGTTTGGGTCATCATTTTTAAATATTATTCTGAAGCCAGTGGAGTGACTTACAGAGAGGAGGTGCAGACATTAAGATGCTTTGCATACAGTAGGCAAACGGAGAGGTGTAATATTAATCGTGTTCTATGTCACAGGCACTGGATGTACGGAGACAAGATATTTGAAGACGAAGTCCCTGAAGGTGAGTTAGTGGGAGTCTTCTGTGTATGTAGTGGCGTCTTACAGGCTGGGTGCTAATGTGTGAAGTAAATACATCTGAAGTACTGAGGAGAATGGTTACACACCATGTAAAACTGTATATACACATTACTCATTCTCCCAATGCTTCTATGTTACCCAGATGTGTTAATGTGTCCCCTTGTTAGAAGGGGCATGGAATACTTTACTTTTCTTTCTTACATTTGAGAAAGGATATTTATAAATGTATTAGTGTGTTTTATTTTCTTTTTTAATGATAAACTCAGAGCATCGTAAAATGATCTGTCTGCTAATGAGCACTAATACAGCTGCATAAATCATACTTATCTGTCTATGGGACCTATGTACTACAGTATGCTTTGTCCCGTTAATCTGGTGCCACATTTCAGTAGCATGTTGCTGAGCGATGGTCACTGATTGGTTAATTTGAGACACTGCACATTCAGTACTACGGAGTCTATGTCTCTGTGATCTGCAGAGGACAGACTCATAGAGGGACTATTTGTATGATTTTAGACAGTAAATACAGAGTTTATATGCACATCTTAATAAAATAAAGTAAATAAAAGTAAGTAGACTCACAGGGATTTTATATACCTAGTAAAATCCATGAATCTTTTGTATCCCTTTAATAAAAATGAGAGTTTTCTGGTTGTTTAGAGATTTTCTTGTATTCAAATAGAGCATATTTGTTGGCAAGTTGGTTGAATCTTAGTAATTTAATATGGTTTCCCTTGCCTGAAACCGAAAATGCCATTCTATATCCCCTTATTTGCTTATCTTAAACATTCCTTGGAAAACCTTAAAAATGCTTTCACCAAATACTGAATTTTTCCATTTTAGTTCTTTTAAAAGGTTTCATTGCATTCAAAATCATTTGATGCTTCCTACTAGAAGTTATCAATATTTACCACTAGATGTCACCTCGCCATTTAATTTGAGAGCATATTTTGCAAGATAAAAGAACCTCTAAAATCACTGAAAAGGTACAGAAAATATGGGCAAAATATAACTATTAACCTCTCCAACTTTTTGCTTTGTTGTATCCACACCAAGGTTTTATATAAAGCATATTAAATGGAAATTGTTAAATGTCTCACGCTTTGTAGTAGCACCTCCATGGAAGGAGGCTGCAATTACTACAGTTACACTAAAGTCACTGTCAAATAAGGGATTGAAAGATAATTTTCATTTTTAAAAGTGCTGCTAAATTAACTTCGGTATAGGCTTTTAAAATTAGTAATTTTAGGCTTCTATTCTTTACCTTCATTGTGAAAATATATAACAAGCAGCCCTCATTAGGATTGGCTGTACAGGTTTAAAAGCACAAAAGAAAAAGGAGGATTCAAACTCACAACCTACAATTCTAAATCCCTGTATGATAAGCAATATGTTTAAAACTCAAAAAAACTAAAATATAATCAATGAAACCGTCACACACTCAGAACTATTGATGTAGTTAGTTAAGACAAGGAGTTGGAAGCTTTACAAGCAGTAGTTTAAAAATATCTAAATCAGTTCTTAATATATTTAAAAAATTGATGATGCAGAAGTAAATAACAAATTAAGTCAGAACTTTTTGGACCACAACACTGTAAAGATCTCCTAAAGGAATGTTGAAATACTCTGATTTTTTTTTAAATAAAATGAAATCTGTGTTTACAGTGGAGGAAAAAAGTATTTGATCCCCTGCTGATTTTGAACGTTTGTCCACTGACAAAGAAATGATCAGGCTATAATTTTAATGGTCGGTGTATTTTAACAGTGAGAGACAGAATAACAAAAACAAAAAAAAGAAAAACGCATGTCAAAAAAGTTATAAATTGATTTGCAGGTCAATGAGGGAAATAAGTATTTGACCCCTTCGTCTTAGTACTTGGTGACAAAACCCTTGTCGGCAATCACAGAGGTCAGACGTTTCTTGTAGTTGGCCACCAGGTTTGCGCACATCTCAGGAGGGATTTTGTCCTACTCCTCTTTGTAGATCCTCTCCAAGTCATTAAGGTTTTGAGGCTGATGTTTGGCAACTCAAACCTTCAGCTCCCTCCACTGATTTTTTATGGGATTAAGATCTGGAGACTGGCTAGGCCACTCCAGGACCTTAATGTGCTTCTTCTTGAGCCACTCCTTTGTTGCCTTGGCTGTGTGTTTTGGATAATTGTCATGCTGGAATACCCATCTTCAACCAATTTTCAATGGCCTGGCTGAGAGAAGGAGGTTCTCACCCAAGATTGGCCATCTTCTCTTTGATGCGGTGCAGTTGTCCTGTCCCCTTAGCAGAATAACACCTCAAAGCATAATGTTTCCACCTCCATGTTGGGCGTCGGGGATGGTGTTCTTGGGGTTATAGGCAGCATTCATGCTCCTCCAAACACAGCAAGTTGAGTTGATGCCAAAGAGCTGGATATTGGTCTCATCTGACCACAACACTTTCACCCAGTTCTCCTCTGAATCATTCAGATGTTCATTGGCAAACTTAAGACGGGTCTGTACATGTGCTTTCTTGAGTAGGGGGGCCTTGCGGGCGCTGCAGGATTTCCGTAGTGTGTTACCAATTGTTTTCTTGTTGACTATGGTCCCAGCTGCCTTGAGATAATTAACAAGATCCTCCCGTGTAGTTCTGGGCTGATTCCTCACTGTTCTCATGATTATTGAAAGTCCACAAGGTGAGATCTTGCATGGAGCACCAGACCGAGGGAGACTGGCAGTTATTTTGTATTTCTTTAATTTGCAAATAATCGTACCAACTGTTGCCACCTTCTCACCAAGCTGCTTGGCGATGGTCTTCATTCCAGCCTTGTGTAGGTCTACAATCTTGTCCCTGACATCCTTGGACAGCTCTTTGGTCTTGGCCATGGTGGAGAGTTTGGAATCTGATTGATTGATTGCTTCTGTGGACAGGTGTCTTTTATACAGGTAACAAACTGAGATTAGGAGCACTCCCTTTAAGAGAGTGTTCCTAATCTCAGCTTGTTACCTGTATAAAAAACACCCGGGAGCCAGAAATCTTGCTGATTGATAGGGGATCAATTACTTATTTCCCTCACTGACCTGCAAATCAATTTTAAAACTTTTTTGACATGTGTTTTTCTTGTTCTTTTTGTTGTTCTGTCTCTCACTGTTAAAATACACCTACAGACTGGTCATTTTTTTCAAAATCAGCAGGGGTTCAAATACACCCCCCCCCCCCACCCCCCACTGTATATGTGTGAAAGGCTGCCAACAGCCTACCCCATGTCTGCTTCATTACTGCATCCAATCAAATTGTAGGGGTATGTATCCCATGCAAGTCAATGGTAAGTTGTTGTTGTTGTTGTTGTTGTTGTTTGTTGTTTTTTTCAGACTGTTTATATTATCAGTTTGAAGGGAACAGACCTTGTAATCGGTTTATTTTTTCTTACTCTCAGAAAATTCAGATTTCTGGAATTTAAATCTATGCTTTCAGCCCAGCTCCTGGATGGGGGGGGGGGTTGTTATTGCCCTGTGCAGTGATCTCAAAAACAAAAATATAATCCTTACCACATCTATCTGTGCAGGCATGGAAGACAGGTACTCTCCTAAAATAGGAAAGCTATGGGATAACTGGTCAGTGCAATGTAATCTGAGTCAAAATGTAATTAAAAATATAAATAATATGTAATTAAAAATGTAAATAATATAAAACTTACAATCTAGTGCTCTTTCAAACCATGAAGAGCACTTACAGTGAGTTTAGAAGCCCTTTAAGGCATCATTGTTCTCTTGCTTCATTCTCATTGTACTATCCTATGTAGTTCTATGTTGATTTCTTTATTCTTTTCAGATGGCACAAGAGTGAGAGGCTGGTTCCCCAGGAGGTGTGTTGTGAAATATGTTTCTGACACCGGCTCCGACCAATCAGATGATGAGAAGAAAACCAGATAACCTTCCCCAAAGTCATTATTCCAATACCATATTGAAAATGAATTGCGATCCGATTCCACCACTCCGGATTATTGTAGCACTGCTGAATGCGCGATCACCGCGGGTCCCCATCCTGCTTTATAAGTTCATAAAGTCAATGTAACCTACCTCTTCTGTGACCGTACAGTATATTCCTGATACATGCAGGTATGAACTGCAAGCCTTCCAGCACTCAAGGGGTCTAGTGTAAAACAATACAGCAGCCTGGGAAGTAACCCTTTCTAGGCCTCTTCACTTTTATAAATCAGAAAGAAAAATATAGCAAAAAAACAAACCTATTAACATTACATACAAATATTCACCTGGGGTTTGTAGCTGGCAATTTGCACAACCCCACTGGTATTTTAGTAGGTGCACTATTTGCTGCTCTATCTTGTAAAATCAACTGTCTATTGTGTTAAAGGGATATGGAAGGTTCCTGATTTTTTATTATATGGTATATAATGTTCCTGTGTATCTTTTTACTTTTATGTATTTTATTTTATTATAAGGGCCTATTACCTCTGCATAAATCAAAATAATATTCTCTGTGTGGGTCTGCCCACTGCAGAATATGCAGATACAGACTCTGTAGTACTGGGTGTACAGTGTAGTGTCCTAGCCTATCAGGAATCATGTCTCTGTGGCTGAGACGTGGTCCCTAATATGCTAACACACTACAAGACAGCGTTGTTTCATATGTAATTTCTATCTTCGCAGCATGTAGCAAAGTGTTGCTGAGATTGGTTAGTATGACACCCAGTGCTACAGAGTCTATGTATTCATGAGCTGCAGAGGGCAGACCCATTCAGGGGCTATTTGTTTAAATTTTGGCAGCAAACAGAGCTGATAAGCCCTTTTAATAACATAAAGTACATAAAAATAGATACACATGTATACCTTCCATGTCCCTTTAAGTTGAATGGAATTGTCAATCCTGTTCTGGAATCTTTGGCATGTCTCCACCAACAGAGGTGGGAAGTCTTGACTGGTACCTGTTGTCTTGTGCCAAATTTTGAAGTAACTTGTTTAAATTAAATGAAATGGTGCAAAATCCATTGGCATCAGCTGTTTTTTCCAAATATATTGTCCTCTCGTTTTTACCTAAATTGCACTCAAAGGGGAATAATTTAATAGAATTAAGTGTCTCACCACCTGAGGCAAAGACATATCATGAGACACGAAAGAGATATTGACCGTCACTTCCTTCCAAGTGTGCGCTGTTTAGGAGATCTCGTCTTAATTTTGCTATATTAAAGTGGCAGTGCCATGACTCATATTTTGTGTTGTATGTGTTTGTTTGTTTTTTAGGATATCATTGAAAACAAGATTTATTTCTACATGAGACATTATTTTCTTTTTATTCAAGGGATATGGATTTTGTCTGCATTTTACTATATAATATCCCGGTGTATCTATTTACTGACATGTACTTTATTAAGAAGTGCTTATAAGAATTGTTCTTACTGCCTAAAATCAAACAAATAGTCCCTGTATGGGTCTGCCCACTGCAGATCATGAAGACACAGATTCTTGCTGCGTCTCATACTAACCAATCAGTGGCTGCAACATGAAAAATGGTCCCTGATAGAATATGACATTAAACTGCACATGCAGCCCTACAGTGCTTGTGTCTGCATAAGCAGCAGTGGGCGGACCCATACAGGGACTATTTGTTTGATTTTAGGCAGCATTTCTTAATTCAATACAGTACATGTCAGTAAATAGATACACAGGGATATTATATAGTAACACCCAGAAAGCTTCCATGTCCCTTTGAGCCTAGCCTCCATTGCTCTATATGGAAAGTATTCTGGAGGGTTCTGTTGTCTGACGCAGGGAAACAGGTCAATGGCGGAGATGTGGACCCAAAATCTCATTATTTCCTTGTTTAAACCTTATGTTGTAATTTTGCAAAAGAGCGACACTGAATACAATGTAAATATCAAACCTGAACCTAGTGTATTACTATAGGTGGTCCGGAGTACGGACGTGGGGAGAGGGGCTTGTTATCAAACATCAACTGGTATAAAGACAATTACTGATCCTCCACAATTTCACATGAACCGTGTTACACATTGGATCATGTCAGCATTCCTGGATAATGGCTCTTATTAAAGGGATATTGAAGGTTCCCTGCTTCAATCACCATATAAACTACTTAAGCGTTCGTTTGTTTGCATCTAAACTTCATTTTATTAACAAGCTTTACTTTACTCACTGAAACTTTCCAAATAGTGCCAACAAAGCTCCTCCCCTGTATCTCATGCACAGTGTCTCTGTAATCCTAGATGTATTAGCCAATCACATATTGACTCTCCGCAGCATTTTTAAACATGCTATTGAGAAACAGCCTGTGCGTGACATCTAGTACCAATAGAAACACTGTGAGCATGAGCTGCTGGGGGCAGACCATTGATGGGACTGTTTGTAAAGTTTCAGTGGATAAAAACAGAGCTTTTAAGCACTTGTTAATACAATGGTGTTTAGGTCTGCACTTAGGTAGTTGATTTTAATAGTAATAAAACAGGCAACCCTCCATATCTCTTTGACATAACTGATAGATTTCCTCAGCATTATCCACACTTAATATGATTTAAAAAATAAAAATAGATTCACTGAATAATGTTGACTATTTCTTATTTATTGGAGCGTTGCACTCCGCAGTACAGATAATTAATTTGGCTTCTCGTTTTTTAGTTTAAACGTATTCTCAGTATATTTATATACACAAATCATTCTCTGCCTGTGGAAGGTTTCTGGATTTTACTAGGTATATAACGTCTATTTTTATATACTTTGTTTTATTAAGAAGTACTACCTAAAATTAAACAAATAGTCCCTGTACCGATCTGCCCACTGCAGTGTATGCAGACACAGACTCTATAGGGCTTGATGTGCTGTGTATTGTTCTAGCCTATCAGGGACACATCTCAGCAGATTGATGCTTAGAGATCGTCACTGATTGGTTAGTACAAGACATAGCACAGTCAGTACTACAGAGTCTGTGTCTGCATATACTGCAGTGGGCAGACCTATACAGGGACACTTTGTTTGATTTTATGCAGTAAAAACAGAGCGTACAAGCACTTTTTATTAAAATAAAGTAAATAAAAGTAAATAGATACAGAGGGATATTCTATACCTAGTGACATCCAGGACATATCCTGACAATGAACCTTGCTAGCACATTAAAGATCAGACATACCTTAGTTCACACCTGTATGTATAAATACCTGGAGAATTGCTGCATCAAACATGAATGCCAGGTAGTACATGCAGCTGTTTCTTTATTAACATTTTTGCTTTTCATGTAATAATGTCCTTGCCTCTAAGATTCGCAAATATGAAAAATTAAAGGGACTTGGAAAATATGTTGTGTTTGTTGCATCTGAAAGGAATGTGTCACAATGTATTTTCCTTTTCAACTGAAGGTCTCAGATCAGAAACCAATCAGCAGTGATACAGCTGTATGCATGATACATGACTGCCAATGAGATCTACAGATTTAAAAGGCCACTGTAGTGCTCGTACAATATGCTTTCATTAATTTAATTACTTTTTAGTATTAAATCAGTTTTGGAAGATAAAAAGTCAATGTACATTTTTAAAATTTAATTAAAATTGGCATGGTTGCTCCTACCCAATGATTTGTTTCCACCCACTGTTAGGTGTCTAGGAGGTGAGAAGATACGCCCAGGAGCCGGATCTAATTTCTTTTCTAACCGGTATAAGTTTACCGACAGTACAGGGAAGGACGCAGATAAACTGCTGTCTGCTGAAGTGTAAAATAGGACAAATCAAGTATAAGTTTAAAAAACTAAGTTGTTTTTTGTTTTCTACAAATTTTGCGGATTAGCAAACAAAATTCCGATTTTATTGATAATCGGCAACTAAATAAATGAAACCTTATTATGAGTACTACAGTGTTACTTTCAAAGGGATATAGATGCTCCACTGTTTTTTTTTATATTTTAAAAAACTACCTAAGTGTGTTTGCTTATCTAAATATTATTTTATTGACGACGGCTTAAAGGTATATATAAGTTTCAAATGTTTGGTAAGAAACAGGCAATGATTATCAGAAAAAGATGTGTTTTATATAGATAAGTTCAGTGTACTTACAAAGTTATAGGCAGGAAAGTAAAATCTGACTTTGCACACCCACATGGAGCTTACATAACCAATTACACTGAGGAGAACAGCCAGGTACAGAGTTTGACCTTTCAAAGGAAGCACTTGCTGCAGGATGGAATCACATGGTTGTGTGGGGTCTGAGCTCACAGGATAGAGCAATATAGAGACTACATTTCCCAGGCTGCTTTGCAACACAGGAACCCTAAAATATGATACAAATGTATCAGCTAACCTCTGCTTTCTCCTGATTGGCCAAAACGAATTATACATTTTATTCTAATCTTAGCAGGGATTTTCATCGGTGTCAACTAATAAAAGCCTCAGCTTGCAAACTGAAAAGATTTAGCAAACATCAGGGAGAGTTTATAAATGATTGGTTAGTTCATCTACTATTACAGAAACTCTGTGTGCATGAGTTACAGGGGGCAGACCTTTGAAACCTTCCAAACCGTCCCTACAGTGAGTAAACACAGCTTTTAAGTACTTGCTAATAAAATGATATTTAAATGCAAACAAACACTTAGGATGTTTATTTTAGTATTAAAAACAGGAAACTTCAATATCCCTTTAAGTGCGCTCTGTGCGTTTCCTGTTAGTTTGAAGGAAGTTTTATTTGATGTTTAAATCATGCAAAAAACTAATTGTGTTCCTCGTCCCTTTACAGCGACCATGTATGCCTCCAGAACCCATAACTTTTATTAGATTGTGTAATAATGGTATATTTACTAAACTGGACGTTATTCATCGTTGTTTTTGTTCGTTTTTCTGTTTCAAGCCAAAATATTTGGAGCAAACCTTTAATTTGCTGGCGCGGTCGGCGATAACGTCCTCACAGACAGATTATTTATGTGTTTTTGTTATGATATATGATATGTAATTGTCTTATTCCCAAATTCATTTTTTTATCAAATTTAAATTTCAGCTAGAACTATGTGATCTTTTTACAAATGTACAATATGTCCATTAATAATAAAGGCGGGTAAATAAGGGAACAAGTTTGTCATTTCGTTTATTGTATTAAACATATTGGAAGGACCATATATGTACAGGGACCTGACCACTATATCCTGTATTTGTGTCTGACGCTAATGCTTAGTAGAAGATATCTGGACTATATTGTGAACTCATAATGTGTGTGTTTGCATTGTCCAGTCGTGTCCAACTCTCTGTGACCTCATGGACCATAACACACCATGCTGATACTCTTTGTATTAATGGCAGATATATTAAAATGGATTGCCAGTTCCTTTGTCACAGCATACAGCTCTTGGTATGACTAGGTAGTCTCCCATCCAAGCACTGACCAGGCCCAACCCTGCATGGCTTCAGGCTAGCGTGACTTCTTGACTGTAATCAAATCCAGGTTGCAGCGGTAACGTCACTGAATCCTAACCATTGGACCACCAGGGAGCCCATCCTGTAATAACAGTATGGGAAAAAATAATAAAATAACCATCAAAAACCTAGCACACCTATGGTTGTGGGCATGCTTTTTTGCTCCTCTGCAGTGGCGCTGTCACCCCTGCAGCTCACAGCCTTTTCTTGATATTAATTTGAGTAACTCCCACATGTGCTTAAAGGGACTCTATGACCCCAAAATCAAGATTTATTTTGTTATCCTTAAAGTGCATGAAAAACTGGCTGTATATTTTTTGGAAAGTGGACAAATCCTGGGAAATTCTGTGTTGTTTATATGCAAAAGAGCACCTCACACATTAATTAGCTGCTTTCATGTGCTATTTAGGATTACAGTCTGCTTGTTTGTCTCTGTAGCAGCCACAAATAATTCCCCCAGTGTTATCTGGTAGTTAGACCCTTCTCCCACCCTTATCAACCACTCTAAGCTGAACATTTGCATACAGGAGTCGCAAAATAAATTCTAAATATTTCAGAAATGATGTACTGTAGAGAAAATGCTTGTACAATGTAGGGACTGTTTTAATTACCTTAAAAATTAAATGAGCATCCGGTTGGGGTAACAGAGTCTGTTTAAGCAAATGGTCAAAATAAGAATTACATCTGCTGCTAGGTCCTCCATAGCCCTCCCCAAAAAAACATTCCTTTATTCTTTACACACCAGAGGGTCTCTGATTCCTCAGCTGGGACTGAGCCCCCTTTACCTGGATACCCAATTATAATCTTGAGAAGTAGATAAGTGCTTAGGGGGCAGTAAGAGATTAAGGACTGTGTAGGGTGATGATGTGTGGTGAGAAAAATGGGGCACGGTAAAGTAAGAGTGCCACAAAGAGCCAGAGATGAGCACCTGAATATGGATCATTTTCTTTTCGAGTGTAACCCATACAGAGTGCAATCTCTTTGTCAGTTGTATCCGACTCTCCGTGACCTCATGGACCGCAACTTACCATGCTGAGACACTTGGTATTCACGCAGAGATACTGGTGTGGGTTGCCATTTTCTTCTCCAGTGGGCTACAGCAAACAGCTCTTGGTATTCCTAGGTGGACTCCCATCCAAGGCCCAACACTGTATGGCTTCAGGGAAGTGTGACCTCCCTGACTGGAATCGAACCCAGGTCACAGTGGTGAAAGCACTGAATCCTATCCATTGGACCACCAGGGAACACCATTGTCATCTACCTAACCACAATTATGTCCCTATTGTAATTGTGCTAAACACCAGTCTAGATAAACTATCTGAACAAATAAAAATTAAACCTAAAAAATAACTTTATTTAATTTTATTTAAATTTAAACTGCAGCGCTTATAAAACTAAATGCCAATTAAAAACACAATTAAATTGCTCAGTACTTGTCTTCCTCAACAGCCAGAGTATTACCCACAACCATTAAGAAACACATTCACTTGATGGCTTAACAAGCTTTTAACTGAGGGGTTCCCTGCAAATACATGCACAACAAGAAAAATCTACAATGATTAATATCTGAAATATGTAACACCAGTGGAGTGATCTAATCCACAAATATACATTGATTTACCACTAACTAGCATTCTAAAATTCTCTCCGCTAATTCAAAGTAGTACTTTCAATATGGGGAAGCCTATTAAAAGTATCCCCGAACTATTCAAATCATCAGAGACATAGCAACCTCCATCTCAGGGTCAGGTCTATCTGAGCTCTCAGATAATGACGATAGTCCAGAAAAGACATCCCAGCACATGGAACTGTCTGACCGGTCTCTAGCCAAAATTGAAAAACTGTTGACAAAACACATTACAAAGGCAGTGAGGGGGCAATGGTGGAATCTTGGGTTCCAGCCAAACGGTTTCTCCAAATCCAGTTGCTTTGTTGATTCTGACACAAACATAAAACGGAGTTCTTATTCATTTATCACTTTTTAGTCTTACACTCTTTGGGTCAGCGAACACAGCTCCTAGGAGAGACCTCGGATAGCAGAGTGGAAACCCAGGAACATGACAGATTTGAAATCACCCAGAACTCCTCAAAACTTCAAGAACTTGAGGGAAAGATAGAGGACTTTGAGAATAGATCGAGAAGATACAATATAAGGATGAGGGGAGTCCCTAAGGCGGTCCTAGATCTGTCACCATACATCAAAGCAGTGAATAATTAGATTTTGCCCAAAAATCCAGAAAAAAATATTTGGAAATTGAGAGGGCGCATCGAGCACTTGGCTTGGCGGGAGACCTAAACCTGCCTTACATTAGATTTGTTCAACAGAAAACAAGATACTTGGTTCTGAGTACTGCTAGAAAGGCACCAGAGATTGAGGGCCCTGATGGATCCGTCATACAAGTTTATATGGACTTATCTTCTATGACGCTAATCCAGAGGAAAGCCATGAAGATCCTTATCCAACAACTGATTTCTTACCGGTGCGGACACCAGAGGAGGGTACAAAACTATTGTTTCGACTAGGGATGCTGGCTGAAGAACAACATTGTCAAAATAAGTCCACAGAGACAATTTCTAGCATTACAAATGGAAGAGCGGCAACTTCAGAAGCTGTACAAATTTGAGACTTGGCTTGGTGGCCATCTCTCCTCAAAGTCGATGTCAAGAACATTTAGTTAAAGTTTCCTTGTGTTACAGGACTTTGCAGCACAAACGCTATGATAGATACAGTGGCTTTGAGGAAACTTTTGTCCAGAACTTGTAATATTATGGACTGCAATTTGTTTATACTGTGGAACCCAGTTGTTGCTTGAAAGTTCACAACTTGGTGGTATACTTATCAATTAATTATTTCATTCTTTTGTAAATGTATATTAGGTGGAACAAGTTTGAAAGTTTAACTCACAATGTCTAGGAGATGTTCACATTTCCTTGACATTAAGAGTCAAAAGCAGTTAACCATAGTAGCGGATAGACCAGATAAGGGTTTTGTAAGTAGCTAAGCTCTCAGAGAATTAAAGTTTATTGTATATTCACATTAGCCCCTTAGAAGCTATGTACTTATATCCTACAAATGTTATTTATTTATTTTTTATTTGTGGAAGAAGCAAAGAATTATTTTATTTGCAAAAATCTCTGGGGAACCAAAGAGATATCGATCTGGTAACTCTCACCCCTAGACTAAAAAACACCTTCTCAAGTGTTGAGAGGAAATCTTTGAAGATAGTGAATACTGTTATTGTTGATGTTTTATTGTTATCCCTTCCCCCACTTAACCTTGGTTTCTTTCCCTTTGAGTGACCCATGGACCAGAAAGGCGGGAGGTCGGGGGCGGGGGGAACCAGCGCCAGAGTCTGAGACCGCTGGTAAGTTGAACCACCTAGTAGTGCTGCTATTGGGCACTGTATGCAACACTATATTAGACACACACCAATTGGCAGAGATAAAGCATACGTTTTTAACTCGTAATGTGAGAGGTTTTATCTTCCCCTTTAAATGAAGAAAAGCTTTTCTTTTTTACAAAAAAACTAAAACTGTTTATAATCTTCTTACAAGAGACATACTTTGCCGTTTAATAAAATTCCAACTTTCTTGCATCTATTTACTTTTATGTTATTACTGCCTAAAATAAAACAAAATAGTCCCTGTATGGCTCTATTTGTTTGATTTTAGGCCACAGAGCTTCTAAGCACTTCTTAATAACTAAAATGTACTTTGTGTACTTTGTTTTATCACAGCGTGTATGGTCACCCAAGACGGGCAGGTCATAGCAGAGAGATTAGACAAATCGCGGTCCGCAGGAAAAGGAACTGGCAACCCACTCCACTATCTGTGCCAATATAATCTTATGGATAAGCACTACCAAAGATATAATGATTGGTGCTGCTGTCCATAGGGTTGCAAAGAGTCAGACATGACTGAACGAATAAAAAACAACAACAAAACATAACTGCAGCCATGTTGTGTAACATTAGGATTCTGCCCCTTTTACGCTTTGGGAATATGACCCACAGCATCATTCCACTTTGATATGGCTGATCTATAGCTGTTATTGGCTGACCGTATTTATTAGCAAATCTAGATCACATTATATTCCCAGCTAAATTGTTACAAACTACAGTGTGATACATTTGAGCGTCTTTGTTGGTTATGAAACCTTTTATTAGTCCAATATAACAAATATACAGATGCTCATACACTTCCATTGCAAGTCTTCAGATGTGCCGAATTGATAAAGGAAAAAAACTTCCTATCAGTTAATAATGAATTGCAAGAATTTATTAAATGTTATGTCTGTTTTTGGATAATCACTGATGTCAGAAGGTAAAGCAGCAGCTGAACAGATGACATTGCACATCGTTGGGCAGATCACATTGCAGTGTCCCCTCTAACTACAGTGTTCATAGTTTGTTGCTGCTGTGGAGTCTTCCTTGGAGGAGTTCAGGAGGAGGATGTTTACTCTTGGAGATTCTCATACAAGGCTTCCAACTGGATCTGGAAGTACTTGGCAACGTCGGCTCTCTTGGCTTTTAGAGTTGGTGTCAGTAGACCGTTTTCAACCGTCAGCATTTCATGATGAACGTAGATATCCTTAACCTGCGGGCACAAAGGCAAACTCAGAATGGCGGGAGGTATGTGGGTGTAGTTACAATATAAGTGGTCACATTTCAAAATAAGGAAGCAACTGGCAGTGCAATGCACCTTCCCTCCTCTGGGTGGGCCACAGTGTAGTTTATTTTTTCTTTTATATTCAATTCCTTTTTGGGAATCCTGGCAGGGAATCCTGAATGATGTCATGTGTGTTACTGACACCACTGACACTTATACATACCTGCTCAAAGGACTTGAGCCCAGCTTGTTTTCCTAGTTTTACCATGTCCTCCAAAATGGCTTTCTTCACAGTCTAAACGTAAAGCAGAAAAGTTAATGTACAGATGGCAGGCGTGTAACAAGAATATTACACTATATATGTATATTCTGCATGTACCATATGTTTAGTACATGTGTGTGTTTGTAGGGAAGATTTATAATAGTTTTCTTGTTAAAGTGCACAATAAGGGTTTTAAACTGTTCTAAGCAGTTGAGCTTCACTTGAGCTCTGGTGGAAAAGTCGGGAAAATCTATCACTCTATGATGCCTTTACTAGCACTACCAGCAGCCAGAAACATGAATTGTTGTTACAATAGGAAGAAGAACTGGGGGTAGGCTGGGACTGGGACAAGTGGACAGAATCCTGCTCAAACCAATCCAGAGGCTCACTTAACTCGGCTCTCTTAGAGACGTCTATCAAGGTCCTACATAGAGCCTACTGCACCCCGATAAATTACAGAAATTCAACCCGCAAGAGAGCAATAAATGCTTTAAGGGATGCCAATAAATAGGGGATCACATTCATACTTGGTGGTCATGCCCATCTACCCAGAATATATGGGGACAATTAGTCCAACTTGCTTCCACTCTTTTTAAGAAGGTGATCTCACCTTTGCCAGCTGGGGGTTCATACTAAGAATCTCAGCCTCGGAATACATTTTTTATGATTTCAATTAATGGCATTGGCTTCCAAAATACATATAGCCAGTGGATGGAGGACTTCAACTTTAAATTTCCAGGGAGTAATTGAAAAGATTAACTACTTGTCATCAACTCATGTCATCCTGGATAGAATCCCCAATTTCAGACAATCTGGGAACCCTGGTTAGAATCACCATTTAGCATCCCCTTAATGACACCTATATCTTGCTAAATTGACGCTTGGGAGGAGCTTGAGGCGGAGGAGACCCAGAAATCATCTCTGGATTCCACTCTCAAGTTTCAGATGCGAAATTGAGGTAATTACAATCCGAGGAAATTTGTGAAATACGTACTGAGGTTTATTTTGCGCCCGCTTAGGGGCGACCACTTTAGCTTTACCATATTCTCTATTCCAGGTTAGCAGCAATATGGTTTAGCTAACTAGTTTGTTCTTTGTCCTTCTTTTATTTTCATTTCTTGTTTATACTATTTTCTTTAATTGAAACCCTAGTCTTGTACAAATATATATCTAACCAAAAATTTTAAATAAGAAGGTCTAGTCAGTTAATGATTGGTAAATGTTTTATTGAGAAAGTTTACGTGACTTAACTGACAAAACACAGTTGTTCATAATGTTTTATTTTTGTATGCCTTCTAATAAAAACTATAATTAAAAAAAAGAAAAAAAAAAGTGCACAATTAGACTATACTAATTACACTTAATCCTTACCATATGTTTACATAGTTCTTCATATGTCCCTCTCACTACAAGCTTGGCGGCAAATTCCGGTAGGACCTCTGGATCAGGAATCACTACTCCAACAAGACATGACTGAAAAATATAGAAGGAAATAGTCCTCACAACCAGAAACACACCTGATCACATCACAGCCATGAGATGATTCTAGATCATCAACACAAACCCCAAAACCCAAAGAACCAAATAAGAACCCTATGTAAATCAGGGGGTTTAAGTTAGGGCACTAGTGTGAAATCGGCTGTAGGAGCTCTTTTACCTGACTTCTACATTAATGTAAATCTTTTGCTCCCCTAGGTTAGAGCACTCAGCCCACAGCCGTAAATCCTACTTTAGACGCAACAGATATCTGTGCAGGAAGCAGCCAAAACAAACTTTGCAGATGAGATGGGGCTGTAGCAGCCAATAGGAAATGTGAACGTCATAAATCTTATAATGAGTGGGAAGTGCCGTAAAAATTGCCAATAACTTCAGCTTCAAGGAAACAGTAATAAATATATATATATAGTAATTTTTTTTTTTTATTGAAAGTATATTTTGATATTAAAGATGTGACAATTGTATTTATAGCTTCAATCAGTAAAAATGTGTTTATTTTGTGTCAAAATATGATATAGTTATAGACAATATAGTTATAGACAATGTATCCGAGCAACGTGGTTTTGTGATGTGTATTAAAACCTTGAGTACTGGGTTGTGTGTTACCTTGGATTTTATATCATAAAACAGGCTTAATACTAACATATCATATTTTTTTAATTACACATATGTTGATATCGGATTAAGTGTCAAATAATGTTGACATTTCATCATTTTGTAGTGTATTTTGTGCTATACTGTCACTTTAGCAAGGGTTAGAAACCCAGTATGGTTTTCTTTGGTACTCGTAAATCTTTCTTCTGCTTTTTGCAGTTACGGCAGTGTGCTGATTTGTGCGTGATCTGTAAAATCTTGTTAGCATAGGGTTTGGTTGTCAGAGTGTCAGGGAGTAACTAATTTATTTTCAGTGCAAAACACAATGCTGATTTATGCCTTGCTTTTCGGCTTTGTCATGAAGTTCACTTGTAGCAGTGACCTGTAGGAGTTCTTTCGCAATGTTTTAGGGATGGGGGATTAACATAGCTAGGTAGGATTTAATCTGTAGTTAGGGCACTTGTAAGTGCTTTTTCACGGATTTACATAGGGCTCTAAGGCAGGGCTCTTGAAAGGGATATGGAAGGTTCCCTGTGTTTAATATTAAAATCTACCTGTTTGCCTATCTAAACATCATTTTATTAACAAGTGCTTACTGAAACCTTCCAAATAGTCCCAGCAAAGATCCGACTATTTGGAAGTTTTCAGTGAGTAAAAAGAGCACTTTTTAAGCACTTGTTAATAAAATGAAGTTTAAATATGCAAACAGACACTTAGGATGTTTATTTTAATATTAACAACAGGGAACCTTCCGTATCCCTGTTAGTTAAACGTGGGGAACCATGCTTGTTTTGACAGTCAATGACCCACAGACAAAATCCATCTGGGGATATATATTACATTTGATATATATGGCCCATTGTGCACTGGACTTAATGCCTTATCTTACTGGACGTGTGCTGGTGTATCAATGCTCTTTCTTGTTACAGGATACCAGACCAACACATGCCATGGACCATATGGAAGAGGCAAAGAGCCACATCCAGCCCTAGGGACACAGGTTCTCCTCCTCTAGTCTAAGTACTTTCTGAATGGAGCTTGAACATGCCTAATGATCAGATGTTTTATCCTGTAGGTGTGGGGATTACAGCTAATTATAGTTATATGGTGACATAGTATTATAAAGGGATCACCATTCATCTGTGGATGAGAATCTACATGGTGGGTTTACCTCTATTTTAAGTATACTGTCAAATGGAAGATGATGCGATGATGTTGAGGGTTAAAAAAAAAATGGAATATCCCTGCAGCTAAATCTCTTGTGTTGCAAAGTCTTGTTGTCTGATATAATCTGCCATCAAACTATGGGGTAGATTCACTAACCTATTACATTGTTAGTGATGAGCTGCATTGGTAGTTTTGGTCCTAAACATTGCAAAGAAATGCGTAGTGAATATCCTTATATGTTTCTATGTGACATCTTATAATGACACAGCAAATGTCTCAGTAAAGGCAGAAATGAATAATGTATAAATTGTTACTGATTTTTATTAGAAAGTTTGAGTGAAAATGTTAACTGAGCTTGAAAGTTGCGTATTTTTCAGTAATATATTAAATAAAGACGTCGTCCTACTCTCCTAAAGACTTTATCTCATGTAATCTCTCACAGTAAGGGGTTATAAGCTATGCATGCTCTTGTTGATATTATCACCCACAACCTTAACTAATTGGTTAATTAATCACATAATAAATTTAAGTAATTTAGGCTTGAAATATTCAACTTTCAAGTTCAGTTATCTAACTCTTCCACTCACATTTAATAAACAGTTGTAATTATATTTATTTATATGTGTAGTTTGCGGTTTTATTTAATGCCAATAAATACATCAGGTTAAAAAGAACATTTCTATATAATCCAGTTACCCGCAAACTGTCTCCATGAACAAAAACCTGGGCCACGGGCGCGCTCCTGATGTACACGTTCTCAATCTTTTCGGGGGCGATGTATTCTCCCTGTGCCAGCTTAAAAATGTTCTTTTTCCTGTCAATTATTTTCAGTGTTCCATTCTACAAAAGCAAAAATAAATCATTTAAATCCAGAAGACACCTTTTGTTCAAGCCATTCACTGAGTACAAGTTGGTGCATCACATAGATAACAAGCCCTGAAGAAGTGCCTATAGACGAAACGCGTAGGTGGTGGTTTTGGATTTTCATCATGGGTCTTTCTGTTGGACAGTTAAATGGGATTGGTTTCCATCTGCCCAACAAAATCAAAGAGTTATCAATTCAAGGTGTGGTAAGCCGCCACTTATTTTCAAAGTAGAAGATATTTGAACCATATTGTGAGCTCATATAAAGTGCATTTGTGTTTGCGTTGTTCAGTCATGTCCGACTCTCTGTGATCTTATGGACTGTAAAACAACATGCTGATCCACTTGGTATTCATGGCAGAGATATTGGAGTGGGTTGACAGTTCCTTCTCCAGTGGGCCACAGCATACAGCTCCTGGTATTCCTAGGTGGTCTCCCATCCAAGTACTGACTAAACCCAACCCTGCTTTGCTTCAGGGTGTGTGACCTCTTGTTTTTTGACTGGAATTGAGCCCAGGTCACAGCGATGAAAGCACCAGATCCTAACCATTGGACCACCAGTAAATCTGATAATGTCCATAAAGATTCACAAAAAATTCTCTATGCTTCATAGTCCCTCAACTGGAAGAAGTTGTTGATCCACCACAGAAGGCCACAGAGAAGAAACATAAGATCTTTTAAAGTTCTCCCGACGGTTGTTCTGCCCGTGGGTCTAACTTTATTACAACTGCAGGCTGCACAGTTACATGGCTATACCTTTGCAGCACTTGATTTTCAAACAAAAACCCACTAGTAATGTTTGAAACCAGCTCTAGTAAATGTGCGTGAGACAAAAATATAAGACCCAAGATATAGCTGGGGTGTTTTTTGTTGTTGTTTTTGTTGTTGTGTTTTTTGTTTTGTTTTTATTTACTATTATTTGCCAATGATCAAATGTACTTGTGAGCTTATGAAAATTACTATTAGAAATAGTTCTGAAAGTATAAAATCTACTTATATGTCTTATTTCCTTTTTGTATTAAATTCGTATGTCTGTGATTTTTATTCTCCATTGGTAAGTGATATTTTGCATGTTCTCCCAGAATGAGGGGAAATCAGATAAATCCATTATTGACATCTTACTGGCAGAGTATTGGTCAAGTCCTCAATTATTGCCTATAATTAGGTCACAGAAGAGTCTGCCTCGTTCTAGTAAGTCCTCTGATTACTAAACTAGAAGCCGGGTCTGTACACGAGAAGACAATTACTGGCCCAGCAGGTGTTATCTCTGATTTATTACTACAGCAAATTGGTCTATGGAGGATCTAATCCCTCTGTGATTTCAGGGGACAGTCGGGGAACTGATTATTAATTATCAATGTCCTCAGCAGTCTTCATGGTATGCGCTGTACGGTGTTACAGAGTTAAAGGGACATGGAACACAAATGGTTATTTCAAGCATTTAAAAGAGCATATTGCAAATATTAAAGAATAAGCTTAGTGCATGAATAAAATGTAAGTAAATGGATATTACTAGATATTTAATACACATGCGTATCTATTTACATGTATGCACTTTATTTGAATTTTGTTTTTACAAATTAGTCCCTGTATGGGTCTGTTGTCTGCAACTCATGAAGACATCAACTCTGCTGGACTTGTCTTGTACTAGCCAATCAGTGACCATCTCTCAGCAACATGCTGCTACGACGTGGTCCATGATAGGTTAGGACACTGCACATCCAGCCCAACAGAGTCTGTGTCTGCAGTGCGCAGACCCCTACAGGAACTGTTGGTTTGATTTTAGAAAAATATATAGGTATAATATACACCCAGTAAAATGCCAAAATGTTCCATTTACCTATAAAATAGAAACTTAATAATAAATCCTATGTTGTACACACCCTCAGTATCTTGATGAAGTCACTCATTTTCAATATCAGCTTTAGAAACAGATTAAGACAAGAAGAAGACTTATTTATATTCACCAATGTGACGACATTATTACTAATGAGGTCAGATCTATTCATACCATCTAATATTATGGGGTCTTTTCTTCAGATTGAGACAATGGCAAATTTAAGTTTTTTGCTTCTTTGGGTCTTGCAAAATTTTTCACCCCGTTGACTTTTTACCTATTTTGTTACATTACAGCCTTAAATTCAATGTTTTGTTAATCTGACTTCTATGTGATGGATCAGAACACAATAGTCTAAGCTGGCGAAGTGAAATGAGAAAAATATATACATAAAACTATTTTTTAGAAATAGAAAACAGAAAATTGGCATGTGCGTATGTATTCACCATCTTTGTTATGAAGCCCATAAAAAGCTCTGGTGCAACCAATTACATTCAGAAGTCACATAATTAGTGAAATTATGTCCACCTGTGTGCAATCTAAGTGTCACATGATCTGTCGTTACATATACACACCTTTTTTGAAAGGCCCCAGAGGCTGCAACACCTAAGCAAGAGGCACCACTAACCAAACACTGCCATGAAGACCAAGGAACTCCAAACAAGTAAGGGACAATGTTGCTGAGAAGTACAAGTCAGGGTTAGGTTATAAAAAATATCCAAATCTTTGATGATCCGCAGGAGTACCATCAAATCTATCTTACCCAAATGGAAAGAACATGGCACAACAGCAAACCTGCCAAGAGACGGCCGCCCACCAAATGAGACTAAAATTGAACTTTTCGGCCATCAAAGAAAACACAATTTTTTGCGCAAACTCAACTCATCACATCACACAAAGAACACCATCCCCACAGTGAAACATGGCGCTGGCAGCATCATGCTGTGGGGATGGTTTTCAGCAGCCGGGACTGGGAAACTGGTCAGAGTTGAGGGAAAGATGGATGGTGCTAAATACAGGGATATTCTTGAGCAAAACCTGTACCTGATGCTAGGACAGAGGTTCACCTTCCAGCAGGACAATGACCCCAAACACACTGCTAAAGCAACACTTGAGTGGTTTAAGGGGAAACATGTAAATGTGTTGGAATGGCCTAGTCACAGCCCAGACCTCAATCTAATAGAAAATCTGTGCTCAGACTTAAAGATTGCTGTTCACAAGCGCAAACCATCCAACTTGAAGGAGCTGGAGCAGTTTTGCAAGGAGGAATGGGCAAAAATCCCAGTGGTAAGATGTGGCAAGCTCATAGAGACTTATCCAAAGCAACTTGGAGCTGTGATTGCTGCAAAAGATGGCTCTACAAAGTATTGACTTTAGGGGGGTGAATAGTTATACACATTGACTTTTTCTGTTATTTTGTCCTATTTGTTGTTTGCTTTACAATAATAAAAAAAAAACCATCTTCAAAGTTGTGGGCATGTTCTGTAAATTAAATGATGTAAATCCTCAAACAATCCATGTTAATTCCAGGTTGTGAGGCAACAAAACACAAAAAACGCCAAGGGGGGTGAATACTTTTGCAAGGCACTGTTGATATGTGCGCCCCTTCCCCCCTTGTGTACCTCAATGAAGCTGTGAGCTATACCATGTACGGTCACCTAAGATGGGCAGATCATAGCATCGCAGTCCACATGAGAAGGAACTGGCAACCCACTCCTGTATCTTTGCCAATAACCTTGTGGATAAGCACAACCAGAGACTTAAAAATAGATGTGCCTGGATGCTGTGGTTTAAGATCAAGGAGAGTCGGGCACAACTGAACGACTAAACAGCAAAAAGTAGAGAATAAACCTAATAATTTTCTATGAGACAATACCCTGGTGGAACTTACAGGCAGCCATTTTCCAATGTCTCCAGTGTGTAGCCAGCCATCTTCATCCACAGCCTCTGCTGTCTTCTCAGGATCCTTAAGATATCCTTTAAACACATTGGGTCCCTTGATACAAACCTAAGAATATAACACAATGTCACTGATGTATTTACAGTAGTTGCAATTCAATATTTTAAAAGATTAACTGACAATTAAAGGAAGGATGTCAAACATCAGCCGGAAGAGCCTCTGTCAGGCCAGGTTTTAATAATATTTCTGCATGAGTCAATCAAAATGTCTACCATTTAATGCTGCAAAGGTTAAATGACCACTGTAGTACAACAACAAAAGACACTTGTTTGTCCAGTACATGCCAACCTAACAACATCAGCAGCTGTGTAAGCCACAGGCATATAATCTTTTATGAGTACAGGAATCCATTTTGTGTTTGTTAGATCACATCCTGAAAGTGGGGTCATGAATTTGTGTGCTTGTAGTTATCATGTTAGAAAATATGATAAGATTTAAATTACCCCCACACCCCTTCCCCATCGCAGGTCCAGAAGCAGGAAGTTGCATCAATTGATGCAACTACAGCTCTGCAGAAATGTAAATGCCTCTCTCACACGCAACCTCTATCAAATACCTACCTCTCCTTCTCCATCGGAGGTAAAGTAATTCATGTCTGTCACGTCTACCAGTTTGATAATATTGCACGGCAGTGGGGCCCCTACATGACCTGCAAAAGGAGATTTAGAAGAGTTAATATGGAAGAGCTGTGGTACGGCTACAGATCTGTCTGCGGAGACTTCTGCACAGCAGTCAGGGGCCTATTTTGGTTTTATTCTGCCCTAGGCCCATCCCCTTTTCTCTTGCTATATAGTATATACCAGAGGTCTCCAAACTCGTCCTGGTGGGCTGCACCCAGGCCTGGATTTTAGGATTTCCTTTCTATACACAGGTGAGTCAATCAGGATGACTGAAGAAGCAATAGTCTCACCTGCTTGCAGCAAGGATATCCACAAACCCAGGCCTGGTTGCTGCCCTCCAGGACCGAGTTTGGAGACCCCTGGTATATACCAATCATAAGGCAGCTCAGGTAGACTGCTGCCCACGGAAAATGTTCTGCCCTAGGCTTCTGCTTCATGGGCGTAGGTGGACACTCCCCTGATATCGTGCCAACCTGCTTTGCCGTCACTCAATCCCATTAACGTTGCATTATTATATATTTTCTATATGGTCATATGAATGTCTAAAATGTAAGTGGTAAATTATATCTGAAAGGAAAAAAAACTTTAAATCCTTCACTTTTTATTCTATTAGTCTTTGCTACAGGGGTCAATTTCCTTTACTTAGCTTCCTATGTCTGTTGCTGTCTCAGAATTAGTTTGTGTTCTTGTAAAATAATGAGCCTCCATTAATTCCTTATGAAAGCACTGGCACTTGTAGCTGCCAATTTTCCATTATTTTGTGCAATTCTTCAAAACAGTACATTGTAGATACAGGACTACAGTGGTCAATTAAATAGCTGGACAACAGCAACCAGTAGACATCTAAGCTCCTTGACAGTCCTTTTTCACACATATATTTTATTCAAAACACAATTTAAGAAGGCTCTCACCTGTCTAGTATTGTATATGAAATATGGAAACCCTAAAGCCAGTGATTTAAATAGGACTAATGGAAATCAGATCAACCAAACAGCTCAAAACACAATAGCCGCATACAGTAAAGAATTATTGCATATACTTATTTAAGATATTTTAATTTCTGAAAATATTTTGCCTTTTAGCAAATCTAATTTTTCAGAACAGCATTACCGGGAATACAGTGTGTGGTCCTTTAATCCCTTGTTAATTCTAGGACATCAAATCATTTTATAATAGGATAGAAATCTGTCATTTTCTACCTGCCGTCCAGTCGCCAGGTGTCGAAAAAGTGCAACCAGCCCCACATTCTGTCTGACCGTAGGCTTCAAAAATCTGTTGAAGATAAAATGATTAATGACCATCAGAAGTTTAATCTTACGGATATTTAAAATAAATGGTTAGCAAAGGCGGACATCCTAAAACTGCAATCCGTGATCTTTTTACATTTTATTTTTACCCTATGTAAAGTTATAATTTCCTGCGTCATTGAATTGAAAAATGAGCACAAGCGGAGCGACCGCTGTTGTAAACGATGCAGTGAACCGGGCCCTCCTCTGGGGGAGCTCCAGTGTATTTGCCCCCCTGGCCCATGCCCCCCCCCCCCCTTCCCCCTGTGCTCCACCTGAGTCCCCTCACCCTCTTCAGGGCATCCTGTTACTCCTCTTCTGGCATGTCTACTCGCCTGGGCAGAGCATCACAAATGATGTCACTTGTGTGTGATGTCATTTGGGATTCCCTGCCCCAGTGAGAACACACAATGGCAGGAGAGGCTGGGGAAGCCCTGACAAGAGTTTGGGGGACCAGGGGTCTCAACACTGCAGACAAAAAATGTCATATAAAGTGGTTAAGCTAAACCACCAATGAACTATATTACATATATATAATATATATATTTGTGGTCGGCCCCCTCTCCCCGTGTAGCTTGATATTTGGACATAGTAGCTATGCTCCTGTAGGCCTGCTAAGGGGGCCAAGGGCCGAAAAGACAAAGAAATGAAATAAAAGGGCTGACTATTGCATGGCACAAAGAACGTGGGCACAGGAAATGCAAACGAGGCAGGCTTTTTAAAGTGTGGAGGGGGAGAGGGATCCTCCTATGATCCCAGGTTAATTACCCTGAGCACATATCACTTTAATAGTTGTGGATCTGCAGGGCTTTTCAGAACGCTTACAATGTTGGTAATGCTTTGCGAGCCTCACTAAGCGAGGCGAACTATTGACCCAGCGGGACAGGCTGCAATGAGCGCCAAAGGCAATTTCCTAGTATATATATATATATATTTATACACATTTTATAGTAGTTATTGATGTATTTATTAAACTGTACTACATGCTTGGGTGGCTTCTAAGTGCTGTGTGGCTATGGAGTTTTATCTGTGTGAGCCGCTTGTGCCGCATGCTGAGCTACATGAGTTTATTGTGTTGCTTTGAAGTGTCAAACAGTTCTTCTGCCTTCTCCTGTTTTGAAAACAATATAGCTAAGAAAGAGCATAATTGTCTTTACACTATACAAGTTTGTTATCATGGTTGTAACCTAAGGGCCTATATAACCTGTTTTAGTTTTTGGTTCAAGGTGAGCTACTCGGCAGTCTATTTACTTCTGTGCAGTGTTAGGTGTTAGGCAGTGTTCTAACCTATAAGGGACCACGTCTCAGTAGCATGTTGCTGAAAGATGGTCACTGATTGGTTAATATGAGACACAGTACAGCAAGTATTACAGAGTCTGTGTCTTCATGAACTGCAGAGGGCAGACCCATACAGGAACTATTTGCTTGATTTTAGGCAGTAAAAACAGAGCTTATAAGCACTTCTTCATAAAGTAAAGTACATAAAAGTAAATAGATAAACAGATATTTTAAATACCTAGAAAATTCCATATGCCCTTAAAGAACTGCTGGAATAATCCAGCTTTCATACATTTAAAAAGTAGAGGTCAATTTAATCAACTTTTCAATTAATTGTGGTTACAAAAAGTTTACATTTTGTGAGAAAAATTAGTTGTTTTTCCATGTTATTTAGGCTGCAGGTTCACACCGTTTACAAACTAATTTGCATTATGACATTATGGCGATATGATATAATTGAGTATACTAGCACTTCCCTGCAACTGTCTTACTGTAACACAGTCACATAAGTGTTCTCTATGTCACACTAAAGTGTATGTCTAAAGGACACTTACTTGACATCCCAAGGACGCTCTGAGGAAGTTTAGCACAGCGGGAGATATAGGGGCAGCAGCAGTCACCATCACTCGAATACGTCCACCCATTGTATCCTACAAATGGAATTCAGAGGGAAAATAGAAATAAGACAGTGTTCTGATTTATTACCACCTCTATTCTCTTCCGTTTACAGTTATAGAAGCACATCTCTCTACTTTTATTATTCTACTTAAATTTTAGTTTTTCATCATTATTTAAAATCACAACAGAATAAAAAAAAAATTGGGCTGATGTCCTACTGTATTCATTGATTCTAACAGGGATATTATTCAATTAATTTAAAAAACATAGTAGGTGCTGGTAATTTCAGACCAGTAAGCCTGACCTCAAGTGTGGGGAAGTACATATATTTATGGCCTTTACAATAAAGACAGCTACATTATGGCAAAGGCCAGATCCACCTAACTGTAAAGAAATAAAAAAAATACATTAAGAATATTTCTAGTAAGTAAGATGGTATAAGCAAAATAAATATAAGACATATCTCAAGTTCTGTAAAACAGTTGCAATCTTATTGTACAGATATTGGAATACCTATAAATTGAGAATTATCCTCCAAGGTTCTGAAAATACTGTAATTTAAAAGACTGATGATGTTTAGAACCCAGGGAGTAATTAGTCTGACTGGTAAGAAACTTAAACTTTAGTATAAAGTTACTGTACAGAAATACTTCTTTTTTTTAAATTACATACAGTAACAAAAATTATTTGGATCTAAACAATATCATGTTTGGAGCCTCTGTGTCCATTTAGGGGTTAAATGTTGCTGTTTGAAAGGCTGTGAATATGTTTCATGACTCGAGCTGCCATTTACAGAATAATTAATTAGTGACCTTTGGTCTGACCATCTGGCAGAACAGTTCAAAATAACGATTGTTATAATCTGAATGTTCTGATCCGTAAACCACATATTGACACCAACCATAACTGTCTGTAGTACATGGTGCTGCAATATGAATGATAATAACATCTCACCTGTACTTTTTTAAATATGTACTTGTCCCAGATGCTGTCATTGCGAATAATACCCTCCTTGACCTCAGAAAATTTCCTGGCCACAGCAAATTCTAGGAGGTGTTTCTTGAAAGGCGTGTGTGCGCCACTCTGTATCTGAAGGTTAGAACACAAGACATGTTACAGACAGTTCATGAGGCTACTTGTGACAGTGCTAAATTGAATACATCTTCTATGGTGCCTTCACTAGACACAATACTGAAGTAGAAATGCCCCTCTGATTGGCAAGACCTGGGCTAGAACTCAACAAGACATTGACCAGTACTAAACAAGATGTAGGACACTGATTGGCAAGACCTGGAATAGAACTCAGCAAGACATTGACCAATACTAAATAGGTCATAGGACACTGAATGAAAAGGCCTGGGCTTGAACTCAAGAAGACAATGACCAATACTGAACAAGACGTAGGACACTGATTGGCAAGACCTGGCTAGAACTCAACGAGACATTGACCAATACTAAATAAGATGTAGGATACTGGTTGGCAAGACCTGAAATAGAACTCAATAAGACACTGACCAATACTAAATAAGACTAAGGACACTGATTGGCAGGACCTTGGCTAGAACTCAACGAGACATTGACCAATAGTAAACAAGATTTATGACACTGATTGGCAAAACCTGGGCTAGAACTCAGCAAGACACTGATCAATACTAAATCAGAAATTGGACACTGATTGGCAGGACCTTGGTTAGAACTCAACGAGAAATTGACCAATAGTAAACAAGATGTAGGACACTGATTGGCAAGACCTGGCTAGAACTCAACGAGACATTGACCAATACCAAATAAGACATAGGATATTGATTGGCAAGACCTGGCTAGAACTCAGCAAGACACTGACCAATACTAAAAAAGGCATAAGACTTATTAATTAATAGGACTTACTTGTGTCAGTTATTTCTTGACAGAAGTGTACAATGACTTAAACGTAATTAGTAATTGCTTAGCAAGACATAGACCAGTGCTTAGAAAATATCTGCTGTGCTTATTAAAGGGATAATGAAATGCATTTATAAGAAGAGTTTTAGAAATCACCAGGTGTTTATATGAAAAATAAGTGCTGCAAGTCTTAAAAATGCTATTTTAGATTTTCTACAAACTGCTTTTGGAACAAAGTCAGGATCTGCTTTGGCCTAACTTTATTTATGGGGTGTCAGAGTCCTGCACCAATCAAGTCATAAATATTAGCTACTCCCACTACTGGCTGACCCTAATACAGCTAAAAAAAATAATACAGTGCTACACAATTACAAGGTTTACAGATAAATAGGAGAATGGACAGACTAGCAGACAAATTCTGTCTGTAAGTAGATACCTTGTCATAAATTCTGTTGAGCAGCCTTGGTACAGTTGGGAACACAGTTGGTCTCAGGGTCTTCATATCATCGGTCAGTAAGCGCACATCCCCTTGGAAGAAGCCCACCTTAGCTCCAGAGCAATAAACCACAGTCTGGCAATAAAAACAACGTTATTGCTCCTCATATGGTGAGGTGGTGCAGAGGCTGCAGATTTAAATGGCCACTGTAGTTCAAGAAAAGCTGCACATGTTTGGGAACGCATACAGCAAAATAATAACATTACCAGTTCTGTAAACCATGAGGATGAATCACTCTTAGAGAAAATCATACTCTTTGAATTTTCTGTTTTTAAAACTTACATTTGATCTTAGCATTGTTGTGTACCAGCAATAGCCAATACAGGGAAGGAGGCAGATATACAATGTAATCAATACAGACAATAAGGACATTCAGGACATTCTCGTGGGGCAGATCCCTATCCACCTCTAGACACCTGACAGGTGGCACAGAGAAGCAGTTCAAACACTAAACTTTAAATGTAAGATTTCAAATCTCCATTGACTTTTTCTTCAAATTGGGAATTTATTGCTAATCAATTATAACAAATAAAACCTTAGTATATAAGCGCTATAGTGTTTATAATCTGTTTGTGTGCACTGCTCTGGTCATACCAACCCAATCCCAGATTTTCTAACATCAAAGAGTAAAAAGTTTTACCTGAACGACTCTCTCAAACATGTGGGCCATAGGTAGATAGGATATCGCAATATCAGATGTCAGGGGAGCAAAGGTACTCTGTACAGAGAGACAAAATGTAAAGTAAATATATATTGTGTAACAAATAAAATACACATTTGGTTTGGCTGCCATTTATCAGTCAATGAATCTCTCATTATTGAACGTTCTTCCTGTGATATATCAGAATAATAATACAAGTGTTTCTGGAATACACAGCCTAGTGACAAAGCATACACGCCTGAGGTTCAAATAATACATACAGTATCTTTTATTTACATAATTATTGGTCTGAAATAAAATAAAAAATGCCCTGGCAGCATTAGGTCACAGATACTGTATGAAAGATGGCAGCATTTGTGACAGTGAACAGAAAGAAAGAGGGAAGCTCTAGAAGTATAAGTTGTATCTGACAATTATATTGAAATGGTTAAAAATAATTAAGTAACCTAGCTAAAAAAATTATAAAAAAACAAAACCTTAATAATTAATTAACTTAAAGGGATATGTAAGTGAGCTGGATTATGAGTGTATCTGATAGAGGAGAATTAGTAGTGTAAGAAAAAAAATACCAAAAAAAGGATTTGAATACTTACCTTGAAGTTAGCAAAATATATTTTAATTTCTGCCAGTTGAAACTTAGGGTTAACACCCTCCAAACACAGTATAAACTTCTATACAATTTGAAAAATTGTTTTGGCCAATCAGGAGGAAGTAAAGACTGAAACATTTGTATCACAATCTAGTTGCAGTTGCTGTCTGTTTTTTTCTCTCTGCCTGTCTCCTTCTGGGCAATTTCATCTGTTAACCCACCAATCATAATTTCCTTTAGAGGTCACACACTGTACCCTGCAGGGTACACTTTATGTAAGCTTCTTAGGGGTGTGCACATCCACATATCAGTATCTAGCATATAAATATGTAAGTTCATTCAACTTTTCAATATAATACATATTTTTCTACTAATCTGTAGCTGTTTATTAAGAAACATTTGAAACCCAGCTCACTTACATATCCCTTTAATAAACTAAAACTTATACATTTTCTTAAATATGAATAGGAAAAAAGTGACAAAAAAAAGCCCAGATATCCCAATGCAACATTTTACTTTGTTAATAGCTACTTCTTTTAGAATATTATTTGTTTGGGTTATTTGTATCAATATGTGTTATTTATGTATTAAATGTAAGACGCTCATTAGCTGCTCATTGTGCTTGATAAGGTTGGTATAGGGGATATATCTGTATAATAATGTTGGTGGGAGTTATGCTTGTTTGTTTTTGTGTTTCCAAAATCAGTGCCTAACAAATTAGCACGTCAAAGCAACACATCTCTGTAGGGTGCCATGTTTCACAGCTGTGACCTAAGACCAGGGAGGAGCTTCCTATTACCAGTGCAATGATGAAGCATGCAGACACACAACACATCACTGTCTGCAGCAGCATGAGTTACTGGAAATATGAAGCCCCTCCCTGATCTTTGGTCACAGCTATGAAACATGGCACTCCACTTGAGAGGAAACAGGTACAAATAGGGAAGTTCCAGAAGTTGAGAATATGATCTGTTAACTTGGAGACTTCTTAGTGTAAATTTTATATGTCATGGAGGACAATAACATTAATTAAGTCACTTAAAACACAAACACGTAGTTCCTCTTCTTTGCCTCGTTGTCTGACTGTTGGCATACCCCAAGATTCAGTCCTATATATATATATATACCACAAATGCCTAAAAGAGTCCCATTAAGATTTTAAACATTAAAACCAGCTAGAAGGAAAGAAAATCCATACCAGTTTATTTAATAGGGACTATCTAATGTAATTGCCGCAGAATTATTTTGACAAACTGCCGCTGCTCTGTCAAAACTGTCAAGTGTTAGTGTTTTTAATGAATTATGTCATTTGTTATTTTAGACATAAAATAAAAAGGTGAAATATTTGTGATTTCAAGAAAGAATTTGACAAAAATTGTCTGCAAACATGAAATGATATAAAGACGTGATGTTTGGTTCTGTTAACACGTTTCCTGCCATTACAGACTCAATGCAATTCCAGATTTTACATATCTTCAAATACTCCGGCAAAGCTGTGATGTTTAAGTTCAAAGCAGAATATCATTATAGAGGAATTAGTTATCATGTTGGTGACATTATTTTATAGCACAGGATGATTAGAGGTGACAGTAAAATATGAGACGCTACAGAGACTGACAGTTACTGACTGGTATCATGGAAAGACTAAGGGCCTCATTCTATTATTGGCCGTAAATCGGCCGTAAGGCTGCGATTCCTTGCGGGGGTTCAGTTAACTCGCGATTCTATTATACGGCCCCGCAAGGATCTCATCCTACGGCCGGCCGCATATCTTGGAACCGGCCGTAAGCTGTGAAATATAAAAACTCAAAAATAAATTCAAGCCTGCACTGTACAGCTCTGTAAATGCTAGGGATCATATTGGGGGACATGAGGATTAAAAGTAACCCCCTCTCAAGCTTGCACATCTGCCCAAACCCGAGTTCAAATTAACTGTTTATTTTCCGGCTGCGGCGTGGGCGTGTCTGAGGTGCTCCAAGCACTCTGGATATTTTACGGATATTAAAAATAAAATATTTTACGGATTTGAGTACAGGATAATTATGTGCTATTTTTTCTAACACCTACAATCTCTTTATAGTCTCCTCAAAGTGCAGGATGGCTTTATTTGAGCTATTTTATGTGCTTAATTGGTGCTAGCGAGACCTCTTTCCTGCAAGTAAGCTGCGGATCGTTTTTAGCCTTGCAGAGAGGTTTCCCGGAGCAATTGAATTGCAAATCTCTTGCGGCCGTTTTAGATCAAAGGCTTTCCTCCGGCGCGATCGGCCGCAAGAGATAGCAAGGCACCGGCCGCAAGCCTGCCGGAATCCCCGGCCGTAAGGGAATAGAATAGCCGAATAGCTTGCGGCCGGTCCTTGCGGCCCCGCAACGGCTGCGGCCGCTAATAGAACGAGGCCCTTAGAAATCAGGTTGTATTAAAGCTTAAAGTTAGATTGTTCATAATGGAATGGTGTCTTCTTGATTAAATAGTTATATTTGTGATCTGAATATAAAAGATAAACAAGACTATTGTTTCTTACTATTCTGTTTTATTGTGTAAAGGAAAACTGCATTGATAAAATGGCCCTTTCTAAGTAACCCCTGCATATCACTATGGCGCGTTACAAATAAATAATAATAAGTAGAAGTTGAACCTAGCACAATGAAAGCTTTGTTAACCCAATTATATAAAGTTATGAATTATTATAAGTTTTTACATTTCCGTTTGCTCCTCTCTAGAGGTCACCAAAACTGTTCTCCTATTGGACAGCAAGTTGTGAAACTCCTTCCTATTGCATCTACTAATGAGCACAGCACAACCAGCACCTTCCTATTGGTCCATGTAGTCATGTGTTGTTGAGGCTGCACCACATGACCATTAGGAGACTGCTGACTGTGCTGCTTGCATCAGAAGATGCAATATGGAAATTCTCGGCTTAGTGCCAGCCTGTACACTGTCCAATATCAATACAATTTTATTTTAGGTAGGCATAACAGGTAAACTATATGGATCTTCTGGTTCTTATCTGCATGCAAATCTATGTTTTTACATTTCTATGAGGGATGGGCCAACATGTCAGCTATCTAGAGACAAGCAAAGGGAATTAATAAAGAATAATGCATACATTTATATAACTAGGACAATGGACTTTCATTATGCTTGCAACACGTTTTAAAGGGATATAACATTACTTGCTTTACCACTACATTGTTCCTTTAAGTATAAGGTGGGCAAAAGAGAAGTGAAGCACAGCAAATACATAATACAATTTTGTCCACATTTACCTGTCAAAGAACAGGTTAGAGAGACTGCCTCAATCTTAAAATAATATCAAGATATATAATGTTCCTAATGCAGCCTAATTATTTTAATATTAAACAGCAAGGTATAAACATTGCCCATTTTATATAATTAGGCACATAATTATGTGTAGGAGCTTGGTGCTGCCTTTAAGTAATAATCCTTAAGGTTCCCTAAGGATTTTAGGAGAATACATATGTTGACCTCTTGCTCGCTGTGCATAGGGAAATCAGTAGCACCTCTCTGGAGAGGATGAACATACAGTTGGGATTTTTGTGTGTCAATATATTAAAATGTATGTGTATCCATGAGAAAATAGATTTTTGGGCCTTGACTTCATTTTTACAAATGGATTTGGAACCTGGTGAAATTTGTAAAATTGATCTAGCTACCTGTCAGGATACAATGTATCTCCTTAATTCCCCATATTTATTGGCTCTTATAATGCACCTGAAGGGTACCAGTACATGTGCTATTAAGACTTATGTATCATACTGTTCTAAGGAAACGGCAAGCACACAGATACAGCATATACAGAAAAATAATCACCTATATAGTATCATACTGAGTAAATAAATATCCTAACCAAGCTTATAATATTTATTGCATGGTAGTAAAAATATATATTTTTTATATTCAGTAGTTTTTCACAGTGAAATTTATTGGACAGGTACCTCTGTGTTTTTCAGAAAACCAGCAGCATCTGCAACAACGTTCTTATGGGTCAGCATGGCACCCTTGGGGTCACCTAGGGAAGGCACAAGATGGGAAAATAAGATCCAGGAGAGTTAGACATATAAATACAGGGAGAAAATGAGACTCACCTCAGACTGTGTTTGTTTGCACATCACTAGAGTATTTGAAGTACCCACTGCATAATTACACAGAACTGTGCTAGGCAGAAATGGTGAACTGGCAGAACTATGTAACTGCATATATAAACATAACAAAAGCTGAGATTCACTACATGCCAGGTGGCTAACAAAAAGAGAACTGCAATGAGCTTTACCGTATATATCTTCCCCCTCTCACTCCCCTGTGTCTTTTCCCCCCTCTCCCTTCTGTGTCTCTTTCCCCCTCACTCTCCTGTGTATTTGCTCCCCTCACCCCCTCTCCCTCCCCTGTATCTCTTCCCCCCTCCTATGTCCCACAGCACGCATGCGCAACCCTCAACTTTGCGAGCATTACACACAAACTTGCAGTACGCCAACTATATTATTGATATATATATATATATATATATATTTATAAATTAAGTATTGACTTATATAGGATACATTGTTTCTATTGGACAAACTTATTCTTAATTATAGTGACATGCTTTCAAGAGATGAACCTCTCTTTATCAGGTCAAAAGCAATACTGCTAACAATATGCAGGGAAGTAAAAAAGTGGACAAAAAAAAAAAGGAAAAAACATTTCACTGTGCAGATGTCAGAGAGGGACAGACAAGTATTGTAAATAATGTCCTGGTAGGTACATATGTGAGTCTGTAGATCAGGTTTTAGATACACAGCAGAGCCACAACTAATAGGGGGGGGGGGGGGGGTGGAGGCCTGTGGAATGTGTCTGGATCATAAGACATTTAGATAGTGAAACAGAAATCCTAAATCAGTATTAAGTCCAATATCCTTAATATTACATTTTTTTTATAATTTTTAATTCAGAAGTTTTCCGCTCTTGGATAGTTTTGAAATTCCCTCTGAGTATTTAGATTTTCAGGTTTTGGATGGCGTGATTCTTCTGGGTGAAATGGTGCCCAGTGAATCTTTGCCCAGTGACATTATTTTTCCTTTTTTTCCCCTGATTCCTTTTTTACTTATCTGTATATTTTTATCAGTATTGCTTTTGACTTGATAAAGAGAGGTTCATCTCTTGAAAGCTTATCTCTATAATTTTGAATATGTTTGTCAATAAAAAAACTATCAATATTTACTGAAATACTATGATTATTCATCTTGATTTCTGGACACTCATGGCTACCGCAATCTTTATAAATAATTTAAAATAATACATCAACAGTTGTAGATCAGCATTTATTGCATCTCATATTTTAATAAGGAGTTTAATAAGTTAGATACTGCGTTTTATAAAACAAGTGGTGTTTTGAGAACATTAACATCTTCCAATAAATAGCCTTTTGCTTTAAAATTAAATCATTCTTGAGCTGTATATTCTTGTCTGTGAAAAGTGTAATAGTTGTAGGTTGGTTTTGAGGCTGTAAACATGAGGCAATGTATGCAAATCAGTATCTTTGATGTGATAAATGATCTACCCCTGTTATATCACTCAAAGTGATGTATTTCTGCCAGGCCTACAAGGCCAAAGCCTAGGGCAACACATTTTGAGGGTTAACATTCTGTCTGGAGTTACTGGTGCAATGCACAGGAATGGTGTCTCAATATGCAGTGACATTTCTATCTGTAAGTATGCGTGATACATGGATACACATACGCTGATTCTTTTATATATACTTGTGTGTGATTATCTTAGGATGTGGACATAATATGAAGAGACTGGTGTGTCCCGGGCACAAGCTTCTAATTGGGCCTTGAACAGTATAATACCTTAATAACACCCATAATCACACAGTTATGTAGCATCCAAACACAAATCTTATATTAGAATAGAAACAAGGTTCCTAATATGGTACAATTTTAAAAAAATAGTGGTAATAAATACTTTATCAATTGAATGTTATTAGAGGGCCACTAATGTCCAAAACTTTTTGCCATACATTTAAAAGGGTATTTTTTTATACATTACAGATGTTTTTTCCTCCCCATGGTAAATAAATTCTATGGAGGGGAGAGGAAAGTCCGTTGCTGCAAAGAACGATTCAGCATAAGAATCTGGAACGTTAGAAAATACTCTGTAATGTTTAAAATGTCATATTTTAAATGCGTGCTAGGAGTTTTTGGACTACAGTGACCCGACTAACCATCCTTTGCAGAAGCAAAAATTCATTTATAAATTCTGGCCTGTTGCGAGTTCTGAAAAGTGTCTGAAAGATGGAAAATATTATCTACCTGTTGTGCCGCTGGTGAAACACACCACACTCAGATCATCTGGCTTAGGAGGCTGGAGAAAAACAAGAATAAAGTTATGTGAGTGAATATGTGAGAGAGCAATATTCTAACTCTATAGTGTACGGTAATTATCAAACTAACGGCGGAGCTACCGCAGGTGCAGGCGGTTCACGGCACCGGGTCCCTCCCCCGGGCATCCTCCAGTGCCAACTCCTTATATATTATTACATATATAGTGCCACAGTGTATTCAAACAACCACCTGCCTTGAAAGGTCAAACTAGGTGCTACAGTAAACAGGATTCTCATTCCAATTACTCCAGTTTTCTTCTCTGAAGTCTAACAGCAAAGCATCACAATGAAATGAGCAATATATAGCAATATAGATATTATGTATTAATATAGTGTATTATTTGTTTATTTTTTTCACTAATCAGTATTAAAAAAATTATTTGAAAATTAAAATTAAATGTAATGTAGCTTACAAAACTTCTATTTGAACTTTAGCGATACAGACTATAACAGAGATGCATCTCAGCACCACACTATTAAGTGTCCAGAGCAGGCAAGGATCTGCTCAGGGTGCTGTCCTAACATTTCTTCTAGACCAGTCTGTATGTCCTTAATGGCCAATACAGGAAAGGAGCCAGAAGAGGACAGTTTCCAGGGCAGGTCCACTCCTGCTCCTTTTGGGATGATAAGAAGTTGATCTATCTGAACCTGCAATGCTAAAGTTGCATAATGACATATTAATTAAGGTTGAAAAGTTAAACATATATTATGAACAATGTTACTTGATTCAGATGAAGGCAACAAAAACAAACAAAAAAACATTGAAACATTTCCAGTTCTCTCTTATGGGGTCAACGATCCTTCCTGATTCCTGGATTATTACCTGGATCAATACCTCACTTATTCTAGTGATCCTAACTAACCTAGAATGCCCTGTTTATTTAAAAAATAGCCAACTTATTTTTAAATCTATCTAATGAATCTTTAATCACATCCTCCTTGGGTAGAGAGTTCCATGATCTGACTGTCCTTCCTCTGAAGAACCCCATTTCTTTGGTTCTTTCTTAATGGTAAAATATTTTTTTCGTTGAACATCAATGGGTGACCTCTAATCAATTATAATCCTCTCTGCAAAAAAGTTTACCTTAGTAATGTAAATGAACAAAAATTGTGTTGTTCAAACAAATCACATATATAGTTGTGAGCGTACGGGCCGTTGCTACGCGAGCCCGCGGCCCTTGCGTAGCGAGGTCACTGGGCAAGGGCCTCAGTTGCTGGCATGGAGCGCCAAAGGCGCTCCATGCCAGCAACTGAGGCCCCTCGCGAAGCGAGGGCCTCAGTTGCTGGCGAGGTCACTGGGCAAGGGCCTCAAACCCTCGCAAACTTCACGTCGCTACTCAAAAAACACGACACACAAATTACGACACTCGCTAAATTTTACGAGGAACGCAAACAACCTATGAAACACGTTACCACACATTACGACCTCGCAAACATCGGATGCAACACGCCGACATACAAACATTTAAAACACAATAAATACACACAACACACACATAAAAAGCTTACCTACAGCAAGAGGAACCATCCAGCACCTCAAAAAAACAAGTTACACCTTCATTTAAATAAAAATAAAACACTTTAGACACTAATAAAATCGCTAAGCAAGAGAAAAACTGTCCGACGGACAAAACGAAAACGAGGCTACAGCACTCTCCAGACGTAAAACACCACACTCGCAAAACACCACACTCGCAAAACACCACACGAAACTCGAAAACAACTACAAACCAACAACGGACAATACGCAAAGACGCACAACACACATAAACCGCCATTTCACGCAAATGCGGAAGTACGACACTACGCGTACGGTTTCGACTCGCGCACGCACAGTGTTACACTGCACACATTCACCACGCTTAGAGAGCAGCTCCACAACACTAATGCTGCAGCAATGTCAAAATACATTCACAGCTCTTCAACACAATGCTTCCAAATAGGTAAAGTATATTAATTTATTAATGTATTATATCTTTACTATTACACACCAAACAACATTAGCTACCTTACAATTTCATTGCCGTCATTTTTTGACGGGCAATTCGCTAGTAACAAATAAAACCCTATTAATAAAGGAAACCTACTGAATAAACACTAGTGCATTTTGTTTGACTTTTTTTAATTACTATTTCATTAATGGAAAGTCCAAACTCTTCACATATCAAAAGCCATGGGAATGTCTCTTCATTATCCACCAAGTGTCCTCTGGTTTCGGGATCTGACCATTACTGATGACACTTAGGACACATTTCTTACTCAAAAGGCTACTGTAATGTCATGCCTTTTAAGTTGTAAATATAAGGATAAACAACTTTTCAATAATTTGTGGCAGAGTGTGCATCACATTCCCCAGACTCAGCTGTAGCCTGTCTCACACTCAGACGTTCTTGCTTTATAGGAGCTATTTTCTGTCAGTTTTCTCTCAAAATATCAACTTTCTAAATCAAAATACATTTAAAAAGTTGTTTAAACTGATCTGTACTTAAAATAATTTTATTATACAAAGGTCGTTATTCATTCTGAGTAAATTATCCACAAATATTCCAAAACTGTACAAAGCCCTAAATAATGTCCTTAATATATTTAATAAAGAAGTTTATAAAAATGAATAACAACTTACCACAGGCTTTTTGAAGTTCTCTTTACCTAGATACTGAAGACAGGAAAAGAGAATATAGTTAGACACACAATCCACTTGTTACCTGCTGACCAGCCTCCATGTTTATATCACTTGGGTATTATTCTATATTAGCAAAAATGTCAAATAACTGCCAAGGGGCAAATAATTAGATATTGTGCATTGTAAAGTACAGGAAATGGAACAAATGCTTGGACGGTTGGAAAAACGATCAAAGTGAAGGTCAGGTTAAAAAATAAAGTATGTCAGAAAGTACAAGATACACTTACAGACAGAATATTATCTGCAAATACACATTTTAGTGCATATTTCTTGGCATTGCATTGGCAACTTTAGGCTAAAAA
Source organism: Discoglossus pictus (assembly GCA_027410445.1). NCBI lineage: Eukaryota > Metazoa > Chordata > Amphibia > Anura > Alytidae > Discoglossus > Discoglossus pictus. The sequence goes on from CM050171.1 coordinate 113,820,853, forward strand.
ATGTGCTGCCCTAGGCCAAGGCTTAGTATACAGAGATAATGTAATCATGTGGTAGCAGCACTTTGCTACTCTATATATCAGCAACGTAAGGAAAGTACTGGAGTAATGAGAGTAGTTTCACTATTGTGAAAATATTTTGTTTTGTATCTTCTTTATATTAGAAACAAATAAATAACCGTAGCACAAAGAAAACTTAAGACAGCAAAAGACCTCTGCTAAGGAGTAAATTAGAAACAAAGCCTCCTCCAATGGATGGGTTCCCTGAGGGCCAAGTTCAGTGCAACATGTTCCACCCTTCATGGCACCCTGTATAAGATGGCGACCTTGGAGGCCACCCAACTAGCCAAGAAGGGGGAGAGCTGGCGCTAAGAAGACAAGTGAGATGTTGCAAGAACCTAAGTGTCACCTAGAAAGAATAATATATCAACAAAAATGTAAGCATAAATCTGTAAAAACAGGAAATGCAAAAACCAACTCCAAAAAAAATGTAACTTGTGGTTCCAAAAATATTTAAAAAAGATACAATATAGATATTATTAGACCTGTAATTTCCATTACAGTGAAATGGACACAATATAATTTTTCAGATAGTATCATTTAAAACTATATAATAACAAGTAGTTTATCAGTTGGATGTTATTTAAAAAAAAAAAATTATACAGTAAACTAACTTTTCAGTTTTCCTGTCAATGAGCTTTACTGATCAACCCATCAAAACCAGTCTGGTAGCTCTTGCTAATGCAAAGATAATGGGCAATAATTCATTATTAACTATTAGGGCTCTGAATAAATTGTCTTAATTGTAAACCATGTGTCAAATAAAAGTCATTCTCAGATCCCAGGGAGTAAGTTATCTAAACATTGCAGTTATTCCTGAGGTCTCAGCATGCTTCTTCTTTTTTCTTTTTCTTGATTTTTTCCTTTTCCTTTTTTTTAGTTATTCATGACATAATTTTCAAACAATTAAGTAAACATTTTGCAAATCAATTGATCAAATATACTGTATCAAAGCATACAATCAATACCCCCACCCTATTTTTTAATCCCCCCTCACTTCTTCCTTCCCCTATCTTCCCTTCATCGATATCAAACATTTATTCCAAAAACTAACAATAGTAACGTGCAGTTTTTTGTTATGCACACAGCTTACATTGAAGACAATAGATTCCGAGCCTCATAGGGTAATCACAAATTACTGGCAAGAGTTACCAGACTGTCTTTAGTGGACTGATCAGAAAGGCTAACTGACATATAAAAATCACTATATATTTGGAAATAAAAAATATATTAGTATAGTAGTAGTATAGTATATAATAAGCGAACATTCATAAGCAATAACTTAACCATTTAAGCTGACCTTGCAATTAAGGTCTTTTATTATAGTAAGAAATATCTATCACTAATTGATTTATTCTCACCTAAATTGAGAACTAAAATAAATAAGTAAATACCTCCACATCCTGCAGCAAGAGGACCTCGACTCCACACTTCATTCCTCGTTCCTTCAGGTCATTGTCAAATGCTTCCATCACAATGATGGTCTTCAGGCCTGGGGTATGCCCTTTTTCACAGTTACTGAGCAGAATGATCGCCTTGTCTGGATTATCACAGATTACCAGGGACAGCTCAGCTGAAATATAGAATAATAATTATTATTATTAATTTGTCCCATAGACACCGCTGTTTCTGTAATCTTATAGGACCCCCCTAGCCCTCTATTTAAAAGTCCACTGCAGATTATCAAAATTGGCAAAACATTAGGAAGGATGCAACAAACTAACAGCAGCAATGTAAGTAAGTCATGGTGGTTAAGATTCTGTGCTTTCACCGCTGCGACCTGGGTTTCATTCCAGTCAGGGAACCAAGAGGTCACACCACCCTGAAACCAAGCAAGCTTGTGCCTGGTCAGTACTTGGATGGGAGACCACCTAGGAATGCCAGAAGCTTTATGCTGTGGCCCACTGGAGAAGGAACTGCCATCCCACTCCAGTATATCTGCCATGGAAACCAAGTAGATCAGTATGACCGTGGGCATAAAGATGTTCCTGGTGTGATGCAGTCCATGAGGTCACAGAGAGTTGGACATGACTGAACAACACAGCAACAAGTCATGAGCATACCTCCCAACATTTCATGTAGCCAAAAAGCGACATTTATATTAAAAAAAAAAAATATCTGTGTTATTTCCATTCTATATGATGAGTAAATTAGTTTTTATAGATACACACACTAATATTTGCACAATGCTCCATGCAAAAATATATTTTGTACAATTGACAACCTAGGTTTCTATCCTTCTGTTAGACCTGGAGAAAAAAACAACAGGATGAACCAGAGGAAGAATGACTGCTCATTAGTTTGCAAAGGTTATTGAAAAAAAGAAGAAATTCTTTAAAATTAAGGAGGATAAGGAACTAATGCTTCAAGAATTATCAAATAATGATATAGATACACTAATAAATGTGGTGTCACTCCGTCAAGAAAATGAAGGGTCAATTCTCAAGGAGAGGTCTTGGAAAACTACAAGTAAGTTTACACCTAATATAAAGGAATTTATTAACATTGAGGTATTTTTACCACAAGTGATCTTGAAAAGCTTCAGCCTAAGACACATTTAAAAAATATGAATTTTCAAGAAAAACAGGCTCTCCAGGAACATGAATCTAATACCTCATTGGTCATAAAAGCCACAGATAAAGGTGACAACGTAGTTGTCATGGATAGAGTGGATTACAAGCAGATGTGTAGTAGACTACGTCAAGACAAAACCACATATGAAATCCTGAAATGGGGCCCTACCATTGAGTATCTCAATTAATTAAGATCCTCACTGAAAGTAGAGATATGGGAATTATTGATAATTCATGCTTTAACTTCCTATTTCCAAGACATCCTACAATTGCTACGTTGTATGCGCTTCCTAAAGTGCACACAAATTTGAATCCTGTACCAGAACGCCCAATTGTCTCAGGTACAAACAATTTAACACAAAACATAAGTATCTATATCGATTATCATTTAAAAGATCTTGTCTATTCCTTACCATCCTATCTCAAGGATACATCAGACACCTTTAGGAGTCTAGAGGATTTAGTTGTTCCCACACATACACTATTAGCGATTATAGATGTGGAACAGCTTTATAGTACGATACCTCATGATCTAGGCCTGCAAGCAGCAAAATATTTCTTGAGTATGAAAGGCACCGTCAGGGCCCCTTACAATAATTTTTTACTTACCTATCAAAGAATTATTTCCTTTTTGATAATTGTTGGTACCATCAGTTTAGAGGAACTGCCATGGGCACCCCATGTGCCTTGAATTATGCAAACTTATTTTTGGGCTGGTGGGAGGCCCAAGCAGTCTTTTTGGAATCAATGACTAAATTTACTGATCATATTCTAATCTGGTGCTGTTTCATAGATGACGTCCTAATGTTATGGAATGGTGCCACAAAAGAGTTTGAAAGCTTAATTTCAACCCTAAATGAGAATAATCTAGGTCTTAAATTTACCTATACTATTAGTAAAGATGAGCTACAATTTTTGGATTTGTATATAAGTATGATGGAAGAATACATACAAGTTTATACCGCAAGCCTACGGCATCAAATTCCTTTTTAAATTTGTCAAGCCATCATCCTATACATTTAAAAAAGGGTATACCAGTAGGTCAATACCTACGAGCAAGACGTAATTGCAGCAGTGAACAAGAATTTAAAATTCAAGCTGACTTTTTTAAGGACAATGGCTTTCCCAATCGGGCATTAAAATTAGCCTTTAAACGAGCGCATGCAACCAATAGAACCAAATTATTAAATCCGGGATCCAAGTTACTCAAGGATGATATTATACGTTGTATTATGACGTTTGGAACTGATTGGCAACAAGTAGCAAACATTTTAAAACAACATTGGCATTTGTTGACTTCAGACTCATATTTGAAGGTATTTCTATCTCCCCAACCCTCCATTACATTTCGGAGAGGAAAAACTATAGGGGATTGCCATGTCCATAGTTTCCTACAGCCATTGAAAACATCAGGCACGTGGTTAAAACCTACAGTGGGCACATTTAATTGTGGCACTGTAAGGCTTGTAGATACATTGCACCTATAAAACAATTTATTCACCCTGAAAAAGGAAGAATTTACCATATGAAGAATATGTCATCGATGAAACGTCACCAGATTAGAATATGATCAGTAAATCTAGTCATTGATTAGGCTCTGTGGGAGCAGTATACATAATGCAATGTCAATGCAATAAACTTTACGTTGGAAAAACCATTTGTCAGTTTCAACGCCATATACTTGAACATGTTCATTCTATTCAGCATGAATTGGACACCCTGGTAGCTAGGCACTTTAAAATGTATCATAATAATAACCTTAAAGCATTAACATTTTGTGTCATTGACAATGTCAAATTGGGACCACGTTGTGGATTCATTTTGCAAAGGGAGTGTCAATGGATTTAGAGATTGGATTCACAGAACCCAAATGGTCCAAATGAGCATTTATTGAATAAACTTATAATTATCTTATATAATATTTTTAAACTTGTATATTGAATACACTCATTAATATCTATTGAGTTATACAATAATTCTGAATTTGTATATTTGGTATATTACTTATTTATTTTTTCTCTTTTATTAATTTATATAGTCACTCATAATTTACTTAGAATATTACATCACTTATCATTATTTCCTCACTATATTATAATAACAATTTATTTTCTTCTATTTTTTTTCTATATTTTTATTTATATTTTTTTCACTTTCATGTTCACTATTTCATCAATTATTTATATATACTTATTGGTGAATTTATATATTCAATGTTTGTTGCACAATATCGCTTTAAATGTAATTCTAAATATACACAAACGAATACATGCCTATTCAGACGTGTTCATACTCAATGATTATAAGCACATTTTGTTTTTTCACTTCTAATTATTTAATACATTACATACATTTAGTGTGTATATATATATATATATATATATATATATATATATATATATATATATATATACACACACACACACACACATATATATATATATATATATATATATGTAGAAGTTTTCACTTTATTTTATACTTTTATATATTTTTTGTTTTGTTTTCTATTTTTTTCATTCATCACATGTTCCATTGATTTTTTTGCATATTTTATGCAGTGGTGTGCTATATGCACTTTGAGATTACCCCCATATATGGAATTTATGCAGCTTGACTACTTTAGAAGATTCAGAATTTAAACACTGGGTAGCCATATATAATATATCACATTCATCCAGTTGAGAGTTTCCTCTTACACAGCTGCTAATTGTTAGATATTACACAATCATGCAAGGCTTTTCCTAAACAGTGGTCTTTCAAGAATCTCTATATATACAAATGAGAAAATAAGAAAGATACATATGATGTCACCCCATTGTCTCCTACCTCTGTTCACAATAAATACAATGGCTTCTGGTCCCAGTGTGTCATAGAGAGGGACGACCACCATGGAGTATGTATAGCAGGCCAGCTCAGCGATCACCCCCTGCACACAACAGTATGGTCAGACATGCAATGGAAGACATACTCATTAACATACATGTTACATATATATAACATTCAGATACTAACAACCCTGTTCACATCCTATTGACAATATAATTACCTCTGGTCTATTTTGGGAAAAAATACCAATGAACTGCTCCGGTGAAGCTTTAAATCCTTTATGTATAAGTGCAGACCCCAGATGTTCTGCTCTGTCCACCACCTGTAAACAGAAGAGCCAAGATCATACATAAATAACCATTCTAAGGCAACTGCAAAAAGAGTTGGGATAGCATGTATAGCATAATGGTATTTGTCAGCAAATAAAGAAAAGGGAACTTAATGGATAACAGTAATGAAAGAAAATGAGGAAAACCAAGGAAGAAAAGCTTGATGATAAGTTGGGTAATTTATTGTTATGGCGATGAAGAAGTGGACCAGAAGGTCCATGTATAGGTATGATATGTAAAGTAATTCCATTGATTTAACACTAACAGAGATTTCCTCGACTCAGGGGATCTTTAATTTTAGAACTTTTCATAATCATCTGAGACGAAGAGCCACTTGTGTCCTGGGGAACAACACCTCAGGTTGGTGAAGACTATGGTTCTTTTTTTCTCAAACATTTTTGGGTTTTACAAAGTTATTGGGGTAAAGAGAAGAGGGGGAACAATCCAAGTCGTGGCTTTGGCAACAAGAAGATAATAACAAGATTAACCATAACAACTTACACATTTTGGATAAGTTAAGTGCTGCTAATATAATACACAATGGATCCCAATCTACCAGTAATAGTATTTTCTCAAAATATTGGGATAGGTAAGAATAATTACATTATTTAACATGCATAAACTGCAAACAATACATGATAAAAATATAGATCCTAAAATCACTATTTCCTCAATGTGTTTGCATTTATATAGTGCCTTTGTAATTTCCTTTTTAATACTTGTGTAAAATCCATAGAACATCATGCACAACCAACCTGTCTGTAGGTCAGCCACTCGTACGGCTTGTTTGGTTTCCTGTATCCCAGGCAGTTTCCATTTCCTTGAGAAAGTAGAATAAATTAAGGTGCCTACATTTAGTTGGTATTTTATTGATATTCTGATTAAGGCTTTTTAATCATTTGCAGCCTTGTTATTTTAATACTGATAGTACATTGTTATCTTGCTTTAAATTCTGCACACTAGCACACTGAGCTGCACATTAGCATACAGGACCCGCACATTAGCATACAGGATACAGGAGCTGCACATTAGCATGAAGGACCCCCACATTAGCATACATGGCCTGAATATTAGCATACTGAGACGCACATTAGCGTACAGGAGCTGCACATTAGCATACAGGACCTGATCATTAGCATACTGAGAATTACATTAGCATACAGGTGACGCACATTAGCATACTGAGCCGCGCATTAGCATACAGGAGCCGCAAATTAGCATACCGGAGCTGCAAAATCAATCAATCAATCAAAAGAAATTAACTGTAGAGAAAAACTGCTAGTACAGTGTCACCCTAAAGTCAAGTTACAGTATTTAGGTTATTCATTAAAAGCAATACATTCTGGGAAATGTCATATTGTTGTTGCTATATTTATATGCAAATAAGCAACTCCCACATATTAAATAACTGCTTTGATGTGCTGATTAGGATGACAGTCTCTGTACTTGCGAACATAAAGCCTGGCAATGTTATCTGACAGTTAGACCCTTCTCCCATCCTTATTAAACACTGTGAGTGGGACATTAGCACACTAAGCTGTACATTAGCATCCAGGACCCACACGTTAGCATACAGGACCCGCACATTAGCATATAGGATGTGCACATTAGTATACTGAGCGGCACATTAGCACACAGGAGGCGCACATTAGCATACAGGATGTGAACACTAGTATACTGAGCTGCACATTAGCATACAGGAGGCGCACATTAGTATACAGGACCCACACATTAGCATAAAGGACCTGCACATTAGCATACAGGAGCTGCACATTATTAGCATACTGAGCCGCACATTAGCATACTGAGCTGCACATTAGCATACAGGCGCCACACATTAGCTTAACTTATTCTCATTGTTACAAATATTAATCTATGACATCAAATTATTTACAGCAAAAAGGAAATATGAATATATGAAATACATTGAAGTAACTGTCCAGTTATATATATTTGATGTTCAAGGACATATGATATCAATATATAAAAAAGACAAGCTTTCCATTTAATTTGGCAATTAATACTGTTTTATGGTTAGGCCAAATTCTGCCTAGTGGCGACATCACCTCTCCTGACTGCTCACATACACATGACTATATAGGAAACGCTATAGGGTAAAACATGATGTATACTGTGATTGACAGACACACAATATAAGACAAGACCGTGAGTCTATCTTGTGTAACCAGCCAGACAGGCACCCCTGAAATTGAGTCACCCTAAGAATGAGCTGGTATTGTCCAGCCTTGCCAATTCCTTTTATTTCTTCATAGGATAAAACGTTAAATTTTTGTTGACTGGTAAACTCATTGAATTAAGAGATAATAAAGACATGTCCAGGCATGACGTGTACATTTTAAGCTCTGTATACATTTTCTTTTAATCTCCATCTGGATTTGCGTACAGGAATAATACACAATATCTACGCCAATACATACCTGAGACTCGGAGCCCCCTCATAAACACTTCATACAATGTTTTGGCATCTTCATAGTAATACGACATAAGGGTGTCATCTTTCAACAAAGCACATCTTCGGGCTCCACCCTGCAAATTAAATAATTATTATTATCCTTTATTTGTACCACGCCAACATATTCCGTAGCGCTATACATGGTTTATGCACAAGGAAAAACAATATTAACAAAATGCAAAGAATGGAGGGCCCTGTATTTTAGTATTCCATCAGCCCTATTAAATTTGTGCTACGTGTAAATCTGTAGCCCGTAATGTAGACAGTACGACTTACGGCTATTAAATTAGCCTCTTAAACCTACCCGCAGACGACTTGCGGCTTTAGCCGTTGAAAGGCAGAGAGAAGCCTACGGGACGTGGAACTTCGCGGCCGCAAATCCTTTGTTCTGTCAAGCCCGTAACCGCTACAATCTAATCTAGCTATGAAATTGCAACAAATTCACTTGTGTTCAACCCCGTAACCCGCAAATGGAGCTCAAAGGCCAATGAGTGATAGAGAGGACTCGCAAGGGGGTAAAGTCCAATCCGTAGTCCCATAAAATCCAAATAAAAACCCACTACTGTACTTTTAATAAAAGGGAAAGTGATGTTAGGTCTTAGAATTAATAGCACAACATTCTCAAGCCCGCAAATCGGCCCAAACAAATACTTTATATCATGTTTAATTTTTGTGTTATATCGATCCGGGCAATCAATGTGTTAATACATATTCTGTAACTCGCATGTGATAGAATATCATATTTACGGCTGTATTAATATTGCATTATTCTGGAATGTGGGTCCGATTGCAAATTGTAATTATAGATCGTAGGACTTTGAAATCTATTCTCCCCTTTTTCAGTGACGTAATGATGATTATCTCTTTTACCATTGGCGTAACTGCGGGTTTGACTAATTGATCCTGCGCAGGGCCGCAAATCCAACGTTCAATTAATGATTTACGGGTATGCGTCTCAAGCTCGTAAGTCGCAGCCCCTTCTAATTTAATAGCACCATAACTCGGCCAGAGTTTTAAGCCCGTATCAATTGCGGGTCTCACGTTGACCACACGGGACTCGAATTTAATGGGGCTGCATGTTTTCACATTGGAACAAAAACCCTGTTATACTGCCAAGGTCAGAAAACAGGTGCAATTAAAACAAAAAAACGTAAGAAACATTGACATTTTTAATGACTAAATCAGACTAAACACAGAAACAGTCATTAGTCGCACTATTTTAACCAAATACTAGATAATTTTCTAATATAATTTAATATTTATTGTTAAATTAAATGTACTATACATTAATTGCACGCTATGTATTAACATTTAAATGGAGAAAAGCCATGTTAATCTCTTAATTTAGGCAGTGTGCATTTTCATTGAAACTGAAATGTAAAAATGTTTTGTTCATTTAATATTTATGATATATAGTGAAAATTAACATATTACTTGCTATTTTATATAAATCACTTAAGAGACAAAGGGAGGCATGTCCCTGCCCAGCTTCCCAGAATGCAGTGTAATAACTGTATTTCTTGGAATTCTGAGCACGAAATACATTTTTGAACTTGTTTTAGACATTTAAATATGAACATAAATGTACTATTTATTTACTGTACTACTCTACAGTGGAGGCTTCGATCACTCTTTTGCTCACCATAAATTAAATGATTGTTGTGGTAAACTACCTCCTCATAAAATCTACTACTCAAGATAGGAACCGGCCCCACGCTGATGCACAGCAGTAACCTTGAAACAACTGTATGTAGGTAGGTTTCCTAGCTTGCACATAATACATGGGCTTTGTTTAAAGCTGGGGCACATTTGCATGTCTCTGCCCAGGTTCCCAGAACGCAGTGGAATAGCTATATTTCTTGGAATTCTGAGCAGGAAGTTCAAATGTAAACACAAATATACTCCATTTGGATCTCTACCTTGTCATGGTGAACGGTCTTATGTACTACAATGACTCTGTGAGCTATACCATGTAGGGCAGTGACATAACGCTAGACGTGCCTGGCGTGCTGCTGTCTATAGGGTCACAGAGAGTCATAAACCACTGAACAACATATATATATATATATATATATATATATTATAATCTCTCTGTGGCCCTCATTTCCATCCCTGAAATACTCTATATAGCTAAATAGGTTCATCAGTTACTAGGCTATGGGGATTTCCCCACCTAAACTCAAGCAGTGGTAGCCATAAATCTGCTCATTCTGTACTATAAGTTCTTCAGAGTAAGGACCTCAGTTCTATTGCACCAAAATGTAGGATACCCTTGTATTGTGTTTTTTTTCTGCATACCTTATAAAACGTCCACGTTTTAAATAGTGCTAAGGAAAACTTGGAGCCTTATAAATGAAAAACTAATTATAATAATTTACTTAAAAGGTTTTCTTGAGGACTGATGAACCAGTGTAACACTAATTTATGATATTTATGTATTTATATATATTATATTATTATATATAAAACTTAACACTCGGTTTTTCAACATTATCAAGACATTATCCACAAATTCTATATCCTAGGTCTTAGTGAACAACTTTTTTATTGGACATGTACCAACACCCCAATTTTATATGAGCTGCATACTTCTAATGCAATTAACATACATTTAACCAAAAACATCCATGCTATGAAGGTGTGCACCATAACCATCACAGGTGAAGTGTTTCCTTTATAGTGATCACAGCTCCCACACAGACCCCATTACCTGGGTTCCAATGGATTGTTTTTTCAGGTCAATGGGAGGGTGGACCGCCTTGGGTTTAGACAGCACATAGATGAATGCTGAGATCCCAATGGTAAAAAGCCCAATGAGTGCCGGGGTGGGGAGAGGAGTGAACAGGAAGCTCAGGCAGCAGAACATTTCACCATCAGGAGGAGGTCCGATCTGGAGTGATTAAAAAGCCCTAGAGTTAGTGCAATTGTAAATGGCATATTTTATATGTTTGGTTATGTTTAACTCATGGCTTCACTTGGTCTTAGTTTCACATACTTTAAAGAGCTGCTTGTGACATACCCAATGGCAAATGAGACAAATCATTTTGTGACATCATCCCCATCACTAAATACAGCTTCACTATATTGAATGTATTAATTCATAGCATCCCTTATTAAAGTTAAATTGTGTTTTAATTACTGTAACTTAGACCATATAGCGCAGAATGCATTTATTTCCCCTGAATGGATATTTGAAACTGTAATATACACATGATTACAATGAGCAATACACAAGAGATTTCTGGATTGTGTTTAATCCAACCCTGGCTTTGCTCAAAGCTGTTTGACACAGCGGGCATATGCTTAAGGGAAGCCATGTTTCATAGCCTTTGTGGGCATAGCCTTTGTGGGCACATTTGCATGTTGTTAGGGAAGAACCCCACACACCACTTTATATTCCGAAACCCAGTCATGATACCAAAAAGACAGAGGCCTCTGATTTTGTTTGGTTTATTTGGAAAAAAATAATAATTATTAACAGAAGACCAGTTGCATTTGTCTCCTGCTACTGGCTCACTGGGCACAAATATCAACAAATGCAGCTTTTATAATGTTTACATAAAGACAATGGGATAATCCATTCTCACCCATCTAGGAAAATGAGACATTCCCACCAACAGCCAATGAATGGTTATTTACATTATGATATCCAATAAAAATTAAAACATGTGATCAGCACTTATCAAGCATGTCTTGGTATGTCACACCAGATGCGCAAAAAAGAATATTACTTGGTGCAAAGGCCAAGAACTGGCCTTGTAGATGACGGAAATACATATTTTGATAATGCTAAAAAGTTGTTTACTGACTGTAGAACCAATTTTTTTTATGAGAAGAAGGACTTGCTTACACTTATAAAATAAAAACAATGAATTTATAAGAGTATGTCATTAACTGTTTCCTACCTTATAGTCTACAATGGAAGAATGACTGGTCCAGGCCTAAAGTTCACAAGTGTTACAAAAGTGATATATGCTATATATATATATATATATATATATATATATATATATATATATATATATATATATATATGTATATATATATATATATATATATATATATATATACACTAAATAATGTAAGGATATTTGTATATTACCACAACAATGTCCCTGCCCAGGTTGCAGTGTAATAACTGTATTTCTTGGAATTCTGGGCATGAAATATGTTTTTTAACTTGTTTTAGATATTCAAATGTCAACACAAATGTACTATTATATATATTTATTTACTATATATATATATATATATATATATATATATTATATATATATATATATATATATATATATATATATATATATATATATATATATATATATATATATACAGCACATATTTTAGGGAACCTTTGGGATTTGCAAGAAGTTGTTTAAAATCATTCATACTACTGACACCAAGTTAAATCATTACACCAAAGCTATAGTTAGCTTGAAATACATGTCAATAAGTCTTTACTTGTATAATATAAATATCTAGAAGCACCTGTATAGATTTGGAAAGAACTAAATGTCTGAGTTTTGCCACAAAAATCTGTTTTAAAGCACAGTTTTATTGTGGAATTCACGCAGCAAAATTATTTTAAATCTGTGGAAATTTTGGAAAAGAATTAGCATGGAAGACTAAAGTTCTCCGTAGCTTATTTTGAACAATATACAACTTTAAACAAATTATAGAAACTTAATTTTAATTACTCACATGTGCATGTAAGGAAAAGAATGAGGGATGGGAGAGCGTTTAAAGTGACTCTGTCACCCCAAAATCAAGATTTTTTTTATTATTCATAAAGAGCATGAGAAACTGGCTATATGTTGTGTTATCCATTTAAAAAAAATAAGTGAATCAATACTCGTCTGTCCATGTAGTGGCCAAAATAAAGGCCCTCAATGTTATCTGGTATTTAGACCCCACCTATTCATATGTGAATAGAAATCTTATCTTAATCCACAGTCCCTCCCACTCCTACCAGGTTTCTAATCTTTTTATGAACATAAGACATAAGGTATTGGTTAGAGCTGCCGAGCAGGCTGTGCTATCTTTGTGCGCTCCTAGCCAAACACAATCTAGTAACATTTGGTATGAAATCAGCTATAAATCCTTAAAACAAGCCCGATCCATGCTCAGGACAGCTCACCTGCCATTTTAAGTTCTACTTGCTGGTGGAACAAAATATTTTGGTCCAATACAAGCCAAATCCCCAGCTTTGCTTAGTTCAAGCAGCCTGCTTATGGAGCCACTGACAGCTTCAATAAACAGCCTGAACCCAAGAAAAGAGGTGGAGGAAGGAGGGTAATAATTCAAAGCCCTTTATTGGGATTAAGTGGCCTATAACAAAATGGATCTGGCACAATGAAAAAACACATAGATGGTGAATCTGACTAGGAGCCTAATTAAGTAGGATAAGTCATACTGCACATTTTTAAGTAGAAAAATAAATACATTTTGATGCTTCTGCAGGACCCCTGAGAGATCCACGTTACATTTCTGGAGAGATATGGGTCCATCGTTTGGTGTGATGTCCTGATTCTTATGTAAAAGACACAAAATGGATTCCTGTACTCATAAACATAGTTTTATTTCCATAGATTACACAGTTTGGTACATAATTGACAAACAACTGTCTTTTTTTTTTCTGGAATTGTAATGGTATTTAAAGAGAGAGCTCACTGCAATTATACATGCTTTCTTTGACGACCTTTGTTGTGAGATACAAAGCATGGTAGACCTAACGCATCAAAATGGGGACCATACAACTGCAGAAGAAAGGTACCTACATGCAACTTGTACAGGTCAATATGTTACAAACAAGCCCAGCACATGACACCTCCAAACATGACGTAGCAAGACGTAGACCCCCTGAGGAAACTCTGACAAAACCTGAGCAAACCCCTAGAGCTATACCGTTGACCCCTCTGAACATGATGTACCAAGAGTACCCCCTGAGGAAACTCTGACAAGACCTGAGCAGACCACTAGAGCTATACCTTTGACCCCTCTGAACATGATGTAACAAGAATACCCCCTGAGAAAACTGACAAGACCTGAGCAGACCCCTAGAGCTATAGCTTTGACCCCTCTGAACATGATGTACCAAGTGTACCCCCTGAGGAAACTCTGACAAGACCTGAGCAGACCTCTAGAGCTATAGCTTTGACCCCTCTGAACATGATGTACCAAGAGTACCCCCTGAGGAAACTCTGACAAGACCTGAGCAGACCCCTAGATCTGTAGCTTTGACACCTCTGAACATAATGTACCAAGAGTACACCATGCGGAAACTCTGACAAGATCTGAGCAGACCCCTAGAGCTATAGCTTTGACCCCTCTGAACATGATGTACCAAGTGTACCCCCTGAGGAAACTCTGACAAGACCTGAGCAGACCCCTAGATCTATAGCTTTGACCCCTCTGAACATGATGTACCAAGTGTACCCCCTGAGGAAACTCTGACAAGACCTGAGCAGACCCCTAGATCTGTAGCTTTGACACCTCTGAACATAATGTACCAAGAGTACCCCCTGAGGAAACTCTGACAAGATCTGAGCAGACCCCTAGAGCTATAGCTTTGACCCCTCTAAACATGATGTACCAAGAGTACCCCCTGAGGAAACTCTGACAAGACCTGAGCAGACCCCTAGATCTATAGCTTTGACCCCTCTGAACATGATGTACCAAGAGTACCCCCTGAGGAAACTCTGACAAAACCTGAGCAGACCCCTAGAGCTATAGCTTTGACCCCTCTAAACATGATGTACCAAGTGTACCCCCTGAGGAAACTCTGACAAGACCTGAGCAGACCCCTAGATCTATAGCTTTGACCCCTCTGAACATGATGTACCAAGTGTACCCCCTGAGGAAACTCTGACAAGACCTGAGCAGACCCCTAGATCTATAGCTTTGACCCCTCTGAACATGATGTACCAAGTGTACCCCCTGAGGAAACTCTGATAAAACCTGAGCAGACCTCATAGTCCTATCTATACCCTTAGGTCTGCCTAATCACACCAACTGCATCAGAAGATCACAGCCTACTGACCCCCTAGCTCCTCATTCTTCAGCTGACAGCTCACTGGCTATGAACACCAATTCACCAATTTGTTGGTTTCTAATTTATCTTCCACAGTCTCTGGTGACTATGGAAGGTACCGCAGTTGAAGGAATATCCAACCCAAAAATCCTTATTGGGATGAGATCACTTACATTGCGAGATCACTGCATAGAACTAGTAAGGACAAATTGGGGATTGGCTACATATGGGCCATGATACCAGGACCATCCTGCTATATACACCTGGAACTTTGTTCAGCATTATTCATCCAGCCTTTATCACAGATCCTTGCATATACTGTGGATGTCACTTTACTTATCTCAAGATACTTTTTCTTTTCTGATTACATACTATGAAGCATGTAACAGACTGTGTTGTGTATGCTCTTTCTTTATTTTTCAGTTTCAATTTTATTACACCTATGATAATAAAGTGTTTTTGTTTTGGGTTTTTTATGACTAGTACATATTAAAAGTTCCTTTTTTTCTAGATTTTCTGCCTTATAAAACTTGCTAGTCCATTTTCTTTTCAACTCAGCAGATATGTTCAGGCGGCAACATAGTAAATGACATTATCAGTAATTCAGAGTTTGTGCAAATGCCTTGTACTCTGCCCCTAATGACTTTTCCCATTAGATGTATCTTGGCAGGTTGATAGAAAAACTTGTGCAGAGTACTAAGGACAGGCCTGAAAGTAGATATAGCTAGAAAATAATAGATAAAATAAAGCTGACAAACAATAAAATACACAGCCAAATGTTTTCACAGTCATCACACAGAACCAGGTTCCTTTCTAGAATACAAGCTCTTCTGCCAAGGTCATCCCAATATGCTCCAGCATGTGCAGAGCTTCAGCTTTTTCACAGAAGCCAACAGATTGGGCCATATTCTATTAGAAGCCTGTAAGTGACTCTAGCTGTGGGTGCTTTTTTCTCTAAATGTCTAGATGTATTCTATACACATGTAAACCCTTTTAAAGTAGGATTCCAAGAGGCGTGGTCAGATGATCTTAAAATAGTTAAGCAAGTCTGTAATTTACTTCTTAGACGCAGCCAATAGTAAAGGAGCCCATAAATCATGATGTCAGTAAAACATGGAAGTTAGATGTAACCTGCAATCGGAGACTATGAATTAATGAGAGGCAATAAGTAATGTTTGCTGGTCGAGCTCGCAATCTTGCAGTCTATAAAATGAAGTAGATCATTTTAGTCCATGTGGGTTTCATGATATGTATTAACCCCTTGAGTCAAGAGATCAATATTACACATAAATAACAGTTACAAATATTTTTTTAATTGCATATTTATAGGTTGGAGACTGTTCTGCAATTAATTCTAATGTTGTTCCATGCCTTCCCATGGTTTTAAAGTACAGTGTTGTGTGTGTAATTGCTCATATAACTCTAATAAACTTTTGAAAAGGCCCTTGAAAGTCCTATTTAGTACTCATAATATTTTTTTCAGAACATTTTTATTTTATCTAGCTGTGGGTTAGACTTAATTTTGCGAGCTAGACCTATGGGTCTAATAGAATATCAATTTTATGTAACGTTAATTATTTAGCGCTTGTAATGTTCGAGCTGTGCTAAAACCAATGGAGATGTAAGCCTGAAGTTGTGGCTGGCCCGTAGTGATTGTGGATTGTGGGCGGAGGACTTATAATCGGAATGCAAGTAGCCAATAGAATGTTTTACTGGTTTTAAGTGTAGAATAGAACCCATAGTTTCCAAGCTCAAGCTAGTATGACTCCCACAGATAACAAGGCAATTTTCCAGCATTTTCCTGATACTGTGTTTACAGATCAAGGTCAGTGAATCAGGTTATGAGCCTCTATACATTTGTGCTTTTGAGACCGGATACCTCAATTGATCTAATAACGCTGTGATTTGATTTATGACATACTGGCCATACAGTACGTTGTTTTGGAACCATCCTGGGGGTGTGCAAATCAGGATTTCAGTTTGCTCAACGTAACTCTGTAAGTACACTCAACTTTTCGATAAAATACATATTTTTGTGCTAATAATTAGCGGTTTGTTAGGAAAATATTTAAAACCCAGGAAATATATAAAACCCTATCGTTTGAACACCTAGCTGTGTATTGCTAATCAGATTGGGTCAGCGCTCTAACAGAAAACAGGGAAGTGTGGATGTTTTTTTATTTTTATATTTTTGATTGTTATCCCTTTGAATATTATATTATCTCCAGTTGTTATATCAAGTTGGTTCAGGTAAATGTGCATACTCTAGTCCTCTTCTATATAGGGATGCTAATTCCAAATCTTTTTATCCCAAAAAATTCCCCATATTGAGGAGCACCGTAAGAGATATTCAATATCATTTTATATCACACTTTGTAACAAACCAACCGAAAGTTCAGAAGACATCTCGATTAGAGACCTAGGGCCTCATTCTATTATCTGCCGTAAATCGGCCGTAAGGCTGCGATTCCTTGCGGGGGTTCTGTTACCTCGCGATTCTATTATACGGCCCCGCAAGGATCTCCCCTTACGGCCGGCCGCATATCTTGAAACTGGCCGTAAGCTCTGAAATCTAAAAACGCAAAAATAAATTCAAGCCTGCACTGTACAGCTCTGTAAATGCTAGGGATCATATTGGGGTACATGAGGATTAAAAGTAACCCACTCTCAAGCTTGCACATCAGCCCAAACCCGAGTTCAAATTAACTGTTTATTTTCCGGCTGCGGCGTGGGTGTGTCTGAGGTGCTCCAAGCACTCTGGACTTTTTACATGGATATTTTCCGTATATTAAAAAATATATATTTTACGGATTTGAGTATAGGGTAATTATGTGCTATTTTTGCTAACACCGAATATCACTTTATAGACTCCGCAAAGTGCAGGATGGCTTTATTTGAGCTATTTTATGTGCTTAATTGGTGCTAGCGGGACCTGTTTGCTGCAAGTAAGCTGCGGCTCGTTTTTAGCCTTGCAGACAGGGTTCCCGGAGCAATAGAATAGCAACCAGGCTTTTCTAACGGCCGATTTCGTGGGGCCGTTTTAGATCAAAGGCTTTCCTCTGGCGCGAGCGGCTGCAAGAGATAGCAAGGCGCCGGCCGCAAACCTGCCGGAATCCCCGGCCGGAGGGGAATAGAATAGCCGAATAGCTTGCGGCCGGTCCTTGCGGCCCCGCAGCGGCTGCGGCCGATAATAGAATGAGGCCCCTAGTGTGTTAGATCACAGGGTTGCAAAAGCCTCACATTTCTTCTATGCACGTAAAATACCTGTTAAATGTAAATTAATGTAAACTCTACCCCATCTCATTAATGATACTATAAAAAAAATATCTCAATTCCATGCACAATGAAAATTATTGGTTATATCACTGGCAAAGTCAAGACTACAGTTTTAAGCACTGCTGAAATCACTGATTACTAATAAAGACTCATCTTACAGGGTCTCTAACAACATTCAGATACATATTACAATGACAGCACTCTAATACTCTACTGTATACCGAGTAATCAATACACCATTAGTACTCTCTAGTATCTGTCCATCACACTACACAATGATATACAGTACATAGGATAAATAGAGGGTTGACGAGAGCGATGAACAGGTCATAGGCACTTTATGCAGAAATTGTGCGACTCTCGATTTCTATCTTCCTTTTGTCCCACAAGTTCTGCCATCCCTCCCTTTTCTGCTCTTTCTGGCATCTGGTGACTTTAATATTTCTGTTCTATTTTTAAGCTTAACTATTATGCTTTTTGTACTTTTTATGATTGTTGAGCTTATGGTATATATAATTTCTGGTTACATTTATCTTTACTCTACTCTTTCTGTGAGTAGATAGCACCAGAGATCCTGTAATGAGTAGGGTTCAAAACTATGCAACAAAAGGAGGTATCATTTGGGAGTTATTGGTGTCAACATTGGGGTGAGAGATGCTTTAATGATTAAAAGAGTCTTCAGAGAGTGTTTATATATATGAAAGTTGGGGGTGTCTGAATGACCCACAGACCGAGCCTTATGGTACCCCATACGAGAATGATAATGGATCAGCGGAGGTGTTAGAACAGCTTGAAATCCTGTATATAGATTATGACGTTTCACTGAAGCAAGTGGGGCGAGGAGTTACATGGTGGCAGGATATTTGACTATGTCATGTAGAAAAAAAGGAAAATACATAGTTTTAAATTTATCTGCATATATGTATTTTCTTTTCAGCTGTAATCCGATTTATTTAGTTTCTGATTAGCAAGAAAAACAGTATTTGTAGAAAAAGTCAATAATGCTTTTGCATTTGAAGTTTAGTGTTTTGGACTTTAACAGATCTGCTGTTCTCTACCCTATTAGGTGTCCAGGAACCCATTTATCTGCCTCCTTCCCTGTAGTGGCTATTTTAGTCAAACCTACACTGATCAGAAAAAAATTAAAGACAGTCTCTTTAACAGATCCTCATTCATCTCCTTGGCACCTAATAATTGTGGAAAGAAGCGGCTCTGCTGGAGGCAACAATGTTAATTTTTAAAGTACGTTTTAAAATGTACATTTTTTTCCAAATACATATTGAATTGCTAATCAGTAAAGTAAAAAAACAAGTGAACCCCTATTGTATGATACTATAGTGGCCCTTTAATTTAACAAACCTGCAGATATTTTCGAAGGTGGAATAATTGCGTCACATCATGGCAATGGAGACTTTTCCTAAACGTTCTTCAACAGGTTGCCCTTAAGTTCTTCTGACCAAAGATATTGGTTGATTGATGCAGAGAAGAAGTAAAATACATTTCTTGGTTCCTATATTACACTATGGGTTATATGTGCTAACATTTCACATATCCAGGACTTGTTGTCTATTTAGTAAATATGGATATGTATCTACAAAATGTTAGAAAGCGATATCGTGCAGAAATGTAATATTTCATCAATTTAAATTAATTCAACCACAGGTTTTTAGAACATTATGGGCCTCATTCAATTGCAATTTGGCCAATTGAATAGGGCTCTAAATGAGCACATAGCATACTTTTTTAAAGAAGTTATTAGTTAGTAAAGACGTTGCTTTTAGATAGAAGATCACTAACTAAAAACTTTTTAAAAAAAAATGCTATGTGCTTATTTAGAGGCCTATTCAATTGGCAAAATCGTAATTGAATGAGGCCCTATGTATTTAATTATGTGTCTATAAATAGAATATTTTTTAAATAACAGCCTTTCCTCTTAAATTACTTTGTTTTTTTATGGCGCTTGGAAATAGACAAGAACATCATGGAGGTGTGAGTTTCAATGTTTTAGTTTGAACAGAAAATAATTAAGCGGTTCTTGTTTGGCTGCCTAATTTTGTTTTAATTATTTTTCCTGGACGTTGGTGCGTGTGCGGACTCGCTCTGTTGTGAAAATGTACAACTAATTAATATGTGACAACAGAATGCACTAAGTTTCCTTGTGCAATTATTTTAATTAAGAAACTTGAACAAAACTTAAGTCCCAGTTAGAAGGACTTCCTTACTACAAGATTGGTTTCTTGTGTGTTTGCAGAGATTGGTTGTGGAGAGTCAGAAGGTTTGGAGCTGGGAAATGGAGCGGGATCCTGCAGGCATTCAGTAAATTATACTTTAGTTAAGGTTGCATGCATGAAATGAAAAAATGATATGTCTGAAGGATAAGAGCGTGCATTTTTCCTTGCATGTGTCTGCTTCTTGGACATGTGGTAGGAAGGGGATAGCTGTCAAATTCTAATACTCCATATATATAGCACATTCCCTTTTACTCTGTTTCTCCCCTTCGCCCTCTCTCCTTCATAGATAGGATAATATTTTTTTATAAAAAATATATTAACTTTACATTAATTGGGTCGGTTCAAGGGTGGTCATTTTGAAATGTGCTTTTATAATTGCAGTAAGGTAAAGAAACACCAGGTTAGATTTCTAATGATTAGCGTGTACATTGTAATGTGTGTCAGAGGGCAGACTGCACTACCAGAGCTGATGAAACAAGCAGGGGATGTGTACTCTGTGATATACACAGAGGAGTCAGCCATATTTATGTGTGTCATCAGGAATAAAGGGCAAAGGCGTGTGCATTATCAGAAGATCTTACTCAATGCTTTGGGTGTGGAAATAGTCCTAACTAATTCTTCTGTCTGTTAATTAACCTTGGATTTAAATATCTGCACTTTAGTAAAGTACTAAAAGCCTTGTAATATGCCATAAAGTTTACTGTTATTTATTAATATAGCCGGTGTTAGGAAAATCAATTCTGACACTGGTTTGTCAAGTACAAAGCTATGTCCAAACACTGGTCGGGGGATCAAGGTCAAGTTGTAACACTAATTTTGTTTTTTTAATAATCACATCTTGCAACTATCCTTAATTTGGACCTTTGTTGTGTCCCTTTACCACTCCTTGATAAACAGGATCAAGTACGCTTATATCCGATAAAGCCCTTACAGTACAAATCGTATATAAAATTTATATATATATATATACACCTATACTCACAAATCTTTTCTTCATAAGTTATCAGCAAAATAATTTTTACTAACATATAGAATGTCATCTATCTATCTATCTATCTATCTATCTATCTATCTATCTATCTCTCCATCTTTTTCTCTATCTCTATCTATCTATCTATCTATATCTATCTATCTATCTATCTATCTATCTATCTATCTATCTATCTATGTATCTATATCTATCTATCGATCAATATATCTTTCTATCTATCTATCTATCTATCTATCTATCTATCTCTCTATCTATCTCTCTCTCTATCTATCTATCTATCGATCGATCTATCTATCTATATCTATCTATCGATCAATATATCTTTCTATCTATCTATCTATCTATCTA